>VXBI01004374.1:611466-636049 GCA_013397375.1 Toxostoma redivivum | reverse complement strand
AAAAAAAAAAAAGATAAAAAGTGCACTTTCTGCATTAAAGTGCTCACCTGAGTCCATGTCTGTGCTGCAGTCTCCGGCGACATGGCTGAGCTAACCTGAAATTTGGTGCCTGGGTGTCAGAGCTAGTCAGGCACAGCAACTTTCTTTGGCCTGATTTAATTGTTTTCCCCTTTCTGAGCAGAACTTGAGTCTCCCATCCAACTTCTATGGCTATCAGTACTGGCTGCTTTACAGCAAGCCCAGGAGTCTCATACACAGGGTGTGCCTGCAGGACAGCTTTGATCCTGGCATGGATAGACTCTGGATGTAGACCAGCATCAAGGCTGTGCTTCTGGCCCAGTTTTGAAAACATTAAAATTTCATGAACCATTACTGCCTTTATCATATTACACAGCTGGCTCCAAAAGCTGCAGGAAGGCTGCTCTGGCAAGATTTCAGCCAAATCAGCACTAAAAATCAAACATTCTCAGCTTTGGTTCTGACCTAACACCCAAACAAGTTGCACTGGAAAAGCTGTACCTGAGCAACTCTGCAGATCAAAGGTTTACAATTCTAGACCAATATTTTTCCATGCTTAAATATAATTTACCAAAATGTGTCCTGCTTTTCTTCTGATAGCAGAATAAAGCAAAATCTGGCACACCCATTCCCTGGAGATATGTGATGGAGGGCTACCAGCGCTTTATTCTGAGTTACTGATCTCTTTTGATTTTTTTGGTCATTGTGTTAAAATGGAGGAAATCCTTTTTGAACCTCAGGATTCTTTGCTATGGTGTAAAGGGAGTTTGGTAATTGCTGGTCTTTCACCTCCACAGCAGCTCAGTCCTCTCCTCATCAGCCCAACGATGGCTCTCATTTCACTGGCATGTCCAGTGCTTCAAAAGGAAATCAAAGCCAGGCACACATTACAGTCACACACCAAAGGAGCCTCCCTTGCCTTTTGTGAAGGAATTAGGAGAGCAGTAGAATTGTGATTTTATGTTTTATTTTATTCCAGGCTTTTAACAAAAAACCTCAAGACTGTAGATGGAAAATCCTGTACACATATTGTAGTGACAATGCCCATGTGCTCCTTTTCAGACACGTACAACGATTCCTGCAGCACAGCCTCAGTAGAATCAGACACGAAGGAAAGTGAGGTGGCCAAAAGCTTCCCAGCAGAACAGAGGGCTGGCAGCTGAACAGCAGGACCAGCCTTCCTCAGGACTCGTCCACCTGTCTTTATCTTGGGTGGACACTGGATCAAAGTTGCCTTTCTCACAAGCTCTGAGGTTCATAATTCACTAAAATTTTATCAACATGAACAGATGAGAACTGTGCTGTCCACCTGGCAAGCTGGGAAAAACAAACTTGAAAGGAGCATTAAACATCCAGAAAACATCAAACCTACTTCCAGTATTAGAGGAGAAAAATGCTTCTTGCATTGATTATCAAACTGTTTCAGAAGATGTGGCCTAAATTAGGTCGACAGCAGAGCTGAAGAGTTTCTATGCACGCACCTTTTGGCAACTTTGCTTGAGCACCACATCACTGCAGGGGGGCACGTGGTGGTTATGAGTCCTTGCTCCACCCTGGAGTCACCTGGAAGTTTTTCCATTTGCTTGCCTCTGGCTGTGCCTTCCCTGTCCTCCTTAATTCCAGCTGATACATCATCACAAATGTGCCCTTTTTGCTGTTGATCAACACCAAAAACATCCCACCTGAGGGTGGCTGTGGAAAGGAGACTTCTGGCTGGGACCATCAGAGAGGCTCTGTGCAGCAGTGAGGGGACTCCTCTGCGGGAGGGCCCTGCTGCACACAGCATTCCACACCTGGAATGGTGCAGGTGGCAGCTCATGGCTGGGAGGTGCAGGGCTGAGCAGGGAAGTAAAGACATGTAACAGCTACTGTGACAAAGAACACTTTGAACTCTTTTTACAGTCTAAGTCATTCCTCTGCCCCCTCTACAGTCTCTGGTTTCTGGATCACAACCCTTTGCATTTGGTGCCGAAAATTCAGTTGAATGCCATTTTAATGTCACACTTTTAAGTAGACTGCATGCTTTCCTTGTGTGCTGGGCTATGAGTAGATACATTTCACCCCCCATTTGGAATATACTTAAGCATTGCAAATAGGCAGTGAGCATTAGATGCTCCAATGAGTGGATAAAGTGTTGTTGTTAAATACTTCTTTCCAGGTTTGATGAAAGGACTGTACCAAATCTCTGCCACATAAGGATGTAATGTATAATATAAAGTGATTACAGATGTTATGATTCCTACACAAGCCATTAGCTCATTCAGAGCAGCTGTTAAGGCATGAAGGCATTTTGATGGTAATTGGGTCTTAGGTCCCACAAAAGCTGCTAGTACTTTAGGAAAGATAAATATTGACTAAGGGTTGCAAACAGGCAAAGATCAGTCTGGTAAAAATGAACCCAGAAGAAGCTCAAGAGTGAGTGGCTTTCACTCTTAGGGATGTTTTGTTTAACCCTCAGACTAGTGGTGCTTTATGTAAATAACAAAGGGCACTAAAAGCACTAGAAATGGAGATGAAGCAAAACCAAACCCCACTCTTTACTAATTGAGCCTCTGAGCAAAGTAATGTGTGTATCATTTCTGCTCTCACCTTCGCAGGGACTCGAATGTTTTCCTTTGTGTCTCAGTGGAGGCTGGCGTTGCAAGTACCTTAGTGTGTGAGTCAGGATAAGTAGAGAGTCCTGCTTGAGAAAAAGCCTTGGAGTAGGTAAAGGTTTAGTCAGGTTTTTTTTTGCCTGTGAAAACTTATTGCTTGATTATAAGTTGCACTGTGGTGATTGATTCCCATGGCTCTTCAAACCTTCCATATCTAAACTCTGTGATTTTTGACATTTTCTGTTCATGACTGAAGGACCTTTCTGGAAGCTATTTTTGTCCTACAGAGGTAGGGGCTTGCCTATTTGTGTTGGTCATTTACCTCAAAAATGACATGCAGGCTCTCAGGAACATGAATCCTCTTGGTCTACTGTGGTTATCAGCATCTTGCAGGAAGAATTTATTCCTTTCAGTCCCCTAAGGAAATACGCAGTGATGTTTTCTTATAGTGCAATTACTTTCTCCTCTCTCCAAAATGAATTCATTCTTGTTTCTCTATTACTTTGAGTAATTTTTGCACAGAAAGAGTTCTGCTGTCTACCCCTGCCCTAAGCATAGGAGAGGGAAGGGCTAGGGAGCTTTGATTGCACATTAGTGAGTATAGTAAGCTTTTGTGTGTGGGAGAGAGAGATGGAGGAGGATTACCCTGGGTGTGTGAGACTGCCAAAATGAAAATTTGTGACATTACTGATGGATGGAAAGACAAAAAACCTGCACTTTGGAGTTTTATTTTTGAGGAATCTTATTCTGATTGTGAAATGGCAATGAGAAGTCTCTGAACTGAAGATGAGAATTCAGGTATTGTCAGTCCATTCCCTACCTCTGCATGAGCAGGGTGACAATGTGCTGGTCCTACATCTCTTGGTATCCTGGTACACCTTCCTGTAAAATGGGAGCTATTGAATTTCCCACTAAATACTAAATTTTACCATGTATACCAAAATTAGGGACCCTCCAGGGAAAAGTAAAGCATTCAACCCCATATGCCTCAATGTGCCCTCCAAGAGTGCCACTGGTGGGATCCTGTGGAGCAGTCTAGAGCTGGAGCAGGGACTGGGGTTACTGAGGAAAAGGGTCCTCTCCCAGATCCAGAACATCTGTCATGGCAGCTGCAAAGGTAGGGACTGGATTATTGCATTTTCCTCCCTACTTCGCTTTTGAAAACCTTCCCCCCCAAAAAAAAAAAATCTCATATTTTATCCTGCTAGACCAAAGTTTGAGTGTGTGCTGCTCCCTGGGGATGACAGGTCCCTCTGTCCCATGGCTGTGCAGCAGTGGCACAGCACTCTGGTCTTTGGGAGCTGACTGTGCCACAGCTCCTCAGGCACACTGAGCCTGAGCAGGGAGCTCACAACCATGAACTGTGTCTTTAACCTCCCTGCAGTGCCAGATGCCTGTTTCTGCCTCCATGTTCCCAGCCCAGGGCACAGGGCAGCCCTGGCAGGGTGTCCTGGGCAGTGACAGAGCCCTTTGGCTCAAGAGTCAGTGAGACACAGACCCTGCAGTGCTGGCTTTGGGAAAGAATGAGTTCAGCAGACCAGGCTGCTGACAAGTCCTAGAGCAACCCACAAAGGGGTAACCTTCTGGCTCTGCTGATGAGACAAAATGGGGTTTGATGACTTTTGGAGTTTTAAATATAGTATGCAGGATAGTCTTTTAATTAGTGTATTTCTGTCAAGCAAGGTGATAATTAAGGGAATGACTCTTCATGTACAGTCTAGAAGATGATTTGGTAAAGCCCAGCAAGACTAATGTGTATGTTAGGATATGCTTATTCTGTCTGTAGGTCTTTGACACCATCCTTTTCAGGTAGATGGATCTAAATATCATAGTTTTCAAATAAGGATTTCATTTCAGTGTTGTTTGGAGATGCTATAGTGACTACTTAGAAGTCATTTAAAAGTAATGGTTGTGACTAAGTTTTGGCTGTAGAAGACACCAGATCCCAGGTAAATCCTGCACAGGCCTTGCTGCTGGCCCTATGCCTGGCTATGTTCCCTGGGCTGGGCTGGTCACACCTGCCCTCTAGGCTGAGGGTTTGCCTGGGTTCTCCTCCCTCTGCTCTGCTGCTCTTCTGCTGAACTTCAGAGACTTCACATCCTCAAAACTGCCCTCAAAACTGCTCACTCAGGTGGCGTGGGCTGCACCCCACTACTGGCACCAATGGCAAAGAGAGACAGGCAGTTGCATGACACATGAGTCTTGCTTTTAGTAAACCAGGCTAAAATAGAATCAGGCCTGATCCTCTCCTCTCACCTGGAACCCCACCAGGTGGAGAACCAGACCAGTGGTCATTGTCTTGAACACAGCTGCAGCCAAACCACATCTGAGCTCTGGCTTTTCTCGCCAGTGACAGCAGAGCTCTGTGTGTGTCTTTTGTTCTGGTTGTGTGTGTGATGAGAAGCCATTTTATTATTTATGATTTTCTTAGAGTCTTGATATTTCAAACAGGATTGGGTATGAGAAAGGCCACATGCTTCCTTTCCAAAAATACTCAAAAACTTCAAATATATATATGATTAGAAATATATAATAAGAAAAAAGTTCCAAAATGTGTATTTCTTCTTGCAGCTGGACTGAAATAGCTGCTAAGATTTCTTCTCCCCAGCTGAGAATTGGTACAGTTTGTTTTTCTTACATGATTTCCATGGTGTTGATAATGATGTATTTGTAAATTGTGGCTGATGAGAGATAATCAGACAGGGAAAGAGCACAGAATTACCTGTCCTTTTTTCCCGTCAAGAAAGAATGTATGAATTTATTACAAGAAAAAAAAGTGTGCAAATGAACTTCCTGTAATTAGGCCATTCTGACCTGTGTAGAACCACACTTCATTTGAAATTTATAAAAATTATAACTAGTACAAAACCCTGTGGCTGATGTCTCTATATGAAGCAACAAGTAAAATGAGATTTTTTTCTATTTGAAATAAATGAATTATCAGTAAAGGCACATTATCAGAGCAGAAAAAAAATGCACACATTTGTCCAATATAAGTTTAATTTGTCCAACACACATGCCAAAAGGCAGAGTAGGGATTTTTTTTCCTTTACCCATCTCCCTTAGTCATGTTCTGAATGGGACTCTTAGGAGAGTGCAAAGGTTCACCCAGACAGCTCAGATGAAGTCATAGATGACTTCATAATAGTTACTCCTGAGATATCTGCATGCCTTTGGCTATCAGTGTTCATTAGGGAGTGCTAAATGACCCAAATACAAGCTGTGGATCATGTAGAAAGGCAAGCAGATAAAAAGGAGAATGTAGAAACACAGCAGGATAAACTGGAACAGATTTCAGCAGTGTCCAGATTTCTGCGGGCAAGCTTCACCTCACGTGACTTCTCAAATCCTTGGTGTCACCATGTTCCTGCAGTGAGTATTGGTATGAGGAAAAGAAGAATTAGGAGGATGCCAGATGCCAGCGTGGGGGTTGCTTTGTTCTCTGCCCCAAGCAGCCCCTGGGGAATGCCCGGGGCAGGGAATGCCCGGGGCAGGAGAGAGCGATGCTCTCTGCGCGCATCCCGACCCGCAGCCGGCACTGCCCGCGCAGCTCCTGCCCCGGCCCGGGGAGCTGAGCAGGGTCCTTGGTGCGACAGGGTGCTGGGATGTGACCCCAGCCCATCCACCTTGGGCACAGCACGGCTGGGAGCAGCAAAGGATGGTCCCCAACTGGGGCTCTGCTCAGCCCTGTCCTACTGTCAGCGCCTGCTCTGCGGAGATGGCCACACCTTTCCCTTTTGTGCCTTAACATAAAAGATGGAGTTTGGCCTTAAATGCAGTATTTTCTAAAGACCACAGGGGAGGCACCGATTTACAGGCTCTAACCCTCTGCCGGGCACTTCGCACAGGTTTTCAGAAGGAGGGGGAGATGCACGAAGCTCTCTCTGCCTTGCAGAGCCCCAGGTCTCCTCCCAGTCAGCCCAGCAGTAATTTCTCTTTTCACTTTCTTCCCTAACCATCATTTATTTCCTTCTGCGTGAGTTTACAGACGAGAGGCATCGGTCTCCTCCTCTCTCTCCACCTCCTTCAGCCATGTGACAGAGCACTCCCTGCATCAAGTGAAACTTTTCAGCCCGCAGGAAAGCTCGGTTTCCTCGGCACCGCTCCCCGGGGAGAAGCAGCACCTCTGACCCCGCAGCGTGCTGGCCATGGGGAGGAGCGCAGGGCAGCTCCTCTCGCTGACCCTCGCCTGTGGTGAGTAACAGCATCATTTCTACCCGAAAAAGGGGACACTATGCCAGTTTGGTTTCCTTGCAGTCAGGACAGCACCTAACAGACTCAAAACTTTGAACAGTTTTGTTGCTAACACTAAGGGTGCTTTCAGTAAAGTCCTACTGCTAAGAAATAACCACAACTGCTGTTGATTGCAGCTGGTATACACTTTGTTTGATGTTTTCCTCTGTCCTTTCCCTTGAACTCCAGTGGCATAAACTCTGTATGAAGGAGTCAGTTCAAAGCCGTGTTAGAAGCAGACTTTTTTGGCTTTTCTTAATTAAAAATAATTTCCAGACCTGCATAGCTAACTGAAAATCCTGAGTGATACAAGCAGGAAAGAAAAAACTAAGGAAATGTTGCTTGAGTCATTAATTTATCTGCACTGCAAGATGCAGAGCAGGATCATGAAAGCAGGAGTGAGGCAAGGGCTTGGAAAAGACAGGCTGGGGCTTTCCTCAATGACAAACCCCACAAGAGTCACTATTTGATCTTTAATCTGCTCTGTGAAAATCTGGGGAGCCATACATATGAGGGAAATCTCCCAGTGCTTTGAGTCACTGCTCAACACCTGCAGCAGCACCAAATTTGCCTGATGAAGAGAGATAAAATGTGATTTAATCTGTGGAATAGCCAAGGGTTTGAGCTCACTGTTGGATGTATTTTGCCATTGGCACATGGGCATCACACAAAGAACAAGCCCTGTTCCCCTTCCAGTCCATGAGCAGGGAAAGTGCCCAGGGTCTTGACCACGAGCTGTTCCTGCTTTATATCTCTGCTTTCCCATGCCTGCTTCATACCCAAAGTCTGCTGAAGTAGCCTCAAAATATACAAATGAAAGGGAGAGCAAGATCAGACTGAGAAACAACACTAATCATTCAGTGGTGAGCAATCACTTTTGACCAGGAAGAACTTGTTTCCTCTGTTCTTAACCCATTTTTTATATTTTCTTTAATGATGTTTTATTAATGTCACAAAGTCAAGTCTTTCTATGCAGACAGGAAATGAAACATAATTAGTGCAGAAAAAACCCACTGGGCAGCTGAACAGATGAGTGTGGTTAGATGAAAAGGGAAAAAAATCCTCAGTAAGAGTTTCTATCACACACCCCAGTACAGGCTGAGAAATGGCACAGGAAAGCCATGGCACTGAGCACTCAGCTTCCCACTGTAACACCTGTCTGGAAGTCACCCAGTGAGCAAGAGCCATGGGTCAGTCCAAAGACATTTCTGGCTTTACCCCTCAGGTGACCCTGTCTGGCTGAATAATGAAAAATAATTGGGTTGAAATGACCTTTTGAGGAGTTTTATTTAAAAGCTATGGGTGGCATTCTAATGTCACTTCAATAATATTTCTTTCTACTTGTATGTTACCTGGTCAATAATCAAAACTAATCTGTGAACTGAAAACTAAGACCTACGGACAATTTAGGACTTGTATAAATTTAAATATGGGTTGTTTCAAAGTCTTAGAAGGGAAGAAAGAGTGAAAATTGCAACTTCTTTCTTGTTTTTATCATGCTGATACACTTGGATGCAGCTACCCATAACTGGTGCATGGCAACTGCTCTGGCTTTCCCCTGGCCCCACAGAAGGACATCAGTCATCTGATTAACAGCTCTGCACCAGCTGGGGTAAAGCATAGGGGAAAGACAGAAAATTAACTAAAGTATTATATGAATTATACATTTTTAGGTTCATTTTGAGAGAAATCACAATATTTGTTGAGGTTTTTCAACTGTCTCAAGTTGCACTTTGATGGTAACACCTAAAGTGGCAGTCAGGTGTGCTCTATACAGCTCAGAGTGAAACCCAGGCAATTTTAGGAGTATGGAATATTTACATCTATATTTCTGCTCTTCTCCAGCATAGCCATTTTCAAGGGAAAATTGTGGTAAAGGTTCAGATCTGTGCATCTGCTCTTGTTTCTTTGATTTTTTGTCTTAAATTTGATTCAAAACTCAGTAAGTTTTATTATTCTTACTTAGATTAGATGTATCAAAAAATGGCTAGATTTTGTGAATTGAGCTATTATTGAAGATCTCTGTTCATGATGAGTGACAATAAATATATGAATAAATGGAAGAACTTGTGAGATTTCAGCTGTTTTCACTCTAAATATGCCTCTGGCATCAAGCTGTCCATTCAAATATTCTACAATGTACTTTCCCACTTTTTGTTCACTTCTGTATTTACATTTAGGAGACAGATTTTTTTTTCCATTTCTGCAAAGGACATGTTTCTGTAAATGTTATTAGGTGAAAGTATAATTTTGGTGCTGTAACTATTTTCTGATGTGATCCAAAATGCTCCTGGGTGCTGCACCCTGTTTTTTTTTTTCTCATTTCTGAAAGTCCATTACTAAGAGGGATGGTCCTTCTTTGGGTTCTTCCAGGAGGAAAAACTTCAGGGTTCAAGCTGCCATGGCTACAACAAAACCCTAAAAAATACCTGGAATTTCCCTGTTCCCAGACTGGTTTCCCAGATGTTGTGAATCACTGTAAGACCATTGCACTGCCTCACTTCCTTCACACACACAGACACATCCCATTTCCCTGCACTTTGTTGGTAAGAAACCAACAGCCCCTTTGGCTGCTACACCCACTTCATTTTCCTTAGACCTTGACAATTAGCTTCCAGCAAATCCTGCTGAACTACAGGAATTCTCTGCAGGGAATTCTTGTGCTGCCTGGGGATTGTGCAAGGTCAGGTTCCTCAGTGTGTGGAGAGCTGGGAGCCAGTGTTCTCCACTGGAATGGGAATAGCAGAGGTATGAAACTTGGGGGAGTGGTGCCTAGCTGTGGATAGTCCTACAGGGTGTCTGCTTTCACTGTCCTATCCTAACTGGAGCCAAATGAAGAGTGAAATTGTATCATCCCTTTGATAACAAAACAGTGCAGGTATGTTAAGGCAAATGTAAAGGTTTCTAGACTACTGACTTTAGTTTCTTTGCAGCATTTTCCTCCTGCTTTCCTGAAGTGGCCCTGGGGGTCGAACTGTCTTCAGAAACCACATCCTTCCACCAAATGGCTACTTCTGCTCAGCCACTTTCCCTTTATCATTCTTCACCCCATCAAAGCACCACAGTTTATTTTAACAGCACAGGCCCTCTTCAAACAACACCCATGAGCCACAGAACAACTGAGCAGACAACGGAGCAGCTCCAGGCAGCAACAGCTCCAGGCCAGCCCACGGCAGCCCAGGCAGGAGCAGGCACGGAATCCACAACACCCACAGACAGCCCCAGCACAGCAGTGCCCTCGGGTACAGCAGCAGTGAGGAACACAACCACCCCCTCTGTGTCCTCCACCAGCCATGGCAGGAGACCAGGTGTGACCACGGCAGCTACAGCAGTGGCCACCAACACCTCCCTGAAGCACGAGACAGCGAGTAGCCCGGGCAGCAGCCCTGCCTCTGCAGCCAGCAGCACGCAGAGAGCCGGGCCCAGCACATGCTCACGGAGACAAACAACAGCCACGGGTGCTCCAACAGCCACGGCCAACAGCACAGCCACCCACACAGGGACACACACAGCCCCCACGTCCCCTGCCAGCACAGTGAGACCCCCTCCTGCCCCACAGCCCTCTGCCATCCCCACTGGCACCTACACCCTTTCCGATGGGAACAGGACCTGTGTCAAAGCTGTCATGGGTCTGCAGCTGATGGTTCGAAATACGCAACAGGTGAGAGCTCAGGGAGCTTAGCTTTGTAGTGACTTCACTCATTATCTGGAGTTTATTCTTCCTCTTTCCAAGCCATTTTCAGAATTAGCTTCTATGATCAAAATAAGTGCTTTGCTGCCAGTCTAAGACCCCTCATGTGCCACAGCATCCCAGCTGCTGTACTTTGGCCTGTATGATGATGATGCCAAGAGGGTGTAAAGGTGCTTTCTTACTTCAGTGATATTTGTGTGGGAGCAATGCTGGGGCAGGAGATCAGCCTGCAGGGTTATTTGTGCTTTCCAGAATGGGAGATTGGCTAAAATCTGAACTGACTTCAGGTAAGAGCTTGACCTTGTGAGTTGCAACAAAATCAAGCAATTTCCTCTTCACAGACCTGGATTTAGAGGTGGGTTGTCCTGATGCTGATGAATGGACATTTTAGGATCATGGAGACTCCTGAAGAGCTGGTTGTCTCTCCTAGAAGTGATCCACTGAGAATGATTCAGCAAAAGGTGTCATACAGCCTGAAATGGCAATTGTGTTCCTCAGGCTTAAGGTTTTGTAGCCTCCATTAATACAACACATGGAGCTATATCCTCAGGCTCTGCAGTTCTTGTGCTCGATCCATCCCTGTAACAAATACAAACGTTCATGTTTGATGTCTGAATATTTCTAACCCTGGATGACTGTCTAATGTTGGTAAAGGAATTTTCATCCCTTGTCCTGGCAGAAGCCAGGCAGGGAGCAGGATTCCCACCCTCACCAGACCATAGTGAGAGGTTTATAATCATAAGGTGCTCCCTCTTTATAAATTACCACTCATACTCACCTGACCCTGTCTGAATTATATCAGTTCACTGAATGAACAGAAACCCAATATTTTCTGCCACTTTAATGCACTGGAACAGCTCAGTGATGTGTCAGACCAGTGCTGGTTTGCGAGTGGGGAATGACCCTGGCAGGCAGCAGTTCAGCTGCCACCACCACTGGCTGGTTCATTCACCACATAGAGCCTGGCTGGGGGCAAAAAAGGGCAAATCTCTGCATGTTTAAAAGTTATTAAATCTCTGCATGTTTGTTTTCAAGTTTCCCCCCCCTCCTCTTCATCAGCAGCCCTGCAATGTCTCTTCTCTCTACAGGAGCAGATGGAATATGTGACTGTCAACCCCAATGCGACAGAGATATCTGGAAGCTGTGGGATGGTGCAGTCTCAGCTGAACTTAACTTTTAGTGGAGGATTTGTAAACATCACCTTTGTAAAGGTAATTGCTGCATTTAAAGGGAAGGAGTGTTTAGGACTGGGAAGCAAGAACTTAGGCTGCCTTTGATCCAGCTTGAGCTGTGGGAAAAGGCATTTTTTCTATCTCTGTGCTTGTTTTCCATCTGTATATAAGGCATGGTTACTCCTGTTCATCCCAAAGGGGTAGAACCAGAGAACCATGGTTTAATTAATTCAGGTTGGAAAATACCTCTGGAGGCTGCCTGGTGCAACGCCATGCTTGCAGTACAACTGACTTCAGTGTTAAATCAGGTCTGTTTGAACTTTTAATTTGGAAGTGAAGGGTAAGCACAGTACTCTGCCATCCTCTGACAGAAAGTGCCAGAGAGCAGTGTTAAAGCTGCCCATCAAGCAGCACAAAGTCTAGGAATAGCCAAGCAAAATCTGACTCTCTTTTTTACATAGGTAAAATCTCACAGGAGGGAAGGTCAGGTCTGCTATTTGCATTGGAGTGGTGCAGAGGGAAAGGGCTTGGGACTGGAGTCCCTGTGCAGGAACAAGGTGAGCTGGGAGCTCTGACTCACACTGTCAAGTTGCTCTCAGCCATTTGCTTCCCCCAAAAGCCAGCTGGGGTTGTCAAATTCAAAGGACAGCCTGTGCAATTTTAAGTGCCCAGGAGTCATGACACATCCACAGCTGAAGGAGTCTAATTTCATCTAATTTCTGAGTGGAAAATTCCAAACTAGTGAACTGCAACAACAAAATTGTTGATAAATGGCCTTAAAATGTACCACACACCAGGAAGACACACACAAACTTGGGCAAGATGAGAGATCTTGCTTGTACAGTGGGGAACTGAGCTTTGTTTTTGACTCTGTATCTGTTAATTCCATGTTCCCCACTGGGGCCACATCACATGTAGGTGAGGCTGTAAAACAAGCTACCAAGAGTGCTGCAGCTTTTATAAGCAGGAGAAAATCCCTGAGTGCAGCCATCCTCTTGCTAACTTGGGCATTTCCGCATTTTGGGAGGCAGCACAATTTATCTAAAAGCTGAAAGGGGAAGGTGATGATGCCAGCAGAGGTGAAACAGAACTAACACTGTGTATAAAGTCATTAATGGACAGGGAGGAATGGGCAGGAACTCTGTGTAATGAATATCAAGACCATGCCCTGGAGCTCCACAGCAGCTGAGATCTGCATCTGGCCATCACTGCTGATCTGTGTCCTTCAATTAATCAAGCTAAAGTGTCAGACTTGCAGCCTGGTTCCAAGCTCAAATTTGAGACAATTATGAAAAGTACAACTGGTTAATCAGTCATTTTCATAGCAAGTCCAAGAGGGAACAGCAAATTATACCCCACATGTGTCATTTATTCTTGAGCAGAGAAAATATTTTGATTAGCAGTCATCTTTATTTTAGCTTATAGCAAAAAGTTTTCTAAGGGCTACAGAGGAAAAGCAAGGTAAAAAATGAAGGAGCTCTTTCAAACTAAAGGATCAATTCAGACTCTGAGTGTTTGCTTTAAATATGTGCTTCCTGCAACAAGAGGAGCATTTTTGGTGTAACAAGAATCCTTAGAGAAAGGCTGGGGATTCAAGCACCCACAAAAGCCCCAGGTTGCAGCAGTGCTAAGGAGAGTGATGTGAACCTTCAGGAGGTGCTTGACTTGTCTTGCCCTGAAAAAGGTGGTTTTTGGCACAGCATTAGACAATGCACCCTCCACTTAAAGATAAGCCTCAAGAGCATAGCAGGGCTCAGCTTGGATTGCTTTGAAATTCAAGTTAATAAGAAAACAGTTTGCTGCTGGCTTTTTGTGTTTGGTCCCCACAGCCTCTCTGGGTGCTTTGAAGCAGGAGCGCTCCAGCAGTGGCACTTGTGGCTGTCCCTGATGGGAGAAGAGCTGGCTCAGGCCCCGGGGCTGGGGTGGCAGAGGAGAGGGGCTGCTTCAGTGCTCACCACTCCCACGGCCTCTGCAAAGGGCTTGAAAAAAGGAAGTTGTGTAACCAACCCACAAGATGTGAAGTAGGAGCAGGTGTTTTCCCCGAGCAAAGTTTTTAACTGCGGCCAAACAGAAAAAAGCACTGCCACCCAAAAATGGCCATGTTCCACATAATTATGTCTTTCAGTTGGAATAATGCTGAGAAACTCTTCTCAGCATTTCTTTCTTCTATCTTCCCTCTCCATCCTACCAGTTTTTAACTGGCAGCACAGGAGACAATAATGTCTACTTCTGTTTATCCACCAGCAGCACTCACCAGTCCCTGTGTGCTCACAGCAGGAATTAAACTGCAGGGCTGCTGCATGGGGCATCACATTTTACTCCAACACTGCTAGCAGGGGGAAGTTCCCAGGGCTGGCTCTCACCCTGTGACACTCCAGGGGAGGGCAGTGTCCAGGTTGCACCAGGGCTTCAGGGCACACGTGGCCAGGACACTTGGCAGGAATTTTTGTTCTGTGCTGTAGTACCAGCTGCTTGCCATGTCAGCAGTCTTCCTACTTTTGGTTATCACAAGTATCTCGCGAGTGCCCGGCTTGAGCAGTTTGTGTAAAATGACACCAGCATGGTCCCATTTCACTGAACTGAACTGAAGTGGTGATGCAGCTGAGATTGGGAAAAGAAAAATACATCCAAGAGAGTTGATTCTTGAGTCTCAAAGCTGATGCTTTACAAAGTGTTTCTTTGGGAAATTCTTTATGACCATTTTGCTGAGGTAAGCTGTGTTTCTTTCCCCTGTAAATATGAGTATGTATTATGAATAAAGATACATCTTCTTTTGCAGCAAGCTCCAAGTTACTCTGTCACTAAAATTGAGAGCAGAATACAGTTATCTTCTGAAGGTCAGTGATTTTAACCTGTCTTAATTTCATATCAAACTGTTCTGGGTATGGGATAAGCTTTCAGATCTTTAAAACACTGGATTTTGCAAATATGTGTTTTATCAAGCATTCAATGTGTCATTCACCTAAATCTTATGGTATAAAAATGGAAAAGAAAGGACCTGGATGCAGTTACGTCACTATTATCACATTTTCTTTTTGATCTCAAAAGCTTTCCCTGCCCCACTCTTTCAGAATAGAGATTACTTCAAACCTTGCCTGCTCCTGTGAGAATTCTAACCCCTTCTTGAGGACTCAGTTTGTTAAACTGTGTTTTGAAGAAGCATCTGAAATTTTAGCCACTTTTTCAGACCTAAGCTCAGCTGAGTTGCCCATTGATAGTTAAAGCCCTCATTTAAACATGTAAGAAGAATAAGTGATAATTTATGGAGAAAATGTCCATGCTTTAGTCACCTCTGGGACCATTTTACCTCAGAAAGATGTTGGTTCCAATGGAGTCAGTGTGGATTCTCATCTGTCTCTCTCTGGTCTCCAGGTATGCTTTACTATGCAGCCTTAAATGAGAAGCTGTTCACAACAAAGCTGGGGAATTCCTTTAAGTGTGCCAGCAGGCAAACCTTCACCTTGGAGAGGAACTTCCAGATCCTCTTTGTTCATATGCAGCTGCAGGCATTTGACATTGTGGGTAACCAGTTTGGAAAAGGTGAGTAGAAGGATACTTTTCCACCCTTCCCAGATCTACATGTCAGCATTCTGGTGGCCCGATGGATGTAATCTGCTAAATTGTACCCATATACATCTCACTGCTGTTTTCTCAACCTTTCCTGAGTCATTTCCAACCCAGTGCTAATACCTGTGGAGGATGGAGAAATATCTTTCCCCCCTGCATTCAGTACCTTCTGTTTCACCTTCTCATTGAAAATGTTCAACTTTGCAGCCACAATTTTCTTCTTTATTCATTTTCTCCTTGAACAAGCAAAGATGTGTTCACCACCAGTGTACTGCCCAAACCCCAATGTGAAAAGTTCATTTTCAGGTCACTATTCTCAATATAACCAGATTTTAGCTATTTTTAAAGGGTCCTGATACTTACATTTTCCCACAGCTGTAGCAGCAAAACTGCCAGCTAATAAGGGATATTTGTGAATGCAGGATGCTATTTTTAGAGCAGCTGTGTCTAGACATGATGAAATGTGCTCCTCCTCAGGAGGAGCACAACTGGCCCACTCCCAGCTTCAGAATTAAACATGATGCTCATCTCTTCAGTTTGTCTTTTCTTGGAAAAGTGCCACAAAGAGGCAATCAGGTATCTCAGTAAAATACAAAAACGAGAGTGGGGAACTCAGTGGGACCTTGTGGCTTCTTTCAAGTTGTCTATCTTCTCATTTCTGTGGCTTCCTCACAGGTCATTTCCATACAAGAACTCAGGTGCATGGAGGGGCTGACCAGCTCTCCAACCCTTCAGATGCAGCAATAAAATATTCTCTCTTCTGCCACTTGTCTTTCTGCGTGCTTACAAAATATTGCCCCCATATTCTTTTTATTTTAGATCTGTCTTTTGACTCAGTTTGTCTCTGTTTGACCAATTCTTCTTCTGTTAATTCACCATTTTAGCTACCTTTTCCATTCTAAAAGGAATATAATGGAAACAACATTTGGAGCTTTTTAAAGATAAGGCCCTTCTCTACACTGAGAATCCCATCTATGCTCTCATTCTCATGAATATTTTCCTGGGATAACACTGAGCTGGAAGAACTCATGGGATCCCATCTGGTCCCTGCATTCCCATTCAAATGTGTACAATGAATGATCTTAGTTATGGGATTAGATACAGCCTCACCTCTAGGAGAGACTCAGCTGAGAAAGATGCTCTCTGTTTCTCCCTCCCTCTCTCCCTCTAATCTAGACTGACTAATCTCAGCTAGTCAATACCATATACAAATCTAAATTAGTTTTGTTCCTACTCAGAGAGCTGAGAAAGCAGCTCCCACCTCTGAAATAATTCCCCTGTGGCTATAAAACAGTCATGAAACTGTTGTGTATTGGCTGTGTTTGCAGATTCTGAAAGAGAAAATCCCCACTGAAGGAATGACTAAACACATCACCAGCCTCCTCCCCTCGAGTGTCTCAAGACTGACAGTTTCACTTCTGTTGCTCCTGATTTGCTTATCTTTAAATGGGGAAGAAAAAGAAAACATTAATGGCCACAAGTTCCTTACAATTTTGTACCAATCACAGCAGTATTATATCAATAGCTTGATCTGTTTGAGTCTGGAAATCTGTAAAGGAGCCTTCTGTACTTCAGTGTATCAGAAACAATTCCTAGAGTTCATAGAGTTCCTTCCTTCATTCCCAATGTTTCATCAAAGCAAAATGGTCAATTCAAACATCTCTGGCTTTTACAGCAATTAGATGCAAATACTTTTCTGCTCATTTAACAGCAGGTTACATTAACCAGACAGAGCTTTTAAAAGGCAGCCTCTAATAGAATGCTCATGCCATTGGCTTTGTGGCATTTCATCACCATCTGGATTAGAGCAGAAGAGGATCAGGCTTTGGGAAGAGCCATGTGGAGGCTCTGGAGACATCTGACATGATGTCATGGACTCCACATGTTCCCTGGGATCATTGCCCACGGACAGTGCAAAATTCCCAAGAGGGAAAAGCCCAAGCCGAGCAACAACCTGTGCCAGCACAGTCATGGAATAACAGTCCAGGTTTTTGTCTCAGAGTGCTGTTGAAACTGGCCTTGGAACAGTCACAGGGAGTGAGAGGGACACAGGGTGTCTGATCTCCCTCGCATCCTGGCTATAAACTGGATTTGCTGCTGAGCTGGGATGTGCTGTGGGGGTTAGCTGACCACACTTCTGCTCAGAGAACAGTTTGCTGTGCAGGTGCCACTCACAGCAGCATGGACCCCAGGAAGGACCATTCCCGTAGATCTGATGGAAGATTTAGGTCTGATCCAGTTCTGAGATAACGCATTAGTGGTCATTCCCAGACACTGCCTTCACTTCCAGGACTATGCTTGTATTCTGAATTTGAGGCTGATCCTACCATTATTACTGGGTAAATTTTCCATTTCTGTCAGTGGCCCACGTGGTGCAGTCTCTCCATAGGAAATCCCCCAATTTACCTCAGTCTAGAAGTTCACTTTAAAATAATAGTTTCTGTTTAATCAGAGGATGATTTGAATATTCATTTGGGTAGGGACTGGCTGAGGAAGCCAGGATTTGCCCTCTCTGTAGCTAAGAGGTATGTTTGGAGTGGTATCTCTGGATGATCCTTCAAAGATATGATTTATGTCTGACGTCCTCATACATACAACAAAATTGCAAAGGTACTGGTAAAGCAACTCCCTGGACTATGTCCAAGGCTTCTGCCTTCCTAATCTCTGAATGTTCTGAGTTAGCCACCATTATCCACAAATATTCTGAATTAAACAGAGAAAACAATTAGAATTTGATTTTTCTAGAAAACACTGACTTAACAAGGATCCCTACTGCACTAATGATGTGCTGGACTATGGGCTTCTGTCTCTGGCCTCATCCTCTTCACTGGGAAGAAGCAATCAGATGTCACACATGAGCAATTTTTGACCATGCCGGATGTCTTGCTCTTTATTTTCAGACTGGCACTTTGTATTGTGGTGCTCCCCATCTGCTTTTGGGAAGAAAGCCCCTGCTGTGTGTGTGCTGAATGGTGAAACAATTCCTGCAGATATGAGGGAGAAGAGATGCTCTCTAAGGAAGCACAGAACTACTGCAGAAGAGTCAAGGATAGTTTTCTTGAGATGAGGCTTAGCACAGATAAAAAATGTAATAAGTATAGCTCAGGTAAAAGAAAGAAAAAACAGAAGAAAGCAAGGTCTTGAGCACCTCTGGCTTGTATTTGCCAACTTTTCTGGAATATAGATGTACAGTATAGAAGTATGATGTTCTGCTATAACATTCTCTGATCTCCTTTTTCTTTCAGAAGAAGAATGTTTTCCTGATAGAAATGGCAAAGTAGCTCCCATTGCAGTGTGCCTGAGTATCCTGGGATTGTTTGTCATTGTGTTTGCCACCTTCCTGATCTCCAGAAGGAAGCCACATAGAGGATATGAACGCATCTGAGGTGCCCTTGTGCTTGCAAACGTGTGCAGCAAGCAGAGAAGTCACAGGAGTTTTTGCTTCTGCCTGGCAATTTCCCTGCCCTGAAGCCATATTTTTAAGTGAGATGACATCATATGTTTACAGCTAATGGATGTTACTGGAAGGAGTTTCTTTAAGGTGGGAAGGAGAGAACTCACACCTACTTTAGGCTTTCTTAGCAGCTAATTTAGATGTAGTCCAAAATGAGGAGCCTAATTTCTCTCTGTTATCAACAAAGGAGGTCATTCAGATCACCTAAGCCAGATTCCTAAAAATAGTTTAAAGCAAGCAGTATAACTGTTCCCCAGAAAATCCATCATGTTTGTTAATGATGGTGTTTAGATTTATAAAAAGATGTAACTTGGACCTTCAGGTGAATAAACCAGAGGCCCACAGCTACAGACAACCCTGCTAAGTGACAGCTCACTAAAAGCTTTTTTTAGAACACGGTGTATGCCATAATCTCAGGGGAAGTGTCAGTGTGACTCCACTCACAAGCAAGTTCTCACCAGTCCTACAGCACAGTTACATTTCCTAAGTGCCTGGGATTCTCCCACGGAGCTCTTTACAAAGATGCAGTGGTAATTGTGACTCTTACCCTGGAGCTTAATATGTTCCTGGTCTTGTGAGAGCTCAGGAATCCCCCAGGTGCTGTTCAGACATGGGCCTGTCACAGTGACCACACTGAGCCCAGGAAATGTCCTCTACTGAGGCAACAGGGTGGTCTCTTAATCCTCACTGGAAATGCCTGGGATTAAGTGACCACCACTGGGGCACCTGCACAAGGTCCATGAGAAATGGAAATCCACTGATGCTGTGTGACCAAGGTTTCTGTGGGAAATAAAAGCTTGCACAGGCCTTGGATAAACTCTGCCCAAAAGTGAGTGCTCCCCAGTGTGCTCACAGCTGAGCAGCTGGATTTTCATATGGAAATCATTTGGAATTGCTTTAAAGCACACTGATAACACTCTGTAGTCTATTTCCTGTTAAACCAATGATGAAGGCATGAGAATAGTAATTGCTTTTGAAATTTAAGTCCAACTTGTGTTCTTTGTTGTAACAAGGAAAAGCTCCTTGTCACAAAAGATTTACATGTGCAGAAATGTGCACATACACACACATACACATGTGCATATGTCACACAATCTGCTCACTGAAGCAAATGACATCGAGATGATAAGAAATTATGTACAAACACATTTGCAAAAGAGAAAATAATATTCAATAAGAGCACACTTCCTCCAAGGAGGTAGGCTAATGGCTTAAATTTTACTAATAAAAGTTTGGCCTGGAAAAGAACTGTGGAATGGCACTCATTAAACAAAAGAAAGACTGAAGTCATAAGCAAAAATGCCTTGACAGTTTAATCTGTATCTAAACAAAATGGAAATGCTGGGAGCTAATTTAATTTCAGTGAATAATGGCCTAAATCCTGCACAGTTATTAATGGTGGTGGAACCTTACTGGATTTTCACTGAATAAAATTGATGGTTATGTCTTGTCAGATATTCCTTTAGGTATTTTTAAAATAGTTTTGATATTTTACTAGTATTTCACCATTACAAGTTTACTTACTTAAATGAAGAAAGAAAATAAATTCTTCCTTTCTATTAATTAATTAGACATGTTGGTCTGTGTGAAGCAGGAAACATGGCCATACTGCTCTATAATCTGTATAATATGTAGCAGTGGAAGTAATTAACATTCTCTAGAAATGTTCCCTTTGAGACTGAATGAACCAATAAACAAGAAGGATAAAGACAATTTTGAAGCACTTTTACACTTGGAGAAATATCAGAACCAGCTGTGAGCACGGGAACAGCTGAATACATTTATAAGGTAAAATAGCACAAGAAATAGGATACCAAACTCTCAAGCCTTGAATACCGACACCATGATTTGGACTTTAATCAGTTGAATACTCAAATTGGAATGTAAGTATTTCAATTATTCTTTTGCAAAGGGCTCCAGCACTGTTCATAATGCTTAATGAGCTTTATCAAGCTCATTTTCCCTTCCTCCTTCCCTCCTTAGCAGACAAGCAGCCACTGGACTCAGACCTTTGGCCTAATAAGACCCCTCTAATTCTCAGGGTTACTTAATACTATGAATCTGTTGTTTAGAAAGCAGACTTTTATGCTCAATTAAAGCATTCATCCTTTTTTTTTTTTTTTTTAATGAGATGCCTATGAGGAAGGGTAAATGGATGAAGAGCTTCCATTTGAAAATGAGCCTGTGCCTGCAGTAGCGATGTCATTGTCCCAGTCTGCTATGTGTGGACACTTTAACAACAAAAACTGCCTAAAAAAGCTCAGCACGTGGTCTGGCCCTAAGCTGTTCTGTCCAGGGATCAATAGACACGTTTCCCTTGTCAAAGCTGAGTTCCATTTCACATGTTCTTTGGATTGCTGGATTGTGTGATCTGTGTCATTTCTACTGACATGGATATAGCATTTGCTTGTTCTGTTCTGAAAAACTGCTTTATGTTAATATTCAGTCTTTTTAAAAAGTCTGATATCAGCATGAGGACAGAAAAGTTACTAATTACTGCTAATTCTGTGGTTAATATTCTGACACCCGTCATTTTTACTAGTGATGCATGAATAATGTTTTTCCCCATAGTTATTCTTCTTTCTACAGTGAATCAACCTGTTGGTATTGAACAATGTTTGGATTCAGATTTGCCTGATTTGTTCTTATGCTTTTTCTTGCTATTTTTTGTTTGCTATTTTTATGAAGCTGCATTCTGCCATTTGTACATGAATGATACTCTAGGCTTGCTCTAATTGGCACAAGTGAAGTGCACATGGTGCAAACCAATGAAACAATTGGATGGTCCCAGGGAATGCTGCCAACATGCAGCAAAATTAATCCAATGGAGTCAGTGCTTTACAGCAGTAGAGTATCCATTGGAGAAATCCTTACTGCATCAGGAGATCCCAGCCTTAAAGTGCAACCTTTCTCCCAGCTGTGGCTCCTTGGTGCTCTGCTGCAGCTCCCGTGCCAGACCATCCCCTGTGTCTCTGCACACCCAAGACAGAATGTGGGCATCCCAGAAGCACGATGATGTTACACTTAGACAAGTCACTTAGGAGTTTAAAAAGTAAGGTTTAATTTCTTTCAGTCCTTTTTGTTATCTGATGGACAAGCACAAATTAAGAAACAGCTGTTAATTCTGTTGAAAGAGGAAGGGAGATTAGATTGGCGTCTTGAGTATCTGAACATGGCTTGGCTGGTCACTTCTAGCTCATATATAATGTATGGCTGCTAAAAATAACTTGCTATGAGAAGTAAGATATGCTTTTTATTTTTTTATTATTGGTGTTTCCATAATAAAGGCTGTATTTAATCATTAGAGTGTGCATTGCTTGTAATGATTTTATCTCTGAAATGGCTGAGTGAGTCTCACATGTTGTGTTCTTCATGAAGCAAAGGTTGTTAGATGGACTGCAGGAAAGCAGGAGACATGGTAAACGTGGGGGAGGAAAAAATCTCTCTGCTGCCAGCAGCTGACTGAGGAACTTGGCTGTTGGAGAAGTGCCAGTGAGGGTAGAAGTGGGGCTGTAACTTCCCTCAGGGATAAAATACCAGAATTATGCTTCATTTCTGGTGTCAGTGCACATCCCTACATGATGGACAATTTAATGTCATAAGGTGAAAATTGCAAGCCTCTTGATTTGTCCTTCAGAAGAAAAGCAGAGCTGCCTGGAGAGCAGGGCAGTTTGCTCTTCCCTTTGGCACCTGTTTGGCCTGGTACAATGTTAAATTTGGTGCCAGCTTTGCACCTATTTGGTGGGCAAGATTCCTTACTTGTTCATGTTTTAGAAGCTAGGCTGGCAAATACACACTTGTGTGTGTGAAGTAGGCAGGCTCTTTAAGGCTACTGGTGTTTCAAAATTCTTTCAAAACCTAGTGGCAGATGGAGGAATAGTCAACTATTTTACCTGAAGGCAAAAAGTCCCCATCTATGAGTCATACCCTGGACTGCCCCAGAGGCACAAAGGTTTGGAATTTTTTGAAGAAACCTTTCTATTAGAATATTTAGAAGAAAAAAGGAGGTGTATTTTTAAAGCATCAATTTGAGCAAAATAACAAGTGTGAGAAGGGAAAGATTTCTATGGAGTTAACCCGTTGTGACTACAGTGACAAGACTTGGACACTACACTTTTTTCCTCACGTCCAGGGCTGTGGCCATTGCATGCCAACAAGGCAGGGGAATGTGGCTTTGAAGTTTATCTGCCACAGCAACATAACAGTGCTGAGCTTTCATCAGCATCTGGGCTTTCCCAGCTAGCCACAAAATGTCACAAAACATACATTTCTCTTTTTCTATGACTCTTATTGCCTATGGAATTGGTAGATCCCAAGTACTTATTAAAATATAAACTGATTCAGTTTCTTACTTAGCTCTTTTTTCACAATTTTAGATAGAAGCAGCTTGCATTTCCAACATGCAGAAACAAAATAAATGGCTGTTGGGAAAAAGGAAGGTGTTCAATCTGAGTCAAGATATCTTTGTTTATTAGAGACACAGATCTTGGTTTTGAACCTCAGTTTTACTGAGGCTTTCCTATATCACAGAAATGTTTGAAGACTATGAACCATAAATTCAGCCAATGTTTAACCTGATTTTGCCATTGAATGACTTTTTTGTCATCAGGTCAAGGAAAATGAATTCATATTTTGAATTACATTTTTTACAACCTGCTCATGGAAAAAATTCTTATGAGCAAACTATTCAAATTATTAATCAAAGCAGCTTTCAAAATATGACCAGCTTCCACAATAAAATTAAAACAAAATGTTGCCAACCCAACCTATCCACTACATCAGCAGGTTCACCTGGGTGCTTCTGAATATGGATGTGCACATCAAACATATTACTGGTGTCACTGAGGAAATTTTTATTTCTGCATTTAAGCTTTATTACACTGCACTATCAAACATCTGCGTGTACAGTCTGGTGATCCTGCTTGACTCTGCAAGCCCTAAAAGCCCTGCTGGCAGAATGCCTCCACCCAGACCAGATTTACAATATAAATGAGTTTGCCACTTCCATTAGTTCTATTGCTAAAAGCATCAACTCCTCTGCCACCTCTAATTTATGCACTGTAAAATATCTGTAGCTCTCCCCAATGTCCAGCAGCTAAACTACATAAAATGCTGCCATCTTGTGTTTAGAGACAAATTAAACACGACATTTCAAAAATCTAGATTACAAAAGGCAAAATTTGGACCTACACTGTCAGCGTCTTATGTTGAAGAAGAGTGGAGTGAATGGATTATAGAAAAGCTGAAGCTTCACTTAGCAATTTGTTTTCAAAATCTTATCCTTAGAGCAAGCGCTGATCCCTCTTACAGTCTGTCAAAGGGATGATTTCCCCAAGCTGATCCAGTGTCTGTTTAACCTACTTGAACCATCCAGCCACTGGTGTGAGGGGTCACCACGGCAAAGTAAAAATAGCAACAGTGGAGCAAGCAGAGATTGCCCGCACACCGAAGATGCTCTTCATGTAGGAAACTGCTACTGCTTCAGAGTATGGAGAACACTTCAGACATTAAACACTGCCACAATTGCATTTGATAGCTTGTATATTCCTGTTGTTAAAAAGCAAGGCTGCTTTGCTATTTGTAAACAACTGGAAATACTTATTTTGACTGTGCTGGGACTGGGCAGGTTTAGCAAGGCCTCGCACTGGGGTGGGCTGCGCCTTAATCTGAAAGATATTGAGAAGAAATTCTTCCCTGTGAGGGTGGTGAGGCCCTGGCACAGACTGCCCAGAGCAGCTGTGGCTGCCCCATCCCTGGGAGTATCCAAGGCCGGGTTGGCAGCAACCTGGTCTACTAGAAGGTATGCCTGCTCAAGGGAGAGTATCATAATGTGATGAGCTTTAAGCTCCCTTCC
>VXBI01004374.1:582091-611322 GCA_013397375.1 Toxostoma redivivum | reverse complement strand
TCGGCCGAGCGGGGCCGCGGCTGCCTCGGGGCGCTGCGCCGGCTGTGAGTGCGGGCCGGGGGAGGCCCGAGCGGCCCCGAGCGCGGGCAGGGGCGGCCGGGCCGGGGCAGCCGAGGGTGCGGGCCGGGGCCGCCTGAGGAGCCGGGGGAGCTGCTCACAGCGAGCACGGAGCCCGCTGCCCGGGCAGGAGGGGCAGGGGCTCTGCGGGCCGTGAGGAGGCACACAGCAAGGCCGGGCTGCTCTGTGCGAAGGGAGAGCAAATCAACTCTCCTGGGCTGTCGGGAATCGCTGCTGCCGCGGGTGCCGCGAAGCTGCCCCGGCCCCGGGGGTCGATCCGCAGGGCCGGTGACTGTCACAGCCCTGTGTTCAATGCTTCAGACATGCACCAATTCCTCCTCTCGTTGTTATTAACGAGCTCTGCTTGTGTGGTGCTAAGGACGTCCCATGTCTTTCTGTCCGATAACGCTTAAAGAATGCTGGGCTTGATCCAAAATTACGACCTTGTTTTACGTACTAATTAAAACAGTTCCAGGAATTTGCTTTTACGGTTCTATCCAGTCACTTCACTGCCGTTATCTCATTTAGTTGCCATTAATCATCTGAAGTTTAACTTTCCATTTCTCAAAGTCTCCATAGCTCTCTCTTGCTCTTTCACATTCTTTTCTCTCCTTTGCTTTACAAAACCAGCCCCTGCTGCCTTCTTAAGCTTTTTTATTTTACAGTTGCTCACTTCTTCTTTCCCAAATACTTCATGAGTTTGCCTCTCTATAGTAAATAAATGTGAGTTGCTGGCTGTTCTGTCCACCAAAAATATTTTTTTTGCTTGTTTGTTGTAAGAAAACGCCTTGATTATTTCTGTTTAAATACTACTAAAAAAGCAAGGGGATAATATTTATTGTGTCCAAATGAAAGTACATAGGGAGAGATCTGGTGAAGTTTGAGTGACTTCCCTTGTTATACTTGAATGTTTTGTGTAAATAGATGTACCAGAAACTTCAGTGCTGTCCTCTCACCTGAAAATAAAAGTAGCTCAGTTGCCACTTCTTCATATGCCCTTGTAACACTTCTGTCCCTTTATTGCACAGACAATGGAACCAAGTGCGAATATTTGTGAAATGGGCCTCGACGATAGGTATGAAATTTAACTTCTTCAGCTCCTACCTTCAATTGCTATGCAGTGTGGATATGGTTTTAAAGTCTTGTTGCTAAAAGACTGCAGGGTTTTTTAATAAATATTCAGTATCTTCACGGTCTTTGAAAACAGAACCTGTAGCTAACCTAACAGAAATAATCTTTAATGTTTAAACATTTTGTATAATTTTATCTATCGTATCTAGGTATATGGAAATAAAACTGTTTAATTTTTGTGATGTTTTACTCTGAGTCTTTTTCTGATACATTTGTTGCAAAGTCTGTGAGAGTTGTTTTGTAGGCATAATGGTATTGAAACAAGATGTGACGGTGAATAAAGGAGTTTAGCAAGATAATTTAAACTCACTCTGTGGTCATGTTATCTAAAAAGTTATGTTTGAGAATTCAGAGATCCATTTTCATTTTCTTCTTTAGTTTTAAGCTGTTTAGTCCTCACTGAGAAGTCTCTCAGTGCTGGCCTTACAATTCTATCACGTTGTGGCTGCTGGCATGACAGTTTGTAGAAGTTTGTAAGTCACTGCTTAAAAAACCAAAACAATAAAAGTTGATACCTTTTTTATTTCTTTGTCACTGTGTAGCAAAGGGGAACGGTGCTCTTCCTATGTTAATCACTTCTGTTGTGAGGGACACAATGCAGCTTTGATTGTTTCCTAGTTAGTCCAGAAGGTACACAGCACAACTATAAGCATCAGCTGTAATGTAGAAGTGGGATTTTTTNTCATGTAGGAAACTGCTACTTCTTCAGAGTATTGAGAACACGTCAGACATTAAACACTGCCACAATTGCATTTGATAGCTTGTATATTCCTGTTGTTAAAAAGCAAGGCTGCTTTGCTATTTGTAAACAACTGGAAATACTTATTTTGACTGTGCTGGGACTGGGCAGGTTTAGCAAGGCCTCGCACTGGGGTGGGCTGCGCCTTAATCTGAAAGATATTGAGAAGAAATTCTTCCCTGTGAGGGTGGTGAGGCCCTGGCACAGACTGCCCAGAGCAGCTGTGGCTGCCCCATCCCTGGGAGTATCCAAGGCCGGGTTGGCAGCAACCTGGTCTACTAGAAGGTATGCCTGCTCAAGGGAGAGTATCATAATGTGATGAGCTTTAAGCTCCCTTCCAACCCAAATCTTCTGCGGCACAGTGACCTGCAAAGCTCCAAAGCCTGAGGGAGCGGAATGGATCTTGACGGTTTCCTGATGCCACCGCTCTGTGACCTCCTCCGCCTGCACGGGGCGATGTTGATGCAGGATCTGCGGATGTGTTACCCGAGGATGCCCACGCCCTTCCCAACAACCCTCACGCTTGTGTGTCGCTGTCCAATTAAATCCCCGATGTCATTCCTGAAGGAGCACGCTCAGCTGAGTCCGTGCACCCCTAGGGCCGACAACCCTTCAGCAGTACACACCGTTCCCCATTAAATAAAATTTATTCGACCTGCCCTGCCAGCCCCGCCCCCGACAGCCATTTCCCCGCTCTCCTCCCCGTGACGCGCTCCCTNCTGCTTGTGTGGTGCTAAGGACGTCCCATGTCTTTCTGTCCGATAACGCTTAAAGAATGCTGGGCTTGATCCAAAATTACGACCTTGTTTTACGTACTAATTAAAACAGTTCCAGGAATTTGCTTTTACGGTTCTATACAGTCACTTCACTGCCGTTATCTCATTTAGTTGCCATTAATCATCTGAAGTTTAACTTTCCATTTCTCAAAGTCTCCATAGCTCTCTCTTGCTCTTTCACATTCTTTTCTCTCCTTTGCTTTACAAAACCAGCCCCTGCTGCCTTCTTAAGCTTTTTTATTTTACAGTTGCTCACTTCTTCTTTCCCAAATACTTCATGAGTTTGCCTCTCTATAGTAAATAAATGTGAGTTGCTGGCTGTTCTGTCCACCAAAAATATTTTTTTTGCTTGTTTGTTGTAAGAAAACGCCTTGATTATTTCTGTTTAAATACTACTAAAAAAGCAAGGGGATAATATTTATTGTGTCCAAATGAAAGTACATAGGGAGAGATCTGGTGAAGTTTGAGTGACTTCCCTTGTTATACTTGAATGTTTTGTGTAAATAGATGTACCAGAAACTTCAGTGCTGTCCTCTCACCTGAAAATAAAAGTAGCTCAGTTGCCACTTCTTCATATGCCCTTGTAACACTTCTGTCCCTTTATTGCACAGGCAATGGAACCAAGTGCGAATATTTGTGAAATGGGCCTCGACGATAGGTATGAAATTTAACTTCTTCAGCTCCTACCTTCAATTGCTATGCAGTGTGGATATGGTTTTAAAGTCTTGTTGCTAAAAGACTGCAGGGTTTTTTAATAAATATTCAGTATCTTCACGGTCTTTGAAAACAGAACCTGTAGCTAACCTAACAGAAATAATCTTTAATGTTTAAACATTTTGTATAATTTTATCTATCGTATCTAGGTATATGGAAATAAAACTGTTTAATTTTTGTGATGTTTTACTCTGAGTCTTTTTCTGATACATTTGTTGCAAAGTCTGTGAGAGTTGTTTTGTAGGCATAATGGTATTGAAACAAGATGTGACGGTGAATAAAGGAGTTTAGCAAGATAATTTAAACTCACTCTGTGGTCATGTTATCTAAAAAGTTATGTTTGAGAATTCAGAGATCCATTTTCATTTTCTTCTTTAGTTTTAAGCTGTTTAGTCCTCACTGAGAAGTCTCTCAGTGCTGGCCTTACAATTCTATCACGTTGTGGCTGCTGGCATGACAGTTTGTAGAAGTTTGTAAGTCACTGCTTAAAAAACCAAAACAATAAAAGTTGATACCTTTTTTATTTCTTTGTCACTGTGTAGCAAAGGGGAACGGTGCTCTTCCTATGTTAATCACTTCTGTTGTGAGGGACACAATGCAGCTTTGATTGTTTCCTAGTTAGTCCAGAAGGTACACAGCACAACTATAAGCATCAGCTGTAATGTAGAAGTGGGATTTTTTAGGGTTAGGATATATTTCTTAAATTCTAAAACAGAAAAACAAATGGCTTAAGCATACTTCTACATAAGGACTCCGAGTTAAAAACTCTAAGAGCAGCTTGGAAATGCTTTTGAGTGAAGCATGCTTTTTTCATTATTGAAGCAATGCATAGACTTGACAAATAATGTAAAAGAAATCAGAGTTTAAAAATTGCTTTGTTTCCAGGAATGTTTTTGTGGCTTGGTTTCTTACTGTGCTTCATCCTTTCAAACAGGAGGTCACAGCATAGGGAAGGTCCTTATTGCAAACCGAGGAGAAATCGCCTGCAGGGTGATGCGAACAGCCAAGAAAATGGGGGTGAAGTCTGTGGCAGTTTATAGTGAAGCAGACAGGAATTCCATGCACGTAGCAATGGTGAAGTATATTAATTAAATTTGTGACTGATGTTCATTCATAACAGTATATTTCATTGATATGTTCCATGTGTAAAGCAGGTTTGGGTGCTGATGCAAAGTTGATTTTTGCTTCTGTAGACCTGCTGCCAAGTTTTCCTTGAATGGATGGAAAGTTTGCCTGGTCTGTGTCTCAACATGTGATACCTTTACAGGAAGTGCGTTCAAGTTTGGCTCTCTGTCTCTGGACAGCCAGGAGTTAGAGAATGGAATGTGATTTTTGGGAAAAAGTCAGAATTCGTTTCACCAAGTTGAGCCTCTCCATGAGGAAATGCAGTGTTTTAAACTGCAGTCTGATAAGTGATATAATTAGCTCAGAAACTCATATAAATTTGCTAGTAAACAGTCTCTGTTGTGTGTATTTTTTGTAAAACAGGCAGATGAAGCATATTGCATTGGTCCACCACCCTCACAGCAGAGTTACTTGGCCATGGAGAAAATACTGCAGGTGGCCAAGGTCTCAGCAGCACAGGTAAGGAGATCAGGGCCTTACGTTTTCTGTTACTTCCATGTCTTTAGTTCTTTATTTTTGCTCATCTTGCTTTACCTTAATGATCTGTGAAGTTTCTCAGTTTTCTAAGCTAAACTAATACAAAAAATAGGCTGGTAACATTATTCTGTTTTAGGCTATTCATCCAGGTTATGGTTTCCTCTCAGAAAACACAGAGTTTGCAGAGCTGTGTAAGCAACAGGGAATCATCTTCATAGGTCCTCCTTCATCTGCTATCAGAGATATGGGTATTAAAAGGTATCTATTCCTGATTTGTTACTTGGTTATGCAGTTTACAGCCTGGCAAAGCTGATTTTGTTGACAAATGGCCAGTTGCTCTGTAATTGTTTTATTCTGTCAGTTTTCATTGTGTTTTTACCGTTTTCTTCAAAGGAATAAACTCCAGATTTATAGATTTGTATAGAGATATAAATGGTCAAGATTGTTCAGTTATTGGGATTTTAGTAATTAAATAAGTAGCGGTTCTACTTTTCCAGCATTGAAATATTGAAGTGTAATATAGATAAAGGTTCAGCAGTCAGATTGGTCAAAAGAAGCACCAAATCATCAGGGTTATTGTGGCTCATGTAAAATGATAAGTTTAGTTAATCACAGAGGATCTTATTCTTAGTTAGTAACTAAGATCAAAGAAAGACTTTTAAGGTATGAAGTATAAATCAAGAATATGGAAATGAAGTTATTATTGACACAGGAACTGTATAATAGTAGTTAGAGAGAATTAACTTTTTTATCACCTCATAATGTGAGAGTAAATTGCCTCAGTAATTTAACAAGCTTTGCATAATGTTTTAGAAATTGGAGTTGTTATGTGTGAGTGTTTTATGTGTGGTGTGAATGCAGCCTCTGTAATGAAAAGTTTTGCCTTTGTACAACTTTAAATATTGTAGGATACAGTGTTGTAATTTGAAATTGTTAAATTGTGGCATCTATAATGTAGAAAAACCAGTCAAACTAAAGTGCAATCTGGATAAGAGAAACAAAAATCTTTGTTTGAAGCATGTGTTGAACTACAGTCCAATCCTGTGTAACCCACCTATGCAAGTAGTCCTGTTGAGGTCTATCGTGGAATTATTTTCGTGGAGGGAATTAACATTGGGAACATTAAACAGGTTGGAGCTTAAAGTAAGAAAAAATATTATCATTCTAAATATAAAACTGTTCTGTCAAAGCACTTCCAAAGCTATAATGTCTGCTGCTGGCGTTCCTGTTGTTGAAGGTTATCATGGAGAAGATCAGTCTGATGAGTGTCTAAAGGAACATGCCAGGAGAATTGGATACCCAGTAATGATTAAAGCTGTCCGTGGGGGTGGAGGAAAGGTGAGGAACTCATCTGTTCTTCATGTTCTGTAAAGTTACCATGTCTCAGTATCTGTAACTCAATATTCTAAAAGAAAACAAAAACTGGAAAAGTACTTTTTGTTAAAATTTATTATTAATGGCCATTCTAGGACTATGAAATCTCATTTCCCTTTGATGTGTAGAAGATAAGTGGCTGGAATAAACTGGAAGAGTTTTGTTTATTTCAGTGGATCTCCAGTAATTCACATAAGCAGAAAAGTTGTGCTATGGACTTGTACAAAGTGAGATGACTTTAAATTGTTACTCTGTGATAGATAATGAGTGGTGAACTCCCAGTCTAAATCAGATTTTGCTCTGAAATAAATGTCTATTAAAATCACATATAGAAAATTTTAGTTATTTCCAAAATAGCTAGATTTATTTTCTAACAATAAGTTTTTTTTCTGCCAACCTTGGAAAATTTCTATTATATTTGAGGACAAAATTGAATTTTGTGCTCACTCATATCAATGGAATGATATCTGTTTTTTACGCTCCTTATGGCACTTTCAGTGGGACTTAGTAGGATTATCTTACTGGAAGCTGATACAAAATTTTGTTAAGGTTTATGAAAGAAAGAAAAAGTGTTATTTTTAAGCTTGTTTCTCACTCTGTGTGTGCAACAAAGTTTTTCATTGTGTGCTGTATTTTTAGATAAGCTTTTTTCCTGTATTTTAGGGCATGAGGATTGCTCATTCAGAAAAGGAGTTTCTGGACCAACTAGAATCAGCAAGGAGAGAAGCAAAGAAGTCTTTTAATGATGATGCAATGCTGATTGAGAAATTTGTAGATAATCCAAGGTAAGAAATAGATGTTTCAATATAAACGCTGTAATGTTTATTCTACTGTTAAATAAACATAACTAGCTTAGTTATGGGGTTAAAATCAGTTTTATATGTTTGATTTGCACTATGGAAGTTGTTAATTTGATCAAAATTGTTTATAATTTATTGAATTTCTTGCAGTGGCCTTGTTTTGAATGACAGGAATTAAAACACTACTGCCTAGAGGACATGGCAGTGAGTGAGCTTTCTAAAATTGATTTACATCTAGAAAACAAAATCACTTTATAATATTTAAACTATAGGCCTTCGTCAAGCTGTGATGGTGTTTCTGCTGGCCTCAGGTGTCCTAAACCAGTTATTTTATCTTCCTCTATTTTGGTAATTCAAACAGAAGTGAGAGTCTTTAGCTCATGCCTGGCCTGTGAAACTGAACCAATTTATGTTTTATAAAGAACATCTCACAGAGGTCTGTTTGTTACTCTCGTACTTTACATCTGCTTTTCCTTGAAGCATCCTATAGGGAAAGCATTTATTCCAAAGAAATTGAAAGTCTGCTTATGCTGTCAGGTGGGCATGAGGAAAAAACTCATTGCTGAGGAATTTCTTTTGCCAGGATTGGAATGGTGATGTATTTTTATTAGTTTTATGCATAGAATTAAATTCTGCCTCCTAATAGTTGTCCTTTGAAATGGTGTTTTGAAGTGAACAATGTTATTCCTGAGCCAGGGCTGCTGCTGTCTCTTGTGAATTGCTGCACTGTAAATTATGAGAGAAATAATCATTATCAAATTAATAGTGAAGTGGTTTTACTTTTATGATAATAACTAAGAAAGAGGTAGCAGCCTTCAGCCTTGTCTTGCTTATCCTACAATCTATGAGATTTCACTGCAGTAGTTGGCATTAGGAATCTTCTTTCATTTAGAAGATTGAGTAAGTCTAAAACAACTAGAATCCTGCATAATGGCAGCTTCACTTCCACATTTTTGGCTTTTATTTAAGGACAGACACTTGTACATTACAGTAGGATTTCTTATAAGTTTAAGTTTGAAGTTTTTTTGGGGTGTTAAAAAACATTAATACATTTATTTTTATGGAACAGGCATGTTGAAGTCCAGGTATTTGGTGACCAGCATGGCAATGCAGTGTATTTGTTTGAAAGAGACTGCAGTGTGCAAAGGAGGCATCAGAAAATCATTGAAGAGGCACCAGGGGTGAGCAAAAAATTTAAAATATTTTTTTAGGAATTGACATGTTTTTATAGTAATTGCTATCTCCCATTGAATGTATGTAGTGGATAATAATTTATTTGTAATTCTCAGACCTGTTTCTAATTGGAAAAAAACCTACATTCTTTAGGAAAATGATTCTCAGAGAAGCATTATGTAGATTTCAAGTATAACACAGATCAGTGTTTCACTGCATTTTTTAAATACTGTTAAATATTCATGCATACCAGGTTTAATATCACCAAACTTAACAATAGTTTGTAATCTTCTTCTTTTTACTATTTCCAGCCAGGAATTAGTCCAGAGGTTCGAAGAAGACTTGGAGAAGCTGCTGTCAAAGCAGCTAAAGCAGTGAATTACGTGGGAGCAGGTCAGTCTGGGCAGGTGCAGCTTTTAACTTAATGAGACTTTAAGTCTCAGGCAAATGGCATCTGATTGTTTTTGAGTATGACACACATCCCTCAAATTTTTGAGGTTTAAGCAAGTAATCGTGTAGTTAATTCTGATATAATTACAGATTTAAATTAGCATACCTGAGCTCAAGACCAGTGGCAGCTGAAGGATAGAAAGAAAAAAATTCAAAGCAGATTATTTGATCAACACAACTGTTGTTGGAAAGTGAGCATTATGAATTAGTAACTTTGAGCTTAGCAAGGGGAAAATAATTTCTCTTTTAGCATACAAAAGCTAATACTTTGCAAACAGTGAAGTCTTTACAGTGACCTGCGTTTTTCTTTAAAGTCCACATCATTTCCCAGATGGAAAGTAAACTCCTAAAATTATTTGTAACTTTGTTTTCTCACTACTTTCTTTGGATATTTATTAAAAAAGAATTACATACCAATGAATATTCAGAATACTTTCAAACAGTCTCGATGCACTTTTTAAAGTGCTAACGAAATGCAGCTTTTACTGTAGAGAATGGCTACTAAACAACACAGGTTATGTAAATGTATAAGGAAACAACCCTTCTGTTTTCAGACATCAATTTTGTGACCCGTTTCGATTATTTGTATAAAATTTAATTAAATTCAGTGTGTCTGATTTAGAAATAATATCTTGGTGTAGCTGAATTAAGTGCCTTGGGTGGCTTTTCCATAAATGGACCTAAGATCTCTTTGGTGAAGTGTCCTTTTGTTAAATACTTCAGGAACAGTCGAATTTATTATGGACTCCCAACATAATTTTTACTTCATGGAGATGAATACCAGGCTGCAAGTAGAGCATCCAGTTACAGAGATGATCACTGGGACAGACTTGGTGGAATGGCAGCTCAGGGTGAGTGTTAATTGATTTTACATGTAGAGTTCTTCCTGAGTGCTCTGTGATACTGCCTGTGAGAGGCCAGATGGGTTTCCAGATCCTCATCTCCTGCTCAGCTGACAGGGTAGAGTTTCCTTTGCTCCACAGGAACATCTCACGTTGCTGTAGTAGGGCATTGTGTAGATGCTCTGCATTTCAACCAGAACTCTCCCAGCTGTGTAGAGAGAAAAAATTTTTAAAGTGCATTACAGACAGTGTGGGAAATGGGAGGGAATAGGGTCCTGATCTTTCTCTTGCTATGCTGTAAGGTTTCTAAAACTCTAATTGAAATGTATCTCAATTTCCTAAAAATCATTCTTGCATCAGGCTGTAGGAAGAAAAAAAATCTTCACAAAAGCTTATGTCTGGTGTTATACCAGTATAGCCACGTTCTGAAATAAATGTACAGTGGGGTGGACTGGAGCAGGGGATTTCCTCACACACCCAATTTGCAGAGATTGTTCACACATTTGAATGATCACAGGAAGTTTTGGGTATTAGGGAACTTGAAATAAAACCCAATTCTGTTTGGATAAATCCAAAAGGGAGGACAGCAGTTTAAGTAGTGTGAGATTAAGGGTGGGGAAATATTTAGTGTAATCAGAAAGAAAATTAAAATGAAGGAACATTTTCTTCCTTATCTGGGCCTGGAAATTGAGAATTGAATCCTGAGTTAGAACAGAGATCAAACAACAGTGGAAGAAAGAGAGAGAGAAGGTGGATGGGTTCAGTGGTCTTTGCACTGTTTTTGTCCTTCTGATTTTTAAAATGTGCTTCCTAGTTATTCATGTTTAGAAGAAAGATGGTTAATATTTCGTGTATCAGCACTCCAGAATATTGATCCTGTATTAAAGAGAAAACCTATTGTTTTCAGGTTGCAGCAGGAGAGAAGATTCCTCTAACACAGGAACAGATCCTGCTCCAGGGCCATGCATTTGAAGCTAGAATATATGCTGAAGACCCTAATAATAACTTTATGCCAGGAGCTGGGCCGCTGTTGCACTTATCCACCCCCCCAGCAGATCGTTTCACCAGGATAGAGACTGGAGTCAGGCAAGGTAAAACTCAAGGCAGTGATAGAAGAAGAAATAATTAACATCAAGAACTCTTCTTTGGAAGCATTTACATCTTTGGCCTAAACATGTTTGTCTAAAAGAGTGTTGTTATAAAGACAAATCCCTACAGAATTATTCTTCTTTATGATTTTCCATGTACTTTTGGTAAATCACCGAATATTTTATTTTCCTCTTCTTTATTTGTACCCAAAATAATGTACACTGGTTTATGGTGGTGATATTCTCCTCAATGTTTAGCAATCCTGCATTCTGATTGTATTAAAGAAAATGGAATTTGCATAATGTTGCAAAAATTTATACAAAGTCTGTGCTGAAGTTGTCCTTGAAATTAAAATGCCAGGTCACATCATCATGTCCTTAAATAACTTTCGAGAAATGTGGCCATGAGTTGTGTCTGAGCTGTGTGGTGTCCAGTACTTTGCATTACCAACTTTCATAAATACTTGGTTGCATGTTACAGCATTTTTGTTTCATTGCCACATTTTAGGTGATGAGGTTTCTGTGCACTATGACCCCATGATTGCAAAGCTGGTTGTTTGGGCTGAGGACCGACAGGCAGCTCTCAGAAGGCTGCGCTACAGTTTGCACCAGTATAATGTAAGTGGAAAGAACCCTGTGTGATATCACAGCTTGAGCCATCAAAGTGTGCAGAAAATACTGCAGTAAAACAAAAGTGCTTTCCAAAAGGGAGCCTGCATTGCTACTGCCATTTCAAATTCATTTATTGTTTGCAGAAGTTGTATTTTTTTCCTAATTTGCAAACTGCTTCATTGGTGGAGTGAGTAAAAATAAGTGTGAACCCCAGTTTTACACACAGATTTGTCAATTTATGGTATCTTCAGTTTGAAGATGCACCTGGGACTTTGTAGAAGGGTAAGGCTAAACAACATTTTCAATTGTAGTGTGAGCTTTCTCAGACTTCAAGGGTTTCTTAGGTGGAATTTTTGTCAGAGAATGTTTGCTTGTAATTTTTAATTTATAAAAAGAACTAAGTTTTTAGACTATACATGTGGTAAAGAAATATACTGTCCATTCTTTTTAAGAAACGTTCCATTTTTCCCCTGTGAAAGCTACAGGTATTATAACTGTTTTCAGAAGTGGAATTCAGAAGGTTTGACTTGAGGTGAGACTGAATATTATTAGTTGTGCAGAAACGAATTTACACTTTTAAATCAACTGCAAGGGAAAGAGATAAAAGAATTTTCTGACTTTTTCCAGAATTTTCTTAGCAGTTCTGTCAGTACATGTTGACAGCATAACATAGTTACCAGTTTCACTGATTTCTCTAAAATAATGATGTTGTTTCATTAGGTATATTTTGCATTACAAGAAAAGGATAGTATCTAGTAAACTTATAGAAGTCCCTGTTCCTACTTTTTACTATTAAAATATCAAATATGGGATACTGAAACTGTTGTAACTCATTTTTAATAAGAAGCACTTGTCAAGTTAGGAATGCTCTTCTAAATACTCAGAGCATGATTTTCCAAAAGTAGGGGTTTTTTCTGAAATTACCTCCTGTTACTGTTCTGGGAAACCTGCTCGACTTCACAGTGGACAAAGGCAGCATTTAGAAAACAGAGTTTTCTTTTGAGAAAGCAGCTTTTGGGTTTTGTTTTTTTTCTTTGTCTTTTTACAGTCAGTGCTTTAATTGGTAATAAAACAGACCAGTTGAATGAATTACATTTTATTGATAAACTTTGTGAGCAGAAAGCTGTGTATTAATAACTCAGTTTGGCAATATGCTTCTGTTTCTTTACAGATTGTAGGATTAAGCACTAATATTGATTTCTTACTGAGCCTGTCAGGACACCCACAGTTTGAGGCTGGAAATGTGCACACTAATTTCATTCCTCAACACTATGATGAACTATTTCCAACCAAAAAGGCAACTCCACATGAAGTTATGTGTCAGGCAGCTCTAGGGCTCATCCTGAAAGAGAAGATGCTAACAGATGCTTTTAGAGATCAGTCAGATGGTAAGGATGTTTGTTTTGTATTGTTTTATTTTATGAGTTTGTGTGTAGTTACTCAATTTGAATGTTCTTTCTTTGCCCTACTTTGTGCCTGCTCAGGGTTATGCATTCTGGTATCTCCCAGATATTTACACATCCTTTTATTAAGGATCAGATATGACATCTGCCACCACTGTAAAGTCCAGAGTACTTCCCAAAGCCCTTCAGACAGGCAGTATCTGAAGGACCTTGTGATTCATGGCCAGTGACACTGTGACCTCTTTGTTCTTGATAAGCACAAGCAGTGGGTGATCTTCTGCCTCTGTTATTCCTACAGTTGGCCCAAGGTCTTCAGACAAAATTGATTCTGCCTGAATGGGCAAGAGGCAGTGGGGTTTAGAGGAACCTTCACCTAAAGGTTAAGCAGGACCTGCTGTGGTGTAGTTGAATTCCCGTCCTCTCTGGTCTTGTTCAAGGATGTGTTCTTGGAAAACAGCCAATGCCCTTCTTGGTGTCATGTTTTCTGCAGGTCACACAGCATCAGTTTATTCAATGTTGGAGATCAAGGAATTGTCCCTCTCTGTGACTACAGTAGTTCCCCCGTCTTTTCTGTGCAATATAAATTCATAAATATGAAGGTAGTAACAGTAGGACAATGATTTTAAGGCTTAAGTTCTAACTGCTATGTTTTGCCAAAGCAGAATGAAAATAACGTATCTGTGTGTTTTGTGTTTTAGATAAATTCTCACCCTTTGCATCCAGCACTGGTAGAAGAATAAATATATGTTACACTAGAAAACTGTCTCTGCTGGATGGGGAAAATAGTAAGTTAATAAAAAAGTGTGTGGAGGGAAGGGAGATACTTGATGAATAAAGTTATTTTACCTGATGCTTGAAAATTCAGGCTAGGAAACATCATAGAAGCAGTATGAGTTTTATGCAGTTTAAGCTGGGAATTCACAGAATTGCACGTTTAATCCACACTGTTAGATCCTGAGGACATGTAAACCAAATTCAAATGACTACTAATTAATGTTCATCATTTAAATTAACGAGGTTGAGATTTTAAAAAGAGCAGAGTGCCATTTACTTTTTTTGAACTTCATTTTGGTGTGAAAGAGCTCAGTACTTTCTGCCCTCACAAACTTATTTTCTGTCCAGATAATATACAGATTTCAGAGCATGATTTCAGGTGTTTGTCTTTGAAAGAAAAATTGTCTGAAATTTAGTATGAAATCTGCAGTGTGTAGTAAACTAATCTGAAAATACTTATTCTTATCTTAGTGTTGATAGGTCTAATTTTTGTCAAGAAAGCCTTAATACTGTTTATATGTCATCATTCTCTAGATGCTCTAATTAGATCTACTCACACATGCATATTTTGTCTTATTGAACAGCTGTGGATGTAGCAGTAAGTTACAATCAAGATGGGTCGTACAAAATGCAGGTACAATTTTTTCAGATACTTCATTAGATAAAATAATCCATTTTTTGTAAATATCCCCTAGTATTTTGTTGCTTAAGTTGCTTGGTGATTACAGATGCAGGCTTCTGTTTTTAGTTTCCTTGTATCCATTGCTATATTCTGTTACTTTGACCTGAAATTATCTGTGCTAGATGCTGGATTGGCATGGAAGGGCTATTAAAATGCTTCTGAAAATAAGGCTAAGAAAAGCGTTTGTAGGTCTTATCCTTTATTTTTCTAATTAAACTTGTCTTTCTAAAACATGGGAAGTTAGATTTAAATCTGCATTTAAAAAGAGTTTTTTTCCACAGGACTCTTGCTTTATTCTATGACAGTGGATCTCCTGTGGGATAAATAAAAGCTTTCTAGAGCATTCTCTGCAAGATAACATTTTATTTTGAAGATGGAAATTGGAGAGTGATTAGCAGCTGAGGAATCTTCTGGTTAGATAATTGAATGATACCCCATAGAACTGGCTTCTTTGTCCATGCTATAGAGCTCCTGTAGTAAACAGCTCAAGGTGCCTTAGTTGTAGATAATTTTGTGTGTGCACTTGTGAGAGTCTCCAGTTGTGACTTTAGGAGGTTGTGTTTGTCTAGATACTGAATATCCTTCTTGCCTCCCCTGTAGTTGAATGTGTTATTCTCTCAGATTTGGCACCCAGAATGGATGCATAGTCAAGAATGCAGTCTCTATAATTCTACTTCTTGCTTTAATAGTCAGAAAAGGGGAATTAAGAGAATAGGTATTTATGAACTGCTTAGACTGTATAGAGATGGGTGTACTAGAAAAATAGGGATAAAATTATTTTGCTTTCAAGGGTATAACTGTATCATGGTAATTCAGACTTTTACTTCTGATATGAAGATTGAGATAACCCACATCCCTCCTGTAATAACTGGGTTATTTTGAGTGTATTGATTATCTGTGTAATGCCTGACAGCTTTAACACTTGAGCCTTATCAGAAGTCACATCAGCAGCAATGAAAAGAGGCTAAAAGGGATGTAGGGACCATTTGTGGAGGGAAGTGTAGCTGGGGAGAATGTAGACTCCTAGGGAAGATGGAAGATTGGATGTTGGCATGAAAATGGAGAGCAGCTGGAGGTAAGAGATGTAAAGACATAACTGGGGACTCATTATGAGGGGGACAGTGCCTTTGGAGTGTTATAGAACCTGTCCTGAGGCAAATCAAGCAGAACAGGTGGCTGGGTCTAGAACTGGCAGGCACGCACTGCTCAAGCAAACGATTTTCTGCTCAGGGATCAGAGTCAAATCAACAAGATCCTTTAAATGCATGTTTACAGTGGAAGAATAATTTGCAATTATGTAAATGAAGACTTGAGTTTTATTTTTACTTGTACTATCCTGAAAGACCAGCAAGTTATTGCTCCTGTGCTCAGTGATGTCAGACTTGGAAGTAAACATATGAGTGAAATGTAATGTATTTACCTTTGTGTTCTTACAGTCTTTGTGTGCTTCAGTTGTGGTACATGTGCAGCTTCCACTGAAGGAAAGGGTGGGAAGGGATGAAGGGTACTCATAAATAAATGTCCTTTCTGTTTGATCTTTCTTTAGCAGTTTTGGTGTCTCACTGGCACTGTTTCCTTTACTGCTCTGTTCCTTTGTAGGTTTACTGAATATGTTGTAGTTCTTGTCCTGCAAGCTTCCAAGACAGGGGAAGTCACCTCTCTTTTGGAAAACATTGTGGAATATGTCAGCTGAATGCTATGGATTCTTCATTTTGAAGAAAGTCAAGATGCTAGGACAAATTAAAAATATTGGATTTTAATAGCATTATTAACCTGAATATTTTGGGGGTTTTTTTGTGAAATAGTGTGTCTTTTTTAAGACAAAAATTGTCCTGAGCGAATATATTAGATAATTTGCTGAGCTGTTTGTATTGGATACAGAACAGTCTCTTAACTGAAAAATAAATGATAGATAAGGTTTAAAAAAATATTTTTAAAATTCCAGAGTTGTCTATGCAGAATCACAGGTTATGAGGGCACAAATGCAATCTTTTGATTTATTGCTTATGAGAGGTTGACCTTTGTCCTTATAAAAACATTTAACTTTCAGATTCAAGATAAAATGTTCCTGATTTCTGGAGAGATCTTGAAAGAAGATGATTCACTTTACTTGAGGTCGTCAGTAAATGGAACAGTGTCTAAGTCCAAGTTGGTCATTTTGGACAACACCATTTATCTGTTCTTCCCGGTAAATCTTCTTTCTTCATTATTACAAATTTAAAATTTTGGAATTTTATCCATGTAAATGAACAATAGAAGTTGCAATAGAATCTGAAGGAGAAAAATTTCAGTTTCTTACTTTGACCTATCAAGTTTTGGTACTTGTTGGATTGTTGTTCTAATTAGAAATTCATTACTTATGGTGAGTGAGAAAATGAATTAGTTTTAGAAAGTAAAATACATTTGGTGAGTCAGGTTTGGAAATTATGGTTTAGGAGGGGGGAACACAAAATGCTGAATTTGTCAGGTATTTAAGTTTATCACAGAACAGTAGCAAGTACTTCAAACTGACAATTATTTGTAAGGTCTTATTGGTTACAAGATCTGGTCTTTTAATTTCAGTTACATTTTTTAAATTATATGACAAGAAATAAATCAATATTGGTCTGAGGAAGGATAACTTCAGCTAATATTAAAATATGCAGTTATGAGTTACCGTGGCACTATATGCATTGCATATATGCAGAGGGAAGAGATAACCTAACTTGCATTATTAGGTTGGTAATTTTTTATTTACAGTTAAAACATTGCAAGGCCTTAGAGTAACTCAATAATAATGTAATCTAAATAAATAAATTATTATTTATTAGTTTCAGTAATTAACCTCTAGCTCTGAGCCTCTTTAAGACTTTCAGCAGAATGCAGCAAAAACTTTGTTGCTCCAGTGATGAGGACAAAATAACCCATGCTGGAATGGTGAAGCTCAGCTGTCCTGTGGTAGCAGAGTGGAGTCTGGGATGACTGATGAAGAAGAAATCACAGGACTTTAGGGCATGGGAAGGATGTGGGGGATAACGAGTCTTTGAGAGACTGGGAAGCAACTCGGAGAGGACTTAAGGGATTCTGAATAACAGTGAGAATTTTGGACTGAATTTAGCACTGAATTAATTTTATTGTAAATTGTGAAGCACTCATTGGCAGTGGCTGGCAATGAGGATGCCAATGTGTCTCCTGCTTGTTGCAGCAACCTGCCTGCCCCCTGTGCAAACAGCCTTTATGCATTTTCCTAAACCTTCTGCACTGCTGATGCATGGACAGGGAAGGTACAAATACGGGGTTTGTACAAAGATCCTCGTGGAGCTGCTTTGTCACAGGGGTTGTTCCTTCCAGCAGCATGTGTGACTTCCCAGGCCTCAGACACTGGCAAAGCAGTGACCATGACGGTCCTGCTGCAGCCCTGACCCCAGGGTGTGCCACCCTCAGAGCTGACTGCTCTGCCTAAGTCTGTCTTTCCCTCTGTCAGCCCACCTACTGGTACTATTATTTCATGTTGTTAACTCACCTGTCCTGGATTTTCTTTTTGTAGGAAGGCAGTGCTCAGATTGGCCTCCCTGTGCCCAAGTACTTGTCTGCAGTGAGTTCAGGGGCAGAGCAAAGTGGAGCTGTGGCACCCATGACAGGCACAGTAGAAAAGGTAATTATAACAACAGGGATGGGACCTGAATTCTCCAATATATTCAAATTTACTCTGCCAGAAACAGTGCTTCTGTACTGCTAGGAAAAAGCTGGGGCCGGAAATGTCAGTGCTGTGTGACTTCTGATTGGAAAAAGCTTTGTTTACTCTGAGTTTTCAGCAGCCACCCAGGGCTTTTTAAGGTTTCCATTCTTTCTCTAGAGCTCTGGAAGATCTGAACAAATGCTACTGCTTAACTAATTTTTTCTTAATTTTAATTACATCCCAAGTCAAAGCTCCCTGAAGTGTTACGAGGTGTTTGATTCATTTCATCTAATGAGTGAGATGCACTTGAAAAAAATACTCAGAAATGCCTCTTTTGTTAAGCTGTGAATTTATTTCTTTTTCTTTAGCTCAGTAAGTCTTGTGCATTCTCTGTACAGTGACAAAGTTTAAACAGAAAAATTTTCCGTAGAGTTTAGTGGTTGAAGGATTCAACCACTAATAAAAAGGCATGAAGGGTGGAGTACATGGAACATGGATCTCTGACATCCTGAACGAACGCTCCAAATCAGAGTAATTGTTGAAAAATGAGGTGGCTCTTGCCATTTTCATTCTGGATATTGTTTTATAAGACTTTAGGGACGGGGTCCAGGAAGACGTTCTGCACTTTTCTCACAATAGAATTGCTGAAGCCCAGAAAGGGTAGAATATGCATCAATTCATCCTTTTTTTCTTCTTTGATGGGTAAATGTCTTCCTGGTCATCCTGTCATCTGGTAGTGACCCTCTTTCTGTAGGCTCTGCCTTCCCTTGAAGAGATCTATGTAGAGCTGTTCCTTATCTAGAGAACTCAGATACCCAGACCAATAAAAATAAAGTTTAATATGAGGCTGTTTTGCAAAACCTCACTCCCTCTGTGCATTGTGTTAGTCAAGACCAGCTGATTTTGAATGGTACAGACATAAATGATTTTTTCCCCCCAATTTTCTCCTGAAATGCAGGTGTTTGTGAAGGCAGGGGATAAGGTTCAGATTGGAGACCCTCTAATGGTTATGATAGCTATGAAAATGGAGGTAAGTCACACATAAAGGTTTTAATTACTAAAAAAATAAAAATCTGCTCAAAATTTAGTAATTTTTGGCTATATTATTGAAGTTTAGTGTAGAGTGCAGCTTGCAGATGTCAGTATCGTTTCATCTGCTCTAACATCAGTGTTGTGTCTGACTAGATTTCAGAGGATTATATTTGCTGTTACTTTACTAACAAATGATGATTATATAATCCGTGGTATTCTGCAGCTGTTTTAACATGCATTTGAGTGATGGTGTCAAACCTTCTGTCCCCTCCTCTCCTTTGACTTTGCTAGCACAAAACTGTGTTGGTGTGTGTCTTGCTCTCTGGTTGTGATACAGGCACATGGATGTCTGCAGTTACTTCAGGCAGAGATTTAGCTAATAGAGACTTTGTAAATATGCACAGGATTCTTGTGTATAATCCATTATTATTATTATTATTATTATTATTAAGTTTTATGAGGAGCACACTAAAGATTTCATGTAATTATCTACACAGTATTCAGAGGACTGGCATTTTGGTCATTTTACCTTGTCACAGGGCTTGACTGTGGCTCAGATTGCTTGAATTACAGTTTCTGTAGCCTGAACGGGTTTGGTTTGACTGTTAGTTTAAAATAAACCTCAGTTTGTGGCAGCAGAACTAACAGTGTTGAGAAACTCTGCCTTTCTCTTATCATGTTCTTTTTTTAATTATACTTAAATTATATTAAATAAAACTGTGTGCACTAAAAAAAACCTACACACAAAATTCTTTGCAGTTGGATGCTAAATGTATTCGTCTCTTCAGCTGATATACAGACTGACATTATCTGAGTTATTTTTTTAAAATGCTATTGAAATATAAAATATAAAATTTAAAAAGCAAATTATTATTTAAGGAGGATTATTTAATTCCTCACATCCTTAGATGTGAGGAATTAATATCTGATCTTAAATGTTTTGGTGCTAGACTAACCCTATGTAGAAAACTACCAAGAAGCAAAGCTACAATATCAAACTAACCTGGTACAATGACAAGCAGACCAGTTGGGGGTTGGTGTGTAAGCATACTGTTCCTTTACTGTCATTTGTAGCTGTATTTGTGTTTTATCTGTATTTTGCCAAATATCTGCCCACTAAAGACCCCTCCTGGTCAGAAAACAAAAATATCTTTAGTAAATCTGCAGATTTCTCTTAAGGGAACAAATCTGCTCTCTGATTACCATCTTGGATTAAAACTGTATTATTTCTGTTTGGTATTTATTACAAAACAGAAAGTATTAGTGAGATGAAATAACAGTCAGCTGTTCATACTGATAATTCATATGATGATAATTGGTATAAATATACTATATAGCATTTTTCTCCCCAGTATACTTATCAAATATTCATGAGATAATAAAACTTGAAAATGGACTAGGATAATGTTTAAAAGAAGGTTTAAAATAAAACATGTCAGAGGAAGGAATTAAGTGTGTTCAGTTCTAATTGGACAAGGAGTAATACTAGCATTTGCTGGAGAGAGAGAACGGAAGGGAACCCCTGAGTTGGCTGCTGTTCACTCTGGCTGTGTTTCTGTGCAGCACACCATAAGGGCTCCCAAGGCAGGAGTGATTAAAAAGGTCAATTTCCAAGAAGGTGCCCAGGCCAACAGACATGCTCCACTCGTTGAATTCATGGATGAAGAGGCAGAGTCAAAATAAAATTCAACAAAGGTGCACTTTATTTTTGTTACTTTGCTGATTTTCTCCCAGAAGATTTCTTGGTATTTTCAGCAAACTGTTTTGTACGAATGGGGGATTTGGTTTCCTCTGCACTTCCTGCATAGTTTGACTGTAAATTATGCTGACTTCACTCAAATTTGGGTATCACTATATATACTGTAATTGTAATACTGTAATTGTATTTATAACTTGTGGACCTATGTGATTGTTGTCCAGTGGTTGTTTGCCTGTGGAAAGGCATTAGACTGGAAGAAGGTGTGAAGCTCTGAAAGGATCAGAGAGGTTAATAAGGACTATAAGGTACAGACAGGCTGGGTTCTTCTGCCTACTTATTCACAGCTGCCTTTTTTCCCTTTCAATATGTGAGGATTGATTTGAAGGAAATCTGAAAGACAGTTGTTCTATATTCTGGCAAAGTTCCTGTTTGTGGCTTATGTTTTTGCCTTAATAGGGAATTTAGGATTGTTCCTTAACCCAGAATCCTTCTCCATCATTTCTCTTTTTCCTGTTTACCTCAATGAGTCATGAAGATTTGCATTTCAAAAATTATTTCAATATACCTCAAAATATCTGATACAAAGCATTTTTCAAATACATTAGCTACACTAATCAAAGTTAAAATGTAACTGCTTTCCAAAAATACAATTTGAAATTTAAACATGAAATAGCAACATAGAAAGATAAGCTTATTTATATTTAGTGTGCCAAAATACAATACTGACTTAAAAATCTTCATTACTGTTACCATATTGTTCATTATTGGCTGGAATGAAGTACACCACAGTCTTTATAACAACATGAAATGTTACTAAGAATAATAGATTGGTTTTTTTTTTTTGTATCTGCAGGGTTTCAGAAGGGAAAACTGGTAGGTTTTTGGATATGCAAAGAAAAAGAATTCTCAGATTAAGCATACTCATCATTTGCCATAAATTTATTTTAACTTATTTAAACAGTACCTTAGAGAAACAAGGGAAAGAAAACATGTTTTTATTGTTGCAAACTTTGAAAGTCTTTTCATCTTTCAGTTAATGTGAAGTTCTGTTATCATGTGACATTCTGATATGCTAATTTAATTCAGTAATTTGTTTTGTACTGCAGAAAAGAAAATCACATGCTGCAGTGATCCCAAATCTGTAGTTAAATCTGTGCAAATGGACCCTTACCTGAAATCTCATTTCTGAATCAATATACTGTATCATGGGGAATTCTCTGATCTGCTTTTATAATTGTGCAGCCTTGTCTGCAATGCAGAAAAGAAGTGGTAAAAAAGCAATGGTTCTGGATGATCAGTATATTAAAAGCATATTTTAATACTTTTCAATTTTCCTTCCAGTCATAAGGTCACCTAGCAAATAATTAAACTCCAATGATCATCTTATAGAATATTGCCCTAGTGATTTTTCTTTACTGCCAAATAAAAATTAAACATAACTTGGAATGTTTGTTTTGATTTTTCTCCATTTTGTTCTTTCCTTGGTTGCTTCTGTTCACGCATTGGATTAGAGGGTTTAGGCAGCTGTTTTTGTATCATCTGATGATGATGAGCACAATCTGCAGCTCACATTTAGGAGGCAGTAATCCAGACACTCGTGATGGTTTCACTGCAGGTAAGGTTAGGCACTTGTTTTATCCAGAATTGAATCTCCATATAGAAACATGAGCTCAGCCCTGAGGAAACCCAGCAACTTGGCATTTATTTTTTTCTCTCTCTGTGACATGGCTGTTTCTAGACTGACTTTGCTGCACTGAATCTGCACCAAAACATTAAAACTCCCAGCAGGAGGTTCTGTGCCCGCTCAGTCTGCACAGCTTGGCTGCACACAGCCAGTGCAGCAAAACATTCCCTGGGAGCTGACAAAATGTCCTCCCTTCAGAGCCAGGGGAGACAAATAATCTCACCAGTGTTCATTTTCCCTCACTTCTCAAAAATTAGCTGTTAGGTTTTTATCTCTTTAGGTTTCTACTGAGATAGATTTTTTAGATAGTGATGGTTTTCTTTATTTAAGAAAAATCTCTTGCAGAAGGCACTGTCACAGTTTGCACAGTTGAAATGGTTTACTGCAGTGTGATTTAATTGGAGATGCTCAAAGAATTTTTCAAGGTAGGTTGTTCCTATACCAGTATCTTAGTTAACAAAATATTCATGAATCTTCAGTTTATTACAAATAAATTTTTGTGTTATGAATGTAAATTGGTAAGAGCCCTAGCATAGTAACACAGCTGTTACTGTTGTCTCTAAAACACTTAATGGCAGACTAAGAAAAAAACTTAGTAGGCTAATTCTACTTGTAAGGTTTTTTTAACCTTTTATACATCAAATATCAATACCAGTTTCTAGTGTGTATTGTATCCCTTGTTGTAGTGTTTGTACCAGCTAGTTACTAGGAAATCCAAGTTTCAAGTCTTCCTGCTGATTAAAAAATGAATACTCATGTGGTTTTTGGCAGGACGTTTAAAATGTAGTCAATGGTAGGGGGAAAAAAAGTTCATCTGGGCACACAACTCTTTTATTAAAGTAACTTGTTGGTATTGACATATCAACCAGTGCACTATCACAGGTATATTCATTGCTGTTGATAATCCTTTACAAGCAGATCAGGAATTGTCTGTGTTTTGTTTGTAAAAAGCTCAGCTGTACTGAGTAGAATGTGTTTGCTGAACAATCAATGGCAATTTATTAAGTTCTGAACTATCAGCTTTTACAAAAAGTATATTCTCAACAGATACTTCAGCTTCTTGTACAGTTATGTTCCAAATAGAGATTTTTACACACAAATGCCTTGGATGTAAATATCACTTAGTGCCTTTATAATACTGGGGCATATCCTTCTGCATAAGAATTCCATTTGGAAAATAATATACACTACTGAATGCTGTTAAAAAAATCAATATTGCAGAAATTAATAATTGGAACCTTGATATTTATTTTTATGTGATCCAACTGAATTTCTTGGAAGAGAGCCTGGATTCTAAAAGCAATTTTGAGACGTTTGATGTTAGCTTAAAACCTGTTGATTATACAATGAATTCACATTAAAACAAACATGGATATTCTGGTTGAATACACCATGTTTTTTATTATAGCAGTAATTAATAAAACACATCTGGAGTCCTGCTGGGGTTTAAAATCATAATGGTTGCTGGATTTTAGCTTTAATCTGTGTCCTGGTTTCAGCTGGGAGTTAACTTTCTTCCTAGTAGCTGGTTCAGGGCTGTGCTTTGGAGTTAATAATGTTCTCTCTTTGGAGAGAATAACGTTGGTAACAAACGGATGTTTTAGTTGTTGCTGAGTACTGCTTGCTCTAAGTGAAAGGTTTTTCCAGTTTCCCATGCTCTGCCAGTGGGCAGGTGTACGAGGAGCTGGGAGGAAGCAGGGCTGGGACAGCTGGCCTGAACTGGCCCCAGGGACATTCCATACACTGTGCCAAGCACAGACATGGGGGAAGCTGGCCAGGAGCCACTGCTGCTTGGGGACATTCTGGGCATCAGTCAGGGTGCACTGAGCAACTGTAGTGTGTGCGTCACCTGTCTCTACTGGGTTTTATTTCTCACTCCCTTTGTCATCTTTTCGTTACAGTTGTAGTATTATTATTGTATTTTATTTCAATTATTAAATTGTTCTTACTTCAATCCATGGGTTTTGCCCTTTTTTTCCCCTCCTCCTCATCTCAGCAGGAAGTGAGGGTGGTGAATGAGCAGTTGCATGGTTCCTAATTGCTGGATGGAGTTAAACTGGTGCCCAATGTGGGGCACAAAGGGTGGAGATAACAACAGATCTGACCACAGTGTGTAAAACAGATTTGTTACAAGCATTCATTATATTAATAGCCCGTGGTCACTGTTTTTTTGTTCTCAGAGTTGTTGCGCTGGTTCTCAGGTTTGTGTCATGTGATGATGTCTTTGGTGTCCAAGTTGCCTTTATGCTTTTTATCACCTTTGGGGGCTGGGCTAAGGTTGATTCCGTTGTACTTTATTACACTGGTTTATGATATGATAGAATTGCTGATTGTTTTTTCTTTGTTTCACAATCACAAATGGGGGTTCTTCCAGGAAAACTGCCGCTCCATTCACCAGTGGCAAGTTCCCCACACAGAGAGGAAGAGCTGATCTTACTCCTGATCCTGTGGAAAAAATTCGAATCCATTTTTACAAGAAGCAGGGAATCCTAAGATCAGTACTAGAGAGGCCCTGCCTCCAGCCAGGTGGAGAAGAGAGACAGCCAGGTCTGTGGATCAGATGGCTAGGCACAACAGACCCACAGGACTGTAAGGCTCTAGCAGATACCTGTGCACAGTGCATCCTAATTGCCATCAAGCTATAAAGGGGCAGATCCCATTTTCCTTTGTTCCCCATCCCACTGGACGTGAGCAGCTGCCAGCTGGGGTTAAACCATGACAGCCCGCTTTCCTTTCAACAATTTTGGTGCCACTGCAAAGCTCCAAAGAGTGGTGAAAAAGGCTGCTGCTGAGAGCTGCATCCCTCTTTGGCCTCTGAAAAGGAAGGTGACATCTTCTCCTGGGCTGTCCCATTCTGCTCACTCACACACAGTAAACACTCAGTGACCAATACTGGGTGGGATCTGCTACCAAAGACCTGAGACTGCCTGCTCAGTGTCCTGGGCTAGGCATCCCAGAAACAGCAGACACAGCTGCTGCTCTGCAGAGTTGTAAAATGAGGTAAAATACGAGAATAAACCCATTTAAACCCAGCACTGTTACATACAGATATGGTTAACGTTAATGCACGTTTTCCCTGAGGCCTGCCCCACTGCAATGATGCGGGCAGCCAGTCTCGTGCATGGAGGTGACAACCAGGACAGTATTATTGGCTAGGTGGTATAGCCATGAGCCCAACAATCAGTTTGTTGTTGCAACAAGGAGTGGAAAAGGCTGAATCTGTGTAACATATGACACAAGGCAAGAGCCATCTTACTTACTCCTATTTTGTACAGCTGCAGTATGCCTACCTTCAAGGCAAAAGGCTCTACCTCCAATATAACTTAAATTATTGTTTTGTATACTAATACCAAAATATGTGCTTTGCATTGGGATAGCTGATTTTTATTACATTGAACAATTATAGATGGCATGTACAGAAGATCATTGGGATAGGGAAATAATTGTGTCTCATTCTTCTAGATTCTAGAAATCACCTGTAATTCTTTGTCTTGAGAATGGAAAGCTGCTTACAGTTCACAGGTGTAGGTTTTAATCATGAAGCTGTGATGGCACTGTTTGGATTACAGCTTGGGAAAGTTTCAAATAATTCCGGTTACAAACATTTTATCTTGTATTACAGAAGTTCTCATCTAAAAAATGTCCATAAAAATCAACTAGCTATGCCAATTTTTATTGCCCTCCCATTTGCTAACTCACATTACTTAAAATGCCTTGCTTCTAGTATATGTATCTCAGTACTTACTAGTTAAAAAAAATACAGAAGCCTAGGAATTTGTTGCCTTTTAGGTGTCCTGGAAAGTCTCAAGTTATTCAGGCCTGCCAGGGTATGGTGGAGGACATGAGAAATTTTCAGATTTTCTTAGACTCTCTGACCTGATTTTGCTTTGTCACATAAAGCTGTCCTGCTCTCTCGCAGAGATGCCTTCATATGGAAAACTGCTCCTAACAGTGCCTTGGACTGGGTGTAGTTAACTTGTTAACCTCTTGTGTAATGCAGGAAGGATGAAAAACTTAATAGAAGGTGAACACCCTACCCTGCAACCTATCAACAACAATCTTCTGATTTCGGTGCTGTGTCACTGCAGGTTAAATTGCTCGGACACCTAGAGGGGGACTCACACTGTTTACTTCCACTGTGCTTCCTTCAGTGCAGAAAAAACCCACAATGGGCTGATAGAGACATTCCAAGTCTATCAGCTGAACAGCACAACAGGAGCAGACCATTGGAGTTGCACCTCTGGATGCCTACAGAGTGGCATGAAATCTCCTTGTGCAGGATAGTTCATGGACTTTGTTCTCTCTTAACCATGGGGTCAGTTTGCAGGCAAAGGGCCACGACTGTAATCATGCTATGGCTGTTCCATGATGATTTGGTGGCACAAAGGAGCTGCCAAAAAGATGTGGTTAGAAAGACACGTCCAGGCCAAGCCTCAGCCTTGTTATCCTTCATAAAACTTTGGGCCTCTTCCTCAGAAAGTGCTCTAAGTGGAAGTTCTCAGCCAGGGGATTACACTAAATGGATTCTGCTTTGACCGAACATGAGACTTATTTGTCTGCTCAAGGAGAGAGCTCAGGTCAGTGTAAATCAGCTCAGTGTTATATTCAGTTATGCACTTGACACAGTTGGTTTTAAAAAAATCAAATCACAGCCTCATTTTCCTGGGGTTCACATCAGAAGATAAAACATCATTGGCTCGCACAACAAAACAAGGCAAGTGTGTCAGCCTTAAAATAAATGAAGCAAGTCATCATGTTATCCTGGTCACAGTGATTATGCTGCGTGCACATTGCACAATGAAATTTCCTTCTCGTCTGTGTCACCAAGTGCACGTGTCACCTTCACAAGCAGCAGAGCTGGGTATCCCTGCTCTGACCTGGGGCTCCATCCTGCAGGGAGCTGTACAAAAGGAAACACGTAACAAGGACAATTCAGGTAACTTACACTTTTTGGTGGTCTCATGCTGCCTCTTGCTTTATAAAGCATCTAGTTTTGTTCAGAAATGGTGAGGGTGGGATTCAGACAGCACATACATCATGCAAGTGCCCATCTCCATCTGTAGGCAGGCTCAAGCATGTGGATATGGGTGGAATTGGGGCAGTCTGGCTGTGTCCTTAGGTGTGTGCCTGCCCATTGCAGTGAGCTGTGTTGGAGAAGTAACTCAGTCTAGTCAGACCATGGTGTCCAAGAGCTGGTGGTAAGGTAACCTCAGATTCAGAAATTCAGCCATATCCACAGAACACTGCACTCTCACTAAAATCAGTAACACTAGACTTACAGCTTAAATGGCAGCAGGAAGCCACTCCTTCTCTCAGGTACGGTTTCACCTTAGGAGTGATCTTGAATTGGAAAAAACCTCACAAGAAGTAGCATGCATGCTGTGAATAGCAGCAATATGCATTTCACATTTTAAAATATATTTCATTATCATATCACTGGTTTACCTTGTTATCTGCCCTGCTCAGAAGCAGTTAAGTATGGTTTTCCATAACTTATACAACAGGAATTCATAATGTAATTTAGTAAGTTAGGGAGATCAAATCACAAGCCAGTAAAAAAACTAAACACAAATACAGTGTGCCTCCATACATTAAAAAAAACCACAAAGAGATCCTGCATTACAAGAAACCTGCAGGATCTGCTGGTAGTAGAGAAAAACAAGCCACTTAAAAAATCCTCTTTCTCTCCTGAGGAATCTCCTGCATGCACAGCTCATCTCTCAGATTATTGTTACATGTCACAATAATTCTCCAGGTCTAAACTGTGTCTTCAGCTGGCAGGAGGGCTGTCACAGCACGTTACAGTGATGGCAATTAGCTAACTCAATCAAAGAGATCTCCAGGTTTGGCTTTGCCTCCCCTGCCATGGTTACATGGGCTGGGCTGGTGTGCAGTGTTCATGGCTGTTCACTGGCCAATTTGCATCCATCCCCAATTTCAAAATTATGCTTTTTGGGAGGATTCAAGGTATCCAGGCAACTACTGTCTCCAAGAATAGCTGAATTCAGCTATATTCCCATATACTTGATATCAAGCTCTTAATTTTACTGTTTCACACCTTGGCAAAATTGGACACTTCAGAGGACAGGCTTGATTTTCCTTACCAAATACAACTTAACTCCTCACACTCCTATCTAAGCTTTGCTCTGATTTTCAGCAAAGTAAGCAAGAAACAATTCAGACCATTTTCTATAAAAACACATACATTAACTGTGCCATCCATGATGAGGAATGGCTTTTTGAAGTCTTAATTTCTCTGTGGTGTATGCAATCATACTAGTCACATAATATAAATACAGAAGCTTACTTTAATAGCTGCAAGTTCAGCAGGAGATGAGAGAACAAGATCAGATCTCAAACCTTTGTCCTTCACAACAGCAGTATGCCACCACTCTGAGTTTTATCAGCAAATATTCTGCTTCCCAAAAACTCCCTCGGCTGCCAAAAGCCTGCAGTAGGTAGAGTAAGCTTTCCTGGGAAAAAACAACTGTCTGGGATAGTGGTACAAACCGTGATTTAACCATTGCAGCCCCTTTTGCTGGTACAGCTGGGCTACTGCAGGAAGAGCTACATCTGTCCACAGCTCCACAAAGGGGATCACAGCCTGGAGCGGGAAATCGGGGACATCTTATTAGCTTGTGGAGATGCTCCTCTGTAAAGCTGCTGCCCCGAGACTTCACCTTCCCCAGGTCTCCGCGGCTGCTCAGCAAACGATTTTGCCTCTTCTGCGAATCCATCCTGGAAAGCCCGGGGGATTTTCCCATCTCGCCCTTTCTACGTTCAGCTCCCCGGGAACGGCGGCCACGCCACCCTGGCGCTCACACCGGGCGCTCGAGAAGTGTTTGACCTTTTGATATTGACGAAACAGGAACACATAGGGAGTTTTCCCGACAGAACAGCGGGTCTCGGGGTGAGGAGCCGCTGGGACCCCGCACCCCCGC
>VXBI01004374.1:546011-581112 GCA_013397375.1 Toxostoma redivivum | reverse complement strand
TGTTGTGGGCAGCTCTGCCGTCTGTGCCCTGCGCCTGCCCTGTGCCTGCAGCAGCGCTGAGAGAGGGAGTGCAAGGGGCTGCCAGGAACCAGGGACTGCTCGGAGTTTTTTCTCAGGATTTCAGGCATCTCAGGGCCTATTAAGGGCTGTCAGTTCACAGGGAACTGGGGGGTGTTGATGCTTCTTGAGCTGGGATTATGTTGGAGAATTTCTAGATAATTGTTCTAGGATCTTGGTTGGTTCTATTCATAGAAGTGTTGTAAAGGAGGGCCTTGCAAAGGTTCTCCTAGTAAAAGTCTTGTAAAGGTTTATCCTGCGTTTTCTCTGTAATACTGTTCTTATAGCTGAGGATTTGCTGTGGGCTCCCAAATCGACTGATTTTCTCCCTTGCTTCTTACAGGGGGAGATTGCAGTGTTTAGAACATGTGCTGGTTTTGTTTGCCTAAACAAAAGAAAAATTTATTCCTTCGGTTTAGTTAAGGGGGCCCTCATTGCTTTCTTGCTTAGTGTCTTATGCACCAGAGGGAACAGTTTATAGTAGTACTCCAGGCTTTCTCCGTATTCAAATGTTGTAACAGCTTTAGCTGCTACACCTGTATAATTCAAAGCAGTATTTTTCTGTAGCAGTGATCTAGTCTTAGGAAGGGTGTAGGAGGGGATCTTAAGATGTACTGATGTATGCTTATTGGTATAAAGATATTTTGTACTTGCTGTTAATACGATTCTGACAAGCAGTGTTAAAGACATATTAAAAAAATTACAATGTCACCTTTAATTGATGGAGTTATGATGGCATAAAAATTTGGTTAGCCAGCATTTAAATTAGTGGTGTGCAGACCTCTAATAAACTTGTCACTGTGTAACTAGTATAATTTTTAATTGAATAGTTTGATGTAGATCTTTGTTTGTGTTTTTTATGAGAGTCTAAGTCTGAATAAAGTTCAGACTGTAAAGTTGTCTTATTGTAATTCTGCAGGTCTGAGACTGCATCAAATAGTGCTTACACAGTAATGTTACACAACTTTTTATGAAGACTTTTTTCCATAAAAATCACCTAGAGCTGTCTCACAGTATATTCAGTGTATGTAGGCAAAGTAAATACACAGTTGATGAAATAGACAGTTGATGTTGTGCATGTACATATATTATTGGCTGGCTATGAGATTAGAAATTTAAATTGAACAATACTGTAGAAAGTGGCATTATAACAGAAATAGTGAGGCCCATTATTCAGAGAATAACTTCTTGTGAGAAACAGCAGAGTTCGTTCTGCTTGGTCTTCTTGCTCTGTATTGCTAGATTGGTATTTATCAGATTGGAGGGACTATGTGAGTACTCCAGTCATGACCCCGAGCAGAGCTGTTAGGCCCTGTGCTAACAACTGTGTTCCAGGTTGTGCTTGTTGACTCCAGCACCCAGGTGAAAGGATGACATAGACTCTCAAGTGGGACTAAATGACAGGCTGCAGCTTTTAGGAGTAGCAAAAAAGGTATGGATGGTTTCCAAGTGCCCGGGTGTAGGATTCTGTACCTGTCCTTGTGGTATGTCAAAATCCTCTGTTTGGTTAGGAGAAAGGCAGGGAGACTTCACAGAGATCTGAGAATGCCCTTGCAGAAACATGAGATTTGATGTCCCATTTTTCTGTCCATGTACACGTCTGCTCTGGCTTGTCCTCCCAGTCGTTGTGGCCAGGTGGTTTGTCCAGCACAGCAAATGCCATGGCACAGGTTCCTGCAGCTGGGGCCTGGCTCCTGCCTGTCCATGCAGCACTGCCAGATAGAGCACTGCTGGCTCTGCCTTAGTCTCACCAGTGTCCATATGGCCAGAGCCTTGTGCCTTCAAGACAGAGCTTTCCTGCCCTTGAACCATCTTTGTCCTAGATCTGGAAGGGACACCACCCTGCCAGCATTCCTTGGACTGCTGAGAGCAGTCAGCCTCTCTTACCCACTCTTCATTTGAGCTGGCTGAGCAGCACCTATAGAAGTAATGTTTGCCTTCCCTGTTGGGTGTTACTGCTTCATCTCATCGTGAGGACTATGGTGTGCCCATGAATCAAAGCAGAGCAGTAAGCTGGTCCATTTTACTCAGAGCCATCTTCACTGCCTGTACAATTCTGAATGATTTAATGAAGTTAGAAGTGTGTGTGGTAATCGAGGCAAGTGTGTGATTATCTACATCTTTATCCAGAGCCAAGTGCTAGCCTTGTCTCTATTTACATTATCTATTATATTGTCCAGTTTGTGTTCTCTGAAAAATATTTCTCTGCTGATAAATACATATTTTCTTACTACAAACCTCAGCTGACAGGAAGTTGTAAAATTAAATATTAGAAGAATTTCATGTGTGACGCTGTCTCCTGTAATGTTAGTGTACTTCATGACATTGTTATGTGGTGTTTAACTCAACAAGTTATTCTGCAAGGCCAGCTGTTTATATGTGTAATCTGTGGTGCATGTGCATGTCTGTAGCAGTTGATATTAAATATTTGAGGTTTGGTTGTCCCATAGTAAAACTTTAGATTCTTGGCATTACGCTTCGGATGGAGTAGTCAAGAGTGCGAGACAAGATGGTGCATGATTTTGTTTCCTCTCCTAGCTTACCAGAGATCTCTTTGAACTAATACTTTAAATCACTTTTAACTAGAGCCACAGAAAAAATATTCAAGAATATGAACTACTCTGAGAACAAGGTGTGAAATTTATTATGTAGCTCTTGACATTTTACTCATGTTTTATGATGCCAAGGCAAATATGCAATATGAATAGAGCTTCTGCCCCAGACCAGAATTAAGAATGCTAAACAACTGGCTGCTTTATGTTGTCCCTTTTTATTTGGAAAAGCCCTGATTTTTTGTGTTTCCTTCACTTCTTAGGTTTGCATGAATTACCATTATAACTGCAGCAATCTTCTGGGTAGCTGTATATTGACCTTTGGCCTGCATGTGAATACTGAAATTATTTTATCCACTAAAAGAACATTATAGAGGGTGGAAAGCAACTTTAATTTTATGTTGTGATTTTTCCCTTGGATTTATATCTCAACAGACTTTGTGTTTTTGTTCTGTTCCGCTGCAGTCAAGTGGATTTCACATCAGTTTGAAACAGAACTTACAAGTGTCCTGACTTTCTTACTCTGTGAGCCTTCCCTAAGAGAAACTGCTGTGGAAAATAAATGTAGTTGAAGGACATGTTTGTTTGCATTATGCAAAAACGGTGGCTATTTACTTTCATTGTTTTTGTCTTTACCTTAGATTTTTTGGTTGTATACCTGTGTGCCATCACTGTGGGTTAAGATGCAGTTCTGTGTATTGGTAGATTTTTGTTGTAATTACCATTTTTCTTACCAAAGAAAAATACCATGCTTTTGCCTTCTAAGCTTTAGCCATGTGTTTGTTGAATACAAGGAGTAAAGCAGACATTTGTAGGTGTCTTGTGGTTCCTTTCATGGATACAGTCCAAGGTGGGATGATTAAGGAGCAGAACTCCCTGGCCATTTGCGTCACATCGAGGAACAGAAGTGGCAGTCGGGTGGGGGCTGCATGGCTGAGCTTCTGGGATTGAGCTGATGTCACCAGGGTCCTTGGGAAGAGCAGGGATGCTTCCCACAGTCACAGCTTTTGCTGGAGTCTGAATGCAGTCAGGGTAAAAGGCCTAGACTTTGTGGAGGTTGGTACTATTTTTGAAAAGGCTTTTACCTGTCACATGCAGAGAACTTAACAGGCTTTTCCTAGAATCCTGCCTGAAACAAAAGCACAGATATCACATTGTTCAAATTCTTTTACCTAGCAGTGAAACTAGCAGGATGGTCTGTGTCAGTGGCTGGGAAGGGAAAGGTGCAAAGCAGTTGCTGGCTGAGGAATGACTGTGTGAGTGCCCTCCTTGGGGGCCAAAGGAAGTTTGGGCAGCAAAACTGATCGTGCCCTGCTTGTCTGGCTGGTGGCCACATGGGACCTTTGAGCCAAGTCCAAAACAGGGCTCCAGCTGGGATCCTCAGCTCTCCAGTCCAGGCAGTGTGGGACAAAGGTTAGTGCTATCTCCCATGAATATTATCCAGGAGAGTGCAGCCCTCATTCAGCTATTAACTGTCCAAAAAATGGTGATGGCCAGTGTGCAGAACTTACCTTTGAATCTGGGGTGACTGAAAACAGTGCAGAATATAAGGAAAAACAATGCTGTAGTCAGAGTTGGTAGAGAAGTTCTAGCATTTTTTGTTCCTGAGACTAGGAGAAAAAAATACTTGGGGAAATAAAAGTCCAAGTATCTTATTTTTTATTTGTAGTTTTTCACTGAAGTATCTATCAAGGAAAGGATATTGAATTAGAATATTCAAATTTGGTACTTCATGGTAAGAGGCAAATCTTTATTTTAAAATCAAAGTTATAGAACCAGATGTTAATTAGAATGAGTGTAGTTTTATGAATCTACACAATGTAGATTGGAGAAGTTATTCCGGGTTTTAAAAGTAAGGTTATCTGTCTTGTGACATCCTCATTATGAAAGGTAGCTTGGATACCACACAAACTTGATCAAAGAACTAAATTTTTCCTCTTAACCCAAGAAAAACCAAGACATAAGAGTACAAATTTGTTTCATTTGCTTTCCATTGGTTTTTCTTTTTATGTATAGGAGAGATGCATATCTGTTAAATAAAATTCTGTTGTCCTTTTTAGCCTGTGTTAAAGTTGAGATGTTTTAAGTGGATTGTGTTGCATTACAGTGAGCACAATTTCAGTGTCAGGTATTTGTTGCTTGATGATTGTAGGATTAAAAGTTATGTGCTGCTCTGTATTGCACTTAAAACAATAATAGAGTATTAGTGCTCAGTGTCTAGAAATAGCCCTTAAAAGTGTGGAAAGTTTGGAACCTGTTCCTGCTTGAAGTGTGGGTTTTTAATGTGCTGGAAGAAGAGCTATAATAGGATAATAAAAACTCAGCAGTAATTCCATCTCTTGCTGTCCTGTAGCAGGCCTGCAAAGAGTGTCGAGTCACTTAGGATGTGGAGTGTCTTGTCCACATTGGCAAGGTTCTGCAGAAGCATTCATCAAATAAAAAGAAAGAGCTTTGGCACTTCTTCACTAAAAATGAACTCATATTTGACCAGGAAAAATATGATTATTCAAGAAAAAAGATTATGGCTGAACAGTGTGATTTATTGCATCTTATATCTTACTGAATGTTGTACTGATTATTACAGTCCTGATTGTACTGTAATTAGCTGCTTGATTCTTGGCAATTTCAATCTTTTAAGAAGGTTTTATGTTGTTACTATCGCTTAGGGAGCCCCAAGCATGGAAAATCTCATGTACATATGTAGAATTTAAATTTTATCATAAAAGGCATTTGAGCTGCAAGTTTTTAATCTAACAAATTGCACTCTTCTTTTATGTGACAAGATGCATAACACACCACCTTTTGTGTTCCTGGGCATCCATGGTAAAGCCTATTTAAACCTGTTCCTTGACTTTTTGTGGGATGTCACTGCTTTTGGAGTTCACCCTTGCAGGAGTGGGGCAGAACAAAGACTCCTGAGGTTTTACAGAGTACTCACTATTAAATGGGCTATGCATCCTTATGTGTACATGTTTAAAAAACATCAAAATACTAAAGATTAAAATCACCAGCTTTGTAAACAAAAAAGAAGAAAAAAGAAAAAGCTAATGTAATCAAGTATGGCTGCCTTATAATGCAGCTGAGTCTGTGGTGATGCAGCAGTCTGGCTGCGTGGAACTGATTAGAGGAAGCTGGTAATTGATAGAGAAAATTAAATTTAGGATTATTGTTTCATCTTCATTTGGGATTTCATTCAGTGGTTTGTTTTTCATATATCTGAGTTTACAATATATTTTAAAAAGCTGCAACTAAAATCAATTAGTCATTTCTAGAAGTTGTTCCACATGGCTTTTGTCAGTGTAAGTGATTCTTGTGGAAGTGTGAGCTCAGTAGTGCAAGGTGCTGAATGTCTGCTGGAGTCAAGCATGGACAACTGGGGTGCACAAGAGCTGCTCTGGTGGCTTGGCTTTACCTGGAACCACGTCTGAAAATCTCAGTTTCAGAAATGTGTTTGTAGCCAGAGGTCCAGTGTGACAAACTTGGTCAAGAGACTGAAATAAAGCAGCAACACATAATAGCTTTAAAAATGGCATAGCCAAGCTAATATTACTCAGTTTGAAGTCTGCAGTCTGAGCTAAAAGTTTGGCTTCAGTTAAGTGTTGAAGATACAGGATCAGTTTGGTTTAGGGGGCTTATTTTTATTAAAGGATTCTTAAGCTGAGGGTATAATTCTATTTAGTATATTGTGTGGGTATCAGTTTAAACCAAATGTGATGCAAATGCGATTTTTTCAATGGTGTAACTCTGAAGTTGGTAACTTAACTATTCTTACAAATAAAAGAAGTTCATACTTGTCATCAAGCCACAGAAAACTGCTCCTGACTTTTAAGACAGATGAATTTGTGTTCTGAAGCATTAGTTCTTTTTTGTAATGGTAATGTGATTGAACACTAATTATCCTTTGGAATTAAGAGCTTGAGCACATACTGCTCCTAAATCATTCATTTTTTGGTTGCATTTTATCATGTCTTGGGATTTTTTGCCCTTTTTCTCCATATTCCCTGAGAAGGAGCTGTTGAAATTACAGTTACAATAATGAACAGAATATACAAGTTTTGGTTAGAATACAGAGTAAACCAAAAATGAAATGCTATAATGCCATATAAGAAATCCAGTCCTGTCTTAAAATTTTGTCAGAACTTTAATTTACCAAGTTGTAACACTGGGAGTCTTTGCTTTGACTGTATTGAATGAACTGTAGAACTGAATTTGGGTGTAGTGCAGGAGCTGTGATTGCTTTCTCCTGATGAGCTGTTAATTTTATGTAACTCAGACCCTTGAAATCCTGAGTGTGCTTCTCCTCATCAGAAATATCCTTGGGAATCCCTCTCTGCTGATAAGCAGCAAGTTTGCATTCAGTTCCGGGCTAGACCAGGGCGGGATGGCTTCGTCTGGGCAGGAGGCCTGGAATTCCAGAGCTCTCACCTTGGCTACTCACTCCCCCGCCTGCCTCAGGCACAATTACCTTTTTTTTTTTTTCTTAGCTTCGGTTGCTGCACCTGTGAAATGGAGACAATGCCTCCTTGCAGGAATGTTTTGCAAATTATGTAGGTGGAGCTGAGAACCTTCAAAGTGAAAAATCTCTTTAAAGAAAAAGAAGTGTTTAAGGTATTTCGGTGTGTAGATCCCTGAGATGGATGAGCCTGCCCAGTCCCTTGCTGCCATCAAGAGGCACCTCAGGAGATCCCGTTCCAGGTGTGGCCCTGGTCCTGCAGTATCTGGGACCAAAGGGACACCAGCCTGCTGCTCAATGGTGCTAAACTGTTCAGTGGCCTGCTCTACCTCACCTCTGGAGGAACTTGAGATCATATATTTTGATATCCTGATTGCTTGGGAAATTATAAAGATACTGATTTGAAAAACATTAAGAGACTGGTTTTTATTTACCTGTGTTTTTTTTTTGTCCAGTAGACATTTCTAGTTACAGTATTGTCTGTTTTCACTAGAACAAGTTGAAATCATCACAGAAGGATAAAGTGCGTCAGTTTATGGTCTTCACACAATCTAGTGAAAAGACAGCAGTGAGTTGTCTGTCTCAAAATGACTGGAAGTTAGATGTTGCAACAGACAACTTTTTCCAAAATCCTGAACTTTATATACGAGAGAGTGTGAAAGGATCACTGGACAGAAAGAAGTTAGAACAACTATATAACAGATACAAAGGTGAGTACCCTGAACTTGAAGGCTTATTTCCTACTTGTAAAATTCTTATTTGCAGTGTATTGGTGATACTGTGCTCTTGTGCTGGGAAATCTTAACTGACTCTTTCAGCTTTGTTTTTCTATGCTAATAATACAAATTAGAAGGGAAATACAGGTAGGTTTCTGCTTCACAAGGATTACTTTATGTGCTCTGAATGTATCTACGTTTGTAGGACATTAGGGTCTGAGCTGGAGTTGTGTGTACAGCGAGTAATTGTAATGGTTAATGAGGATTTTAGGTAAGTCTCCTGGGGAAGGCACATCGCACAGGACTTGATCCTGACAAAGGAAAAGGTTGCATGCTAGGAATTGATTCTACCTTACTTTTAATTCAGCTTGTTCTTATTAACAGGTAGTTACAAGCAGAGTGTAGAAGAAAAAGAAGTCTCTGTTGTATAGCCAGCATTCAGCTGATATCCTGCCACATAAAGTGGAGTCAGCAGAGCAGAACAAATCCTGTGTTTTAGCACTTAATCTGAAAATGAGTGCTCTGTTTTCTGTCAGTTTTCCTATGTTTTATATGTATAATCCAAATACCGTTTTGGTGAAGTCTATGTTGGCTTGCATTCATAGATCTTTGTTAGGGCAGTTGAAATGTGAGCATCTCACTTCCAGACCAGATGTTGATTCCTTTGTGGAAAGAGGAGTGGGCCTGGCTGACTTGGAATCGCTAATGGGGCTGTGTGACTTCCCCCTGGAGGTTACCTTGTCCAGCCTCCTGCATGCTGGAAGCCTCATGGGTGCCAGGAAATGCCAAATCTGCTCTTGGGGTAGCCGTGGATGGGCAGATCTGGGTGTTGGTACAGCTTGGAAATGAACACTGCAGAATGGCTTCTAATGGAACACAGCTCATCAGGCTGACCAAAGAGGCCAATAATTGAGTGTGCTGGGGGGAGAGAACCACTGTGTTCTGTAGGGAATGAGTCAGAAGGTCCTGCATATTATTAGGCAGAAAACAAATGTTTGTGGTGCTTTTGTCTCTCAATGAAAATAACATGAGCTTCATTGTATGGGAGGCTTTATTGCAGTAACTGCCTCAATTGTTAAAGCTTAACCATTAGGAGCACTAATTTAATTCTGTTTTTAAAATACTTTCATATAAGCAAAAAATGGCTTCTTGAAAATGTTTCTTTGTCTTAAATATACTTGTTGAAGAAATCTGCTTTTTCAAGTATCTGTTTCTCTTGATACTTACTTTCATGTCCTGAAGATCCTCAAGATGAAAATAAGATTGGTATAGATGGAATACAGCAGTTCTGTGATGACCTAGCTCTTGACCCAGCCAGCATCACTGTACTCATCATCGCATGGAAATTCCGGGCTGCAACACAGTGTGAATTTTCAAAGCTGGAATTCATGGATGGAATGACTGAGCTGGGGTAAGGGCTCACTGAGTGTTAGATGGTGACAGTGTGATCCAGTGTCCTGTTCTGGGGAATTCTTAGTCTTGGTGTCCTGTCTGAGATGTTTCAGAGCTCAGCATTGCTTGTCTGCCTCTGGAAAATGCAGCCCTGCCTTGGCTGTGTGAGCATTGTGTGGTGGTTGGCACAAAGCTGCTCTGGCAGGTACAGCAGGGATTTTGGGCAGACCTGGGGTTTCTCTGCCTTGTGCGAGTGCAGGAGTCTTTATCACATTTTCCTAAAAATTTTGTGGATTGTAGAACCTGATATATCAGGTATATGTGCAAATATAATGTGAAGAAATAACAAATAAATGAAATTCTTGTAGAGGTGCAGACTCATTAAAGACTTCCTGAATTCTGTTTTGATAATTGTTTTCTACAAACAGTTTATAGATTTTTGTTTAACTCATGTTTTTATGGCAAAATGAATAATAAATAAATAAACAAACAAACATGCTTTCTAAAATGCAGATGTGACAGCATAGAAAAACTGAAGGCCCAGATTCCTAAAATGGAACAAGAATTAAAAGAACCAGGAAGATTTAAAGATTTTTATCAATTTACTTTCAACTTTGCAAAGAACCCTGGACAGAAAGGTTTAGGTATGTATTCTAATTCATAAGCATTTGTTCATAAATATTGGAAATTACTGATTAAAGCAGTAAATGAATGTATTATTGTCATCCAATGAGTCTGAAAGATAATCACCCTTGGGATAAAATACATCTCTCTGTTTTGAAAGATAGATGTCAATTTAAGGTATTCAAATTGATTATTAATAAAGGCTACAGAATTTTATGAGAGTTTATTCTTTCACTCAGAGTGAGTGCAGTTCTCAGTAAGCACAATGGATTATGGTCTTACATTAAAGACATAATTAGGCCACTTAGAATTTGCAGCACTGAACAGATTAATTGAATTTTTACTTTTAGGATAAATTGAAACTGTAAAACCATTTTCTGTGTAAGCACATTTGTACAGTCCCTTGTAACACCAAAAATACTTGCAAATGTCTTGGCAGGATAGAACTGGAATGGTACAAATGGATTCCTGTGTTCTGGGCCTGACACCTGCTGGTACCTACCTACAGAGTTTTTTCCCCCTTACTCACTGAAGGTTTTTTTGTCATTATTTCAGAGTTCACATGCTGACTGGGGCTTTGATTGATGTAACAGGTGGAGTGGAAGAATAATTTATTAAAAATAATTTCAGAACACCACAGTTTGGATGAAATTAAAGGAATAAACTGTAGCTCTGTCTATTAAAAAATACAAAAATGAGGGAATAAAAATTTCTTTTGAGCAGTGATGTTAAACAGCGAGAATGTACATTCATTTCTCTACAGTATATTTGGCTATTAGCCATAACTAGCATTTCATGATCATGTAACTTCTTAAATTAATTATTCTGATTCTGAGAAGTAATAAAATATGGAAAGGCTGGTAGGTTCCTCCTTGGCAGCTTGTGAATTTGTTTTTCTCAGTGATGAAAATGCTCTAAACTGCCTGCCACTGGACAGCTTTGCATTCCCAGGCTGTGTGAAGATGAACTTTCTGCTTTAGTTTTATTAGCTTTTAGCTACGGACCAACTTTTGGCTTAAAATGAGTATTGAAAAATAAATAAATAAGCAAAAGCTCCGTATCCTTCCTTGACATTTTGCTGTATCTTGTTTGTTGTTTTCAGTGGATTGTGAATTTCATTGTATCCAAAGGAGCTAAAAGAGCTGCTAAACCATCTGAAAATACTTGTGCATGTTTGTAGTAATTTCTGAATCATGCAAATAAATGAATAGGCTGATTTGTATTTCTTGTAGAAAGTAATAATATTTTTTTTAGGCTGCTACAACAAGGAAAATGTGGACAGCAACTGAATTGTGGAATTAATTTCCCAGGGAAACTGATTCACTTGCTTTATTTCTTATTCATCATAAAGCTGCTTCGTGCAGGTTAAGCTCTAGCAGTGGCAGACAAGTATAGCTTTCTGAGAATCATATAGCATATGCATAGTTTAAGATAGGTTTTTAAAATTGTTTTTGTTTTTAAGTCTGGGTCTGGAAGTGATGTAGAACTGAGCTTAAAGTCTGGATGCTTACCAGCCCTTTTGGTGCTCATAAATACACAGTTCTAGGCATGAATTTAGAACAGGGCAGAATAATTCTGGAAACCCTGGAGCAAAAGAATACTGGGAAAAGTACAGAGCTGCAAAGTAAGTACTGCTAGTTAGGCAATTAATTTTGGTGTGTCTAAATAACTGCTTGTAGGAACTTGCAAATTGATTTTAATATATTGGCCTCTAATCTTGCAAACATTGTGCAGTAGTTCAGGCACAGTTCTGGAAATATATTTCCTTTGCATCATTCCTTACTACTGTGTAAGTACTCTGGGTGTCTGGAAAGTTCTTGTGATATGTGCATCTCACTGGAGAATACCCTGTAGCTGGTGTTCATCTCAAACGTTGTTTGCTTCTCTTGCATCTCTGGATAAAACTCAAAATGGAGGATGTATTTTGAGACTCCCATATTTGATCCAGGAGGATTTCACTGAGCATTCTCACACTTACAAAAACCTAAAAGGATAGCTTTACCTTCTAATTATATTTTTACCTTGATACATTTACCTTCCATACAATTTATTTTTAAAAATGTAGTTTGTCCCAAGGCGTTGTGTCATCATGCTTTACATGTTTGGACTCATACAGTGAGTTTGAGGTTGCAGCATCCTGAGTTTAGCTTTTAACCACGTTTCCTTACCCACAAGAATGATCCCAAAATTGTATAAAAATGTCAGAATGCACAGTTTGTTTATAGTGATTGTTTACAAACCACTGTAAAATGCAGGGATTTGGTAACCTTGCCGTTTTGGATGCACACCTTAAAGCAACACAAGTAAATAAAACTTAGTTTTTAATCTGTTTCCTTGAGGAACTGATCACCTTCCTCTGAAATTAGAAAGGCAGTAGTAGTTGAAAGCTGAAATGCATGTTTTTGTACCTGAATCTCCTGTTAAAGAGAGATTTTGAGCCTCTACAGTCTTGAATGAGTTGCCATTTTCAGATACAGCTTTATTTACTGAGGAGTACTGTCTAATTTGTCTCTGCTTCTTGAGATTCAAACTTACACTTTTGTCTGAAATCAAACCTCTCTGCAGCTGCTGGAAAATCTTTCACAAATTTTATTCTGTTCTTTGGTCAGGAGGTATTATAATTTGACTCTGCTCTTTGAGAACTTTTAATATCAGATGCTAAACAATTCAGAAACTCCTCATCAGCTTCTGTTTTCCCTCCAGCAACGCAGATTTCATACTTTGTTTTGTTTGCTGTTGGTTTCACCTCCAAGATCTACCTCCCTGGGTTCTTTTAAGTATTTGGGCATCCTGGGGGAAGGAAGGGAGTGAAGTTCTCGGGTTATTGTTGTGGGTTTTTTTCTTTTTTTTTTTCCTGAGGTTTGCAGTTGATTCTATGCCTTCTCCCCCTGCTTTCACCAGGGGATTGTTTATAGAAGAAATTTGCTAGACTGCCAAATATATAACAGCTTTTGTTAAAAAGAGGCCACTTACCCAGGCAGCCTTTTGGAGTCACTGATACCCTGTGGCTGAGGATACTGAATTTGGTAATTCACAGTGAGTGATGTTTGGTCTTGCAGCACTGAGCAATTTCCTGGTAATTCCTGGTAATGCAGGTGACCCCGGGCAGAGCTGTGAGTTCCAAAAATCTTTGATGTGCTCACAAGCTCCTCTCTGCCCTTTTGGCTCTCCCCAGGGAGGGGGAGCTGGCTCTGTCCTTCCCCTCCATCCAGACCAGTTGGGGTTTTTTGGGAGCTGTTGCACTCTAGCAGCTCTGACAGGCAGGGAGCTGCTCTCAAATGTGTCAGGTCAGGCTTCACTCATTCCAAACAGGCAGGAATTTAACAGGGGGCTTTGAAAGAAGAAAAAAAACCCTAACTCACAAAAAACACCCAACAAACAAAATGAAAAAAAAATCCCAAACCAAAATGGCCAAAAACTACCCCAAACTACCACCAAAAAGAACCCAGACAAAAGCAAAACCTCAACCCAACCAAAACAACACCAACAACAAATCCAACTATCTTCTGTCTGCTTAAGGACACTACCTAAAGATTCTTTTTCAAAAGGAAATCTTGACTGCAGAAATGAGCGTTTCTCAAAAAAGCCTCATTACAAAGGCAGCGCATGTAATAAGGTTGCCCTAAAAATGAAATCATTAAAAGTTGGTTTTATCTAAATGGTGTTTTATGCATTAAAAAAAAAAGTCTCAATACAAAATACGACAAATTTTCTTTTCAAGCCAATAGCATCTTCAACTGAAAATATTTTTCTGACTTTTAACTAAAGTGTTGTTAGATAGCAAAAGGCATATGAAGTGTCCTGGGGAATTTTGGATATGTTAGCTATTAATATGGGCAATTTTCAGTTCTGTAAGATATAAAATATGTGTGTAACACTTTATTTATGGTTGCCATTTTGTAAAGGATCCATGAGTATATTTGCATTGGTTTAATCTTGTCACATTTATGGATACATGGTTCATCCTGGTGTTAGATACTTGTGGAGATTATATATTTGATATGTATATCTCTAAAAGTAATATATTTTAATATTACAGATTTAGAAATGGCCATTGCCTATTGGAATTTAGTACTTAATGGAAGATTTAAATTTCTAGACTTGTGGAACAAATTTTTGTTGGTAAGTTTAAACCTTTACATAATCTTGACTACAGTATTTTCAGAACTTGGAAGATTAACATGTTTAAGTTATTGAGTAGATGAAATAGACTGTCTTGACCTAAATCCCAGGTATTCATAGTGTGTACAAGAGAAATATGTTTTGGGGATATGGATGTGTCTGAGACAGTAAAAATAAATGTACAATAGGATTTTAATTGATTTTTTTAAAATATAAATTTTCCACCTCTCCGAACAGGAACATCATAAAAGATCAATTCCTAAGGATACCTGGAACCTTCTTCTAGACTTTAGTACAATGATAGCAGATGATATGTCTAACTATGATGAGGAAGGTAATTAACTTCTGTGTTGTACATTACATTTCTCACTGTGTATCTGCTTTATAATCTCAGAAACAGCTCCATTAGAGTATTACTGGTGATCTGAAGTCCAGTTAGAGCTGCTTTAATGCATGTTGTAATCATCTCTGTTACTGATGTTTTAAAAAGAAGTGCTGAAGCTTTCATGGAATCCATTTTCTTTTTTTGTTCTGTCTAAGCTCAGACACAAATTCTTTCTTACTGAGACAACCCCAAATTCTTTCTTATTGAGACAAACCCTGCTATATGTCCATTTAAAACCCACAGATTCTCTCTTGGTGCAGTTCTTGGCATCTTCATCCAAGTAACTGATCCATGGTTTGTTCAGCTCTGTGTAGGGTCCTCTGGATATTTCATTTCATAGCTGAGAATGTTTTTAAGTCTGGTTGCTTCAGTTTATGTGAGGCTTGGACATGTTTTGACATAGAAGTGAAGCTGGCAGCACATAGGGGTTGCTGAACAGAATTCACTTCCTACCAAATGTGTTTCTTGTAAACTTTTGTATTGATCTTTCCTCTTCAGTCCATGTGCAGCCAAGAACAGCTGATTACCCTCAGCCCTTGGCAGCACATCACTTCAGTGAGGGGGGGAACTAAACTTGGGATACCTCCTGAGTAGAGGGCTGCAAACTTCTCCAACTTTATTAATTATGGACTGTCCTCATTCCCTTGTCAGTTTTGAGTCAGGATTTTGGTCAGTTTTTTGTTTTTTTATGAAAGATGATCCTTGGAAGTGATGTGTATTAAGTGGCTTTTAAAGGAAGCAGAAATCTTTAACCAGCTTTTAAATTTCAAGCAGGAAAATAAAATTATATTTTTTTGTTTCAAACTCTGCCTGATTTAATACTGGAAAGCAAATAGCTTGTCTGGATATGAAGCTTGTGGAAGAATGCCTTGTTGAACCAAGTTCTTACATTCTGGTGTTTTCTTTTAGGGGCATGGCCAGTTCTTATTGATGACTTTGTGGAATTTGCACGCCCTCAAATTGCTGGGACAAAAAGTACGACAGTGTAGCACTAAAGGACCCTTCTAGAGTGTACATAGTCTGTACAAATACCTGAAATGGAAAATTGCACAGTCAATTTCTGCTGGCTGGACTGAACTGAAGATCAATCCTCACAATATGGCTGAGGGTTGAGACAAACCTTTAAGGATACATCTTGGACCATATCATATTTCATTCTTCTACTGGTGGTTTGGGCTTTTCTTCTAGTCTGGACCACTCTTGCCCGTTAAAATTCCAACACTGTGGATTTCATCATGGATTTATTTTTTGTTGGTGGATCACCCTAGTTTCATCTCCCATAAGTCCTAGAAGCTTTATAATTATTTTGAGGTTTCTGATTTCACATAAAGCACAACGCTGGTTGGTCATCATCAGACAACTGTTGTATGGCATCTGAATTATACAGATCAACATCAAAACAATTTTTAAAAGAATCCTTAAATATACACTTGGGGCTAGTTGCAAAGACTGTACTGATAGCACTTCCTGCAAGAGTGATATATTTAAGTGTACCGGGTCTGAGTTTTTTCTTTTCTGGAAAAGTGCAGGTGTCGTCTGAGTTTGAGTCTCTGGTCACAGCAGTGCCAGGAATGACCGAGGAGCCCCAGGGCTGCTGATTGGGGATCTCTGGTGCCTGGCTGAGGTTTGCTGGTGGCTCAGCTGCTCTGGGGACAGCTGGGGGACGACACAACTCGAGCACTTCCACCCCGCGGGCGATGGCAGAGCCTGCCCTGGGCTGAGCTGTGTCCTCACAGAACCAGCGTTCTCTAGGTTATCTCTAAGAAATCAGATTTCATTACAGTTTTGAAATGCTTATCTGTCTGTCAAAGAAAGGTTTTTCATTTCTGTGGAAATCAAACACTTGAATATACTGAATTTGTGTCTTAACTGTTTGCTACACAATACAGTATTTTAAATTGAGACATGTGACTTTTATGGCTGAGGTGTGACAAAGCAAATGGCCCTGTTGTACAAGAAGCTGGTGAGATTGATGTGAATCTGGGTTTTGAAACCATTATCCTGGTAAATCTTCGTAACATAGAGGTACTGCCATTATGGATGACACCCTTTTTAAAATTATTTTGCTGAGTTTTCCTTAAATTGACACATCACTTTGGTTGCCAGATACAGAAATTAAGAGTAAAACTTTCCCAAACAAGCAGAGATCAGATACAAACTACTACACTGGCTTTGTTGAAATTACTTTGTGGATCATCACTACTGTCTTGCTGCGTTTGACTAAATTGCTTCATTTGGATCAAAGCAGGTTTTATCAGATGCAATTCTTTAATAATACAAGAGCTCTTCAGCTGCTTTGATGGTCTTCTCAGAGTTACTTGTGAAGAGATGAGATAAATCCTGCTCTGGAAAACAAGCTGGAAAGAACAAGCTCCAGGAGAGGAGACAGACCATACTTACAAGTGAAAAGAGGGGATTTAAGTCCATGCTCTAAATAGTGCCCTGATAAGGCCAGAATTATTTTTGAGATGAGTCATTGGTACTTGCACTAGACTGCAGCATGATTTTATGTGAATGCTAAAAGCATTTTAGGGAAAAATTGACTATTAAACAGCTAAAATTTTTATTTTATTATTCTGTGCAATTGACCTTAAGGCTGGCTCCCCTTACAGCAGTGCCCTTTTGGCAAATCCAATTGTGCATTTATTAAAAAAATGCAGTTCCTCAGAAACGTTGCAGACTCTCCAGCTACCGGAATTGGCTACGCCAAAAACTGTGTGTTTTGCTGCTTTCAGTATTTCCTTTCTCAGTTTTGTGTAAATAAAAATGGGGACTTGAAATCATGGGGGTGGGTGGGGAGGAAAGAAAAAAAAGCTCGACAAGGTTATCTCTGCGTGCTGTTTTCTGTCTTGAGGGTTTTGGTACTGTTTCAGATTGATTAGTTCAAGTATGGAGAGGAGAACTGACTTGCTTTTCAACTCAATGCAGACTTGTCCCTCCAAAAAGTCTGGGATTGGGCAGTGGCGAAATGCCGTGGTGTTTTAGAGACTCTTCCTTTTGAATGCAAGATCTTTCCAACAAAATAGTGTTGTCATCAGTTTGGTACTACATGCTTATAATTACTGTGTAATTATAAAGAAATACATAAAAACTTTGACTAATTATGTTGCAGAAAAGGGTTATTTGTGCTATCATGGCATCTTAAAAGTTTTTCAAAATGACTGAAGTTGAAAGAAACATTGATTTAACAGGGTGTTGTTCTAAGGACAAAATGCCTGGTTACAGGGAATATTTTGTACTGAAACGTGCTTGGATGTGGCCATGTGGCTTTTTCCTTTATATATGTGTGGGGTTTTTTGTTTTGTTTTGTTTTGTTTTTAAGAATGCAGCCAGTTGCTTACTTGGATTGCTTTAATTCGTAAGTGCTTATGTCTTCAATTTGATGATCTCCCCGCAAATGGATTGATTTAATTTTGCCAAATGTTAAGGAAAAAAAAGAAGGCAAACATCAAGTTTGTAAACTGTTTTTATACATTAAAATATGTACAAAATTAGAAGTGCCCTGATATAAAACACTTAATCTTGAGATTATATTTAGTAAAAACCCATCATTTACATATCTCTGTAAGTTCAAAATGTAACTCCTTACAATCCCTCTCATTACCAACAGAGGCAATAAAGCTCCAGTGAAATTGCCATGACTGAGGTTTGTACTGCATTGTTTCAGTGTATTATTTGTAAAACTTGTTTCTGGAATGTGCTTTTAGGGAGTGGGGGGGAAAAAAAGCATGGAATATGTGTGTTCTGCATAAAATACAGTTCAGGGCAAGTCTTTCTTCTGGGGGGAAAAAAAAATCTAAAAACTGCTCCTCCACCTTGCCTGTTGCTTGTTCCCAATATTTACAAGTCCCACCTGGAGCTGATTCTCGCAGCCCTTGGCCCCAGCTTGTGAAGGAAGATGCCACACACACTGCAGTGGTTCAGATACGCCTCCAGTACAGCAGTAAAGACACTTTTTTGTTGATCAACCTGCTAATAAGTAACTTAGGACTTGCTTCAAAACTGTTTTACAATGAAATCCGTACTGAGACATCTTTATTTAAGAAAGGAATAATTTTTTTAAAGAATGCATTTAATAAACTTTTGTCATTCACACTTTTATTTTAATAATGTTGCCAGAAGTCTCTGTAGATTTTATTTGAGGATAGTAAATTGATTGAGTTGGCTTTTAAACAAAATCTAGTGATGCCCTTCAGGCTCTGAGCTCTCCAGCAGTTGACCACACCATTAAATGCTTGATGTAATTATGATTTCATCTATCAAAAACAGGCCTTAGCTTTGTAAATATGGAGCTGGTTTAGTACCAATGTGTAGAAATATTTGCAGAAATAAACACTAAGAGTTTTGCTCCTAAATAGGCACCTGTACCTCAGGCCCAAGTCTGATCATTTAAACTGATAGAAAACTCAACACACAGCTTCTGGAGGTTCTCAGTTAGCAAAAGCTGCCTAAATGCCATTTGAATGTTTTGCATGAAACTGCAACTGTTGCTTTTCTAAACTCAAGCCTGTGTTTTTGGAATATAACATTTCAAGCCTTTTTCAGCGTTCAAAGGACGACTGGCAGGAGTCTGAGGGATAAATCAGAACCCGTGAGGGTGAGAGATGAGGGGGCTGTAAAAATTGTGTGGGGAGAGGCCCAGGTTTTCTTTTTCTTGCTGGTGACTTCTCTCCAGCCTTGCTCCTGGGCCAGGGTGCAGCAAGCCTGGCTTTGCTCTGCCAGTTTTTCCTCTACCACGTACATAATTAAAACAATGACTCGGCTAGAAGTGAAAGTTTTATTTAATAAATATAATTTTCATAAACCATTTTCAAAACAACTACTGACCAAGCTGTACAAGGAGCAAGCACACAGCCTCGCTGTCAGAGGAGCAAAAATAACATGAGGCAGCCACAGTGTCAGAGGTCCAAAATTCTTTGTATTACTTATTGCTTATTTCCTGTGGGCAACGCCCCTAATCTGCCTCAAATTAAGGACCAACATCTTTTAAAAGGTAATTCTTGCAGAGATGAGACCATTCCAGTTTTTTCTTTCAAAGAAGCAAGCTCAATCCTAGTTCAGTGAAAAAAACAGGAGTCTAGATGATGATTTGTTATTTTTGAATGCATAAAACCTGCAATCTGTCACAGGAACTGCAAGTAGGAATTGTAAAAATATATTCTTTGAGATACAAATAAGATCCTCCTGCAGCAAGGTGCGCCTCATTTTTAACCATTTTCAACGGCATGCTCCACAGATCGCCTTTTATCCTGTTGTCCAAATGTGAAAAGGGTGAGAACCTGCTGCTGTTTGAAGTGATTTCCTTAAAGACTGCAGAGGAGAGGTGAACGAACCCCCAGGCCATGGAGGTGCCCGCCAGGGTCTCTTTGAGCCGAGCAGCGCCGTTTGTGTCCCCGCGTCCCGCAGCGCTCTTCGCCCCTCGGCATCCCTGGCTCAGGGGACACCGGAGCGGGCTCAGCCGGAGCCGCGCAGTGACACCAGCAAGGTCCCCTAAGGAACACCAGGCGGCCGGGGCGGGACACACGGCTCGGAGCGAGTCCTGACGCCTTTGGAGCAGCACTGAGCTGAAGGGAGAGAGAAATCCAGAGAAAGCAGAAGCCTGGCACATCCCGCTCCTGCAACAGGAGCTGACAGAGCCACGAGCATCCCCAGCACCCCGGCCCTGCTCCTGCTCCAAACCGAGGCATTCCCAGAGCAGAAACCAAACCGTGCCACTGGAAACAAACAGAAGCAAGGAACGTGCCAAACAACCAACAATAAAAGCGTTTGCAGAAAAAAAGAAAAAAATCTCAGCCCAGAGCTGCAAAGGAGCTAGTCTGGCTGGGAAATAACTTAGGAACAGGAAAAAGGCTAAAATGAGTCCCTGGTGAAAGGTTTGCCCAGCTCCAGGAATGGCTCCTTTAAGTAGAGACATCTGTGTAACAATGTGTAAAAAAGCAGCGGCAAGGGCAGTGACAACGGTGAGTTATTAGGAATTCTACACAAAAAAAACCCCAAAACAAACAAACAACAAAACAAAACAAACAAACAAAAGAAACCACCAAAAAAACCCCAAAAACCAACCAACCAAAAAAAAAAAATCCAAAACAAAACAAAAAACAAAGCAACCTTGAAATAAGTGATTCAAAAGCACATTTTCCTTGAGCACTTTGGAATTCAGAATTTTAAAATCACAAGTATTTATAAGTACAGCAATAGCAGATAGAACTATGAAAAATAATTTAGGCTGCAGCTTTGAGATACTTCTAGCACTAGAAAATGGTGTTTTATTCCAATATAGGAGTTACACTATCATAAAAAAATGTTTGAAAGTATTACCAAATATTTTCAATAAGAAATTGTAGGTGCTTAATATGCATACTAAGTTGCATAAGCTTTTCTTAAATCATTCTGAAAATGAAAAACTAAAGTTCTCAGCATTCCTTCCTTGAAGATTCTGTCCCCCTTCCCTGCTGTAGTCTTAAAAAATGCAGAGTATTTTTAAGCAGAACATTTACATTTTAGTTTTTAAAGCAATTCAGAACATCTCAGGTTTTTTTCCACTGCATTCTCTTAAAAGCATGAGTTTGGCAACTGAAATTCTTTTCCTAAGTAAGAAAACCAAACCCTGTTCTTCTCAGAGGCAGAACTGGCCTGCAGAGAACACAACCCCATTCGGGAGCAGCTGTGGAGAAGGTGCTTCCTCAGGGACACTGCACAGTACAGTGAGTGTACACCGCTCTTGCTTTGAACTACAAACGACTACTACAGGCTTTGATGGATTTCAAGGCTAAAAGGTAAATAATAAAACTTTTCCTCCCCATGGCAAAGCCTCCCCCACCCATTCACACTTGCACTGGGAGGTGAATGCCAGCATTACACTGAATTTTTTCAGCTGGATTTTTCAGTTTCCCTCATGAAGGACTCTGCACCGTGCCCAGGGCACAGTGAACTGGTTCCTATACTTCAGCTATCAAAGAAATACACAAAATCCTTCTTCCTTGAATAGGAGCATTTTTAAAAGATTTGTGACAATACCACAAAATCCCAGTGACTTTCACACAAAGTATTTGTCCCACCAAAAAATCTGCCCTTAAGAAAACCACATTATGCTCTTACTCAGTGAGACATTACTGACTTAGATTTACTGCAAATAGAAAAAGATACCTTGGCCGAGGGATGGATTCTTAAGTCCTTCCTGAATTGTTTAAATGCAAGTTTCTTCGGTAACCTTACAAACACTGGGAAAAGGGAAAGTAGGGGGAAAGGGAGGAGAGGAGATGGAAGGTTTTAAAGAAACACATAATGAGTGCAATTATTCTTCAAATACACGACTGTGCTGCTTTTGTGCAAATCTACTCAACACACTGGTGTGCTAAAAGCCAAAATACATCACTTACAGAGCTGGGCCAGTGGAAATGCTTGGAGTGGGGTTCATGGCAAAGCCTCTGCCTCCCCTCACACAATGAACCTGTCTGGGTCTCAGGGCAGGACACATGGACCACATGGATGGATGAGGGCACACGGTCACACATACTGACAGGACAAACAAGCACTGCTGAAGAGTGAAACACTCTGGTTGAGGTGTAAAATACAGCTAAACAGCAGATATCTGATTAGAGTAGTAAAATAATTCTGTATTTCCTAGGTATCCATGACAGCATGAAGAGTCCTAGGAGGAGAAACTACTAGGAAGAAAATTATTATTTTAAACCCAGGTTTAATATAGATATGAAATATAAAGGAAGTTATAGGAGTTGGTGAAATCTAAGTGTATTTTGCTCTGCAGATCTGGAGAGGACTGGATGGATGACAATCAGGTTATTGCCTCTCCAGCTGGATCCAGGTTTTCAGCCCTATGCAGTGGGATTAGTCACATGTTCATACCTGCTGCATGAGAAGACAAGCTCAGTTTTAATGTTTCTTCATCCCCTGGGCACTCACTGGGGGGATCTAGTGCACACTGACATTTTCAACCTCAAGCTTTGCTGCACTCAGGCATCTGAAGACATGATAGAGAAATGCACTATGAACGCTGAATTAAACAATTATTTTAAAGGAAGGTCTACTGTATTTTGTTTCTTCTTCTTGTCTCATAATTTATTTTTAAAGCTTTCTTATTTCTGAACTGGTCTTCACCTATAACAGTGGGAAAAAGCCCTTGTGTGCTGCACGTCCAAGTCACTACAAATTTAATAATAAAATTGCAATGACAATTTCTTTCCTACACAGATGTTGCCTTGTGCATTGAGATCTTGTAAATTCCACCATACCTGTAGCCTTCAGGTCTGAGTGAAGCTACCAGGCACTAATGCAAAAACAAAGCTCCAAGAGGAGAGCTGAAATAATCCCAGTTGAAGTCATGGGCAGGAAAATGAACAGCAGAGCTGTTTACAGGTAAGGAGCAACTGAAGGATCTGATCCCAGGAAAGTGGAATCTGTTCCTTTGCTCACTGAACTTGGGAGAATTTGGGATGTCAAGAGGGATACATTACCCTGGCACCATCCCAGTTACAGTCAGCCAGGTTTGCAGCAGCCCAAATTTAGCGTTTTTAGCCAGAGCTAATTTTAAGATGGATCTTTAAACTGTCTGACAGGATGAGTACTTCTGTTACTGATGGGATGTCATGGTCAGAGGTGACAAAAGGGGGTGTCCCAGAGCAGCAGCACTTTTCCCAGTCCCCAGCCATGAAAAGCCCAGTTCTAAGGCACCCTTGCAGCACCTCCACTTCATCTCCCAAATCCCAGGACAAGCAGTGGGTTCAGCTACCCTGGCTGAGGGAACAGTGCAATGTTGCTGCTCCCCAGCCCCCCCGTGCAGACACGTCTGCAGTGGGGCAGGGGAGGCACCTGCAGGATGCACCACCCAGAGCTCCAACTGTGCAATTTGCTTTTATTGGCATACTTAGGTATCAAAACATTGCCATCAAGGTCTTGGATCCTTCCAATAGATGACGATAATTAAGCATTAATTATATCTTCAAAGTACAACATGACCAAATATAAATACATGAAAAAGAACAAAACATGCAAAAATTTCCCAACTTTAAAAGGATTAATAATTCAAAAAATTTATGCTAGTGAGACTTTTGCTCAATCTGCCAATTCTTAACAAATTTTTCCATGTCAGCATCCAGAACTGCTAACAAAACACACAGGGCATAATAAAAGATGACTGGTTTCTGAATTGTACTTTAGGAGAACAGTGAACCGTTATAATCCTTATTATTCCAAATTACTGATTTGTCACAGTTAAGTGTTTTTCAAAGCAATGGCTAATATATTGCCACTCATACACCAGCATAAATATTTGAATTGCATTTAACTCACAAAAATTACTAAACTGATTGCTTATAGAATACAGTAACTGTCCACAGAAGTAACAAAATTGATTTGCAAACTGCTAAGACAGCATCTGCAAGACAGCTCAAAATGAATGTCTGTTTAAAGGGAAGGGTCATAGTGAAAAATGCAACTTTTAAAAGTTTCATTGTGGAGAATCAAATTGATGCAAATTCGATCACTCAAATTTGGGAGGAGAAAGATTTCTGTCACTGACGTCTTAAGTATTAAATGTAGGATTTCAATCTGCTCATACAGCAACAAAAAGGATCAAATGGTCAGAGGTAAAAAACATTCCTAAAAAAAACCAAAACCAACTTATTTAGTAATTTGTAGATATAATTAGGAAAAATCCTGGAAGCGATTGCTGTGCAGATTATGCCAGGCCAGACAAGCCCTGCCTGGACTCAGGAGTCCTCTGGGCTTTCCTAGGGCAGCGCCGGACACTGAGCTCGCCTCAGCACCTGCTACAGGTGTGTGAGCACCACACGGCTTCCACAGGGCAACCAAAAATGTCCCTGTCAGCAAGTGGCTGAGTCCATTGTGGAGAGAGTCAAGATGCTCCTGTCGTTGGCATAGAAGGGGTCCGATGAACTCCATGATCTAAAGTAACAATAAAAGAAAAGTTTGGCTGACTGGGAACTTGAACTTGTACTGGGAGGTGAGGAGAAAAGTGTATGAGAGCAAAAGATAAAAATGTTACGAGAGCAGGTAAATATACCTCTTTAAGGGACTACCCTACTAATTTCATGTAGGTACCTGCAGTTTGTTCAGACCTTTGGAAACAGAGGCCAATTCATGCCTGCTGTGTAATTAGCACACAGCTACAGCTATTTCCATCACTATGAATTAAAACAAGCAGAGGTTTCGAAGCCTATTTTGCAGCTGAAGTTTTAGTGCTGTGCCTTGGGAGGCTGTGAGTGCTGCCTGTGTCCAGAGGCACCGTGAGTCCTGTGGAGCACCCAGCCAACCCTGGAAACCTGGCACAGCCGTGTCCCAGCGGGAAACATCCTCACTGCCTGAGCCTGGGGGAGGCACAACTTATCTACAGCCAGGAACCTGTTTCATCCCTTCCTGTTACACTTCAAAACATCAGGGAACCACCCCAGATGTCACAGCTGCTGACTCAGAGGGGTCTCACAATGTCTTTCACTTGATTACTGCTTGGGAAGAAATACTGTTCTTGGCTGGACAGCATTATAGGACTGTATGGGAAAAACTGAAGAAGGTTGGAAGGTAGGAAATCAAAACACAATGAGCTTATCCTCCAAATTAGGCTCTGTCAGAAATCTGCTGTTTCTTTAGAACTGTTCCATCCAGTGTCTTGACACAATAACCACTAATGGGAGACCCAACAATTCAGCAATGATTTCTACTGTACAAGTAATGTATGTGATCCAACATTCTTAATATTTTAGTGACTGACAAGTCGACAGACAATTTAATGGAACAGACAGACAAAAATGCATTTTAATATACCACACCACACATTTTATATTCTAACTAGTGAATGAAGCTATAGAAAATACTTCTCAAATACATTTTACAAGCAGTAAATTAAGCACAAGAGACTATATTCCTGTGGCCCGCTACTCCAAGCATTTGTACAACTTTGATCCATCAAAGTTTTTATCAAAATTTGATACGATGTTTGATTTCATGTTATCATATTTGACAGAATATCATACTTGACAGAATATCAGGAGCAGAGAATACAGCACAAGCTGGCTACAGAAACATTATTTAAAATAGTGCTCTTCATTCTACAGCACTTGTACAAACAACATATTCATCAGCATCACTTCAATCAACAAAAATAATTTGCAGCTACCTCCCGGTTGAATACTTAGCTGTTTTATAGAGTACAAGTACTCAAAAGACCATCCTGTTGGGGACTGCACAATCTTCTGGAGATTTAAATAAAAAACAAAGCAGCTCAAGCTCATGAACAAAGCCTAAACAATTTTAAAATCACCCAAGTTTTCTTAATTGTACCTTCAGCATTTCACAGCTTGTAACTGCTTCATGTGTTTAAGCAATTAGTAATTAAAAAAATTAATAAAGATTTTCTCATATTACCAAAAAAGTATAAGGGAGAAAATTGTCCCTTGACTTTTAGAGCAGGTTTTAAGTGTCAATACTGAATGGAAGGAGCTGAAATCATTGGAGAAAATAAATATGACTGACTTTAAAAAAATCTCTTCTATTTGTACTGTACATAAATTTAAGTGAAACTAGAAGATTGTTCAGAGCAATTTCAACCAGAGGCAGAAGCAAACCCCACAGAACTTCAAGCCCTTAGTGTAGCACCAAGATAGTTTTGCATATTCATTGAACCTAATCCTAAAGTCTGTGTTCTAAGACCTCTAAAATTATTTAGCTAGATGGAACTTCATCTGAAAACTACATGAGGTAAGCAGAAAAGAAACCTGAGAAAAAGCAGTCTTAAAAAAAGCGTTTAATATTCTGTCAAATACGAGTTAGCTTCAATAACTATTTTTTAAGTTCTTAAGGAAAGAAAACTCGAGTGGAACAAACAAAATTGTAAAACTGCAAATACATTGCAGAAAGCAAAACACAGAATACCTACCTTGTAAGACTACAGGTTACTAAGGCAATTGTTAACTAACAATCTGCCCTAATTAGATAACAATAAGTGAAAAGAAGCAGCATGAAAAATTCCTCATTTGGAAAGCACAGTTTTACAGAGAAGTGAAAAAAAACCCCAGAAAAGTTAGAGCAACCACTACCAAAATGTTGATTGTAGACCAATTAAATGCTCACCTTGTAGATTAAAAATTCTATTAAACTGTTTATTTTACACATCATGCCCGCTTTCTACACAGCAAGTTTGAATTAAAAATGTACTTAATTGTAACAGTTCATTTTTCATATGGAATGAAACTTCTTGCATACTCATACCCTAGATTTGTAGAAACATTGAATAAATTTCACAAGCAAGCCAGAAGAGAGAGACTGACTGAAAGCACAGACACTGTGTTCAACACAAGAGTTCCAACAGAGATGAGCTACAGACCAGGCAATACCTAAAGGCAGAATCAGAGCTGACAAAGCTGTCAGGGAAAATTACCCACACGAGATTTGATACCCAGTGAATGATATCACAACCTTTAACTGAAAGAGACAAAGTTCTTCAAATACAAAATGAGTTTCCTTGAAAATGTGTGAAGTTCACATTTTGTGAAGTGTTTTCAGGTTTGCCTTTTGACCAATGAAGGACCATGATATCATTCAGGGACAGAGATTACGATGTACAAAAGACTAGTTTTATTTCTACCCCCAAATATTTCCATACTTGTTTGCTATCCCTCTTTGTTTGGAAATGGGGAGATGGCACATGAAGAATTCAGTGAGAGCTCCTCTCCCAGTTGGGCTGACTGCAAAAGCAGTGTTGCTCCTCAGACATATTCAATTACTCAACATGCTTTTACCCCACTGACGTTTGTTTCACACGTGGTTTGTGAAGTAAAGATTTATTTAGCACATACTTTGGAATGGCACACATGATTTTGACAATATACCTTCTGGAACCCAAAAAACATTGAAAATTCTTAGAACCTGAAGACTCTGTTCTGTCAATCACTCTGATTTTAGAAATAGATTATAAAAGTTATACTACAAAAATATTTCATCTTCATATCAATCAATGGCTGAAAGATTTAAAGGCTCTCCTCCTAACAATGAAGTTAGATTTAAAGGGGGAATGTGAGCCTTTTGTATACCTTCAGGAGTAATGCAAGCTCCAAGGTAAATATTTGGAGGTTGTACATCAAGAACCAAAGGGAAAAGTCTTTCGACTTTACAAACAACTCCTGATTTGAGAAGGCAAAAAAGTAATCATAAAAAGGAGAACAAAAACAGCAGCAAGGCTTGATTTTCTAAAGAGAAGAACGTACAAATCAAGAGAAATTACGATAGATACAACACAAGAGCTTGTAAAGCCAAACTAAACACTTTAACAGAAATCTTTCAAAAACCATTTTCCCCCTTCCCATCCCAAAAGAAACCACTCAAAAAGAAACAAGAAGCTAATATTTTAGGATGAAAAAAGTACAATAAAGAGTTGCATTTTCTACTTAGATAAGCAAAACCTGCAGCTAGTTTCTAGACATCTATTGCTGCAGGCTCATCAGGTTCCAGTTTATAGGAGAATCGTCTGCAGCAAAGGCTATTGAGAGAAATGCCACACCTGTTGACCCGGGCTGGGCTACACCTTCCCATTAGTCGTTCCAGCATTCTTCTAACAGATGTGCATGCTGTTTCCCCATCTGAGAAGCAGCACATGGAGTCCAAGCAGTTGATACCTGAACCTGCCTCAGTAAGCTGGAAAGGAAAAAATAAAACAAAAAAAAAAGAAAAAAAAGAAAAAAAGAAAAATGAGTACTCACAAATTCTAGAAATAAAGATGTTACTACTTAAGAAAAGCAGGTTTTCTTAAAGCTAGAGTGTTGAATATTTTTCAGTTTTATAGGAGAACTATAATAATAACATTACCACTTCCTATGGTCTACATACACTAAAATTTGTTATTCCCAAGGTTTGAGTGCAGCCTTGTTGAGCATGGAAATGGTCTGGAGACACATCTGCCTAACTCTGGAAATGAACTGGTCAGGAATTCCTTCCAACAAGCCCCACAGCAGAGCACATGCACTTCCAGCTGGGATGCCTTGATTCACCTCTGCAACAATTTATACCAGCACAGCTCTGTTTTAAGGGAAATTTATCAAGACAAAGCTTCAGGCTGCAGAATACAACACAGCAATCTGATCCCATGTAATTCTTCCTCAAGTGCACAATGCAACTTCCTAGAATAATTGACATTATATCACTACCATAGATACCCTTGGCTTGGTATGGAACAAAAGCACATTCCTGATTGTGTGAACATGGTTTATCCAAAAACAAACAAGGCTGATGTCAGAAAGGTTCAGTCATGTTCATGCCAGCATGAAGAATAACTCAACATTAGCATAATAAACTCTTTCAACAGCTCATGTTTTGTAGGTGAGAAAGTAAGGAATAAAAGAAATAAAATGAAAAGAAAGCAGTTACAGATGTATGGGTGTAAGTGCCACCTACCAGTGTGCTCCTCTACAGCACTGCTGCACCAACTGCAGCATAACTGGAATCTCCTACTTCTGCAGAGAGAATATCCTAAACTGACTTCAGTAACCATTCCAAAGAGAAATAAAAATGTGAAGTGTGGGGATGCTTCTTAATTTAATTTTATACTCTCCATGAGAGCATCCTGTCAAACGAATACTGAACACAGAAGCTGAACTGATCCATTACCCTCTCCTCACACCAAAGAAAGAAGAATTCTGGGAGGAGACATCTTAGTCCATGACAGGACACAGCTCACTTAAGACCTTCCCACAACTATTCACTGTGACACCAAAGGTCACTGACTGCTGTCTAAGATTCTGTTTTTGAGCTCCAATTTCTTCCATGCCACACGCAGTTGCCAAATACTGCAAGAAAAGCAAAGAACCTCAAGAGTTCCCAATGGGAATAGTTTACTATGAGTGGACACACTCTCTTTCCAAATCCCCCCTAACAGGCAGCTGGACACATTTACAACAAAAGAACAGCCTACACAACAAAGAACAGGCAGCTAACAGAAACAAGAGGCTTTTGGAAATACAAGAGAAAAATCTCAGCTGGTAAGACAAAGAGGAACACACGCAGTGCTGGTGTTTGCTTCCATGCACCTTTTCCTGTGCCTGCCCCTTCCTCAGCCCTGTGCCACATTCCCACAGCCCCTCCAGACCTTTCCATCACAGCACTCGTTGTGATGTTCACAGAACTTTCAGCAGCTGTTGGAATGTGCAGGATTCTCTACAAACTGAGCCCCCTGATCCTGTGGATGCTGCACCTCAGAGGCTGTAGCTGAGTACAGGCAGAACACACTTTAACTCACACACTCATCTAGGGGGTCTTTGGGACACAAAAGGAACATTTACTGTGACAATGAACTTCTGTACCTAAAAGGCAGAAGCAGAAAATTTGCAAGTGACAGGTCTGAAAGGGGTTCTGGTTAAAAGACAAACAAAACAAAACAAAACACACCTCAACAGATCCTGAGTCCCTCAACACCTGCATGTGATGACCACCACAACTGGTCCCAACTGCAGTGCCACAGCAGACACCAGAACCAGGAACTGCACACTTTGCAGCACTGCAGTACCAGCAAATATGACCTTCAGAGCCACCTCAGACTGTGCTGCCAGAGTTGTGACACAAGAGATTACAGACAGCAGAAGGAATTCCCATTTGGATGTCAGCAGGCAAACCCCCTGCTGCAGATGAAGTGACCTTCACAGCTGTGGTCCCAGCAATACAGAAATGTAACATTCCTACACTCCGGATTTCAAACAGAATTTAGCTCATCCATTATCTTCAAGCAGACCTTTAAAGTTACTGCAGAAAGTCACATCAGAGTGGCTGCATGCTGGATCAGATGAACCAGACCATTTTTTTCCTTAGAATCTGTTACCCTGAGAGCCAGCAGACCTGGACAAAGACTGTCAGAAAGAGGAACCAAGAGTAACCCAAACAAGCTTCCAAGGAGCAAACCCTCAACTCTGGATTTTGGAGGTCTCTTTTTCTGGAGAATCTACTCTTTTCACAGGCTAAAAAACTAGGATCATGCTTGAACCACAACTTATGGAAAAGTTAATATCACTTCTTTTAGAAATGGCACATGAGACCTTACATAAGCTGGAAACAATTCTGTTCTGTCAAACTCACAGTTAATGTAAAGAAATACTGTGAGAACATTAAGGACAAAAAACCCCACTAAATGTTACATGTAGATATAATGTTTATCATTGCCTGGTGAACATGGATTTTTGTATTTACATCCACTACCTGGAAGGAAGATACATATGACAGAGTCCCTTTTCTAACTTTCTCTCTGTGGGGGACAATTATGGTCATAGCTTTATACCAAAGTAAAACCTGGCATGGCAAGGCAAGAAGGCATAATCTCTCTTCCCTGGAGACCTGAAACAAACCCTCAGGAAACACAAGGTAGGAGAGACAATGAATGAGCACAGAGAAATACCAGATATTATTAATATTTGTGTGGCAAATAAAGTCTGTTCATAAATTAAGATCTGGAATCTCAATAAACATAATACTTCATATGAGAATGGCCCATTGGATGTAAAAAAATCAAAAAGCAACTGAGGTGTAGAATTAAAGAATGATTCAGCTTGATAAAGAAAAACAAAATCAAACCAGCATTCTATGATGCAATTTTTCTTGTGGATACCAAAAATATGGGTATTTTGGAGATGGGTCAATGACTATCTCAGTATGATATATGTAAATAAATACACACACATTAGGGTACAGTGGGAGTACTACCTAGTGGAGGTAAGAACTGTCGGGCAGGCAAGATGGGTCTAGCAGCTGCCTATTGTCCTCCCCTCTGTGCCTGCTTTCAGCAAAGTCACATGCTGAGCTGACTGAACCCTTTTCTTCCATCTGGAAGGACAGAAAAGCAACAGATCTTATGAAGCACCATGCTTGCATTGCTTTAAAACAGTTACCATTGTTACAAGAACTTTCACAGGTCTGGTCTTGAGAGAACAAGGCATATTTACAAGGTCAAGAGCAATTTTTACTTTTGGTGGATCAAATGTGGTTTCTCAGCACACAGGTGTTAAAAGTGGCCTTTTTGTGCTCTACAGACTACAACAAGGAAACCCAGCAAATTTGGAATCTATCTAGAATTCTTAGATTTTGGAGTTTTGTTTTCCCCCTTCTAACAGAAAGGACCATTTCAGTTTGTTTGTCTTATTACAGGTTATTCCATATGCCATGAGACAGACATTTCAACCCAAGATTCAGTCACATTGAAAAACTGGGACTTTGGGGAACAGGGAATGCATTTAATCCTGTACACCAAGTTAAGAGCAATGCAGGGTATTTTCCTGAGCCCAGGTCCCAGCTGCCAACATTCTGATGCCACATGCATGTTTTAGAAAACTGGTATGAGATGGTCATTACTATTCCATTACTATTACTATTAAGTTAAAACTTGCTCTCTACTGTAAATCTCACTATCTTTAACCCTTAATATACTATATACCAAAATACCAAACAATTAGATTTAAAATTTTATAAGAAAATATATCGGAATGTTGACATCTAACAAATTCATGGCCATGACGTTTTCATCCCTTCTTTTTCTACTTTTTGTATCAAATGAACCTACAAGTGCCAAATTATTTCATTATTCCCAAGTCATTAGACAAAAGTTTCTTCAGGTATGTAGTATGTGCACTTTTGTGACTGAAGTCAAATGCAAAATGGTGCATTCTTCCCTCATATCCTCATCTTCCTGTGACAGACTCTGTGGATTAGCCAACAGATCAACATCAAGCTATGCTAACACAATGAATAGGTCTGTAAAGGAAGATATTATCCTTGATCAAAGTGCAGCACATCAGGTTGTTCTAGCACACCTCATTAGTGGGAATTCATGCTTCTACTTGGGCAGTTTTCTCAGAAATTACGTATTTCTTACAGAAAACATAGGCTGTAAAAGGAACAGAGACCTCTCTGCTCCCAACTTGACACAGCTGGGCTGGGTCAGATCTGAAAGCTGTAGAGAGGGAGCTAAAATTAAAAATACAGACAAGGAATGAAGGCCATAAAGCCAGGGCCTGGAGCCTGGAGTTCTGGAGACAGCTGAAGAGCAGATCTGGACTGAGATGAGGGGAAAACCAGGCAACAACACTCATGGGGCTGGAGATGGGGAAAGAGCAGGGTTTGGCTGTGACAAGGTAAATGCTCCAGCGCCCTGGATATAACACTGTGCACTGACAGCCCTCCATAAATAAAACCTGTTTTTCATTTCCCCAGTTCTGGGTACAGTTCATAACACACTGTCCAAAGGCAGAAACTCTGTAAACATAGTTAATCCCATCAGTAAGTAGAATGAAAACATCTGTCCAAGCAACACGTCTCAAATGTGGCTTAAGATTTCTGACAGTTCTTACAAAGCACAGGACATGTAGACATACATGCACACAGAACACTTTCTTTACAGATGAAAACATGGAATGAGATACAGTGGCACCCAGTTAGTACCCTAAGATACATATTTCACCCATTCCAAGAACAGGAGAGGCAGCTATGGAGGAAAGCATTGCTCAGCCAGACTCCAGCTAAACACAACACCTGCACCTGCCTGTGCTGTCTCATTTCCTCTTCATCCCACGTTCCAACAGAGACAGTAAAGTTCAGAGGCAAGACTTTAACAGGCACACACAAGACTGCAATTCTGACTTACGGGAACCACCTGGACACTTAGAAGATCCCCTCAAAGATCTTAACTGTACATCACCAATGTACTCAATATAAACTTGAACTTTTTTTGCACACTGTGAAGCCTACAGAAATAAAGCATTATTGTAACATCATACTTCTCTTTTAATTTGCATTTATAAAGGAAGTCTTCTTTTGATCTCAAGAGAAAAGTAAGCATCTTGGCAGAACAAGGCATAATGCAGTTTAACCTGGAGTTATGCTCCTTTTGAGACTTTTAATACATATTTACAAACAAGAAAAACCTGCCATAGTCTGCTCATCAACCTCCATGCATTCTGCAGTCACAAAGGATGCAATCCCTGGGTGGGCATGTACAAATGAGGTGTGACAGATTAGCTGTTTAACAGCTACATATTCACCAGGCAGCTGTTTTGTTTCATGCTCCTAGTTTTCCTTGCTTTCTTTGCCCTACTGCTTTGGGAAAACCACAGAAACCAACTCACGCTCTTCACTCCAAATTACATTTTATTTAATATAGTGGAATAGTTTCTGCCTATCAACTGACTTTCCCTTTAACTGTTTTAGGCAAGAATACACAGGATAACTTCTGAACTTTGTCCAAAGACAAAGAATAAAGAACTAGAGAAAGCTGAATCCTTGTTTGCTTCTTGTTGTACTTTACAAGCTCAACTGCGTATCAGAAAGCAGCCAGTGCTTGTACTTCAGGTACTAGCAGATACTCAAGTGCAAAAATTTTGACTTACAAGAGAATTGGATTTGCACAATCATTTGTTACTCATGGACAAAACAGATTTCCCCTTTTTTCAACTCTTCCCTAAGTTTAATATGAAGAAAATTGCCTCACATTAGCAAGGATTCTCCTGGTTTTAGCATTTTAATGACTACACTGATGTATTCCTGGACAGCTTTATTTTCCTTTGACTATCCAGCTGTATAATGATTAAGATGTGTTTAGTTTTTGAAATTTTAACAGAATCTTCTATTCTTACACCTTTGGCATAGATATGATGTGTGGTGTAATTCACTTTAATAATTCATTGAGAAAATGGAGACGTACATACACTTATCCAAAATTTCTAAAAGGTAACTTGATAAACCAAGATATCTGATAAACTAAGAATTTGAAAAGCTAACTTGTAAAGGCTTTTGCAGAGGACCCTCCCCAATATGTTGCTAAGTTTAACAGCTTTCAAAAGCTATACCATACTTTGCCTGTTTTAAAGCTATTAAGTGCTGAATTCAAAACAAAACAAAATAAAACCAGCCCAGCACTACGCCCCTGGGTGTTTGGAAATTCAAGGTGCTGTGTTTCACACTGGGGTCACTAACACCACAACACAATGGCCATTTCAAGTTTTGCCTTGTAAAGTTGTAGTGCACTCTCAGAGGCAATACAGAACTTTTCTCTTCTGGTTAAACAAACGGCAATTAAGCCCCTAAAATGTAGGTTAATTGGTTCTTCCAGGCACCTATTTACACATTTTTAACAACAAAGTCACCTTAAAAAATATGAAAAAGGAATCAGATCTTTGCATTAATTCTTGCTGTAGGATATAGAAGTAGCTATTGGTGGAATTGAACAGATTGAGACATTGCTGATGCATATGAATGCTTAAGTCTTATAAAAGAGAATCAGCATTTGACAGCATTTCATGTGCTGAACTCAGTGTGTTTGAAGAGCTGCAGAACCATGTTTTACCTACACAGACATATGTGTGCTTTGATCTTGTTTTGAGTAATTTTCTGGGACTTTGTAGCCAAATGCCTTTAGGAATATGTATCTATACACATTGAAAACAAACAACACTCACTTTATAGCTCCACAAAACAGACACAAAAAGCTTCAGCTGTGCAAGGGTATGGACACACCCAAGCTTCAAACATTTTCTGCTCTTTCAACACGATTGAAAGCAAATTAAAATGGGCAAATAACTTGCAAGAAATTGCTGCCTGAAGTACATGGATTTTCCTGTCACAGCATTAGAAAGCTGAAATTATCCAGCATGCAAAATGCACTGTTAATTTTTATCATAAGGAAACTAAAAGCACTATAACCATGCTAGAAACTACAATTATTTAAAAAATGGATGCAAGAACAGCTGATCTTTATTGTGGAAGTTGAGCATCATGCTAGGGATGTTTTTTCCTAAAAAAA
>VXBI01004374.1:496031-545990 GCA_013397375.1 Toxostoma redivivum | reverse complement strand
TGTTTTTTACTAAAAAAAAAAAAAAAAAAGCACGTCCAACACATGCTACTTAGGAGAAGCATTTGGCTCAGAAACACAGAGCAAAGCCAAGAAATCACCAAACTGAATGTTTCTGCACTACAGGTATTGCCCTCTCACCCCACTAATATATATTCATGCCTCTTCCCATCTCTCTCAGCACTGGTTAGTTCACCTTGAGCATGCATAAGAGTTGATGAGGAACTGTCCCTCCTACTCTACCTAATTTTGCTCAGCTGATTCCTTGCCCTGGACAATGGCTGCAGTGCGATGAACTCGTCACTTAAAGCAACTCTGTTGGAGTACATCTACAATTGGACAGAGAAGGGATGGAACACACATGTCAGTAAGTAGCAGCAGTAATTTTCTAAGAGAAAGACACAGGACAACACATTGTTATTTAAGAGGAATACACATCATATACAGAACACAAGCCTGGTACCTTCAAGACAGGTCCTGGGACCATCACAGCCAGACACTGTTTAGCAAGACCATTCTTAAAGTACCTTTGCTTTCATACTGACAGAAAAGGCCTACACACTTTTACATCTGTGCTTTACCAGACACCTTTATTCTGTATTTCTTTCTCTCATCAATAGTGCTGTGATTTATCTTTACCCAAAGATTTATATTTTGATTCACATTTACCTTACTGTCCAATTCCTCCTGTATGATTCTGTAACAGACCTATATTGAGAAATTACCCACAAGCTACTTCAGGGCATCTGACCTCAGTGAAACATAAGATGGCTTTTCTTCAGGCCAGCAAAAAGCCCTTGAAACACAGCAAAACTAAAATAAAATATAGTAATACACATTCACCTTAAGTGCATTAAGGAACATAAAGTCAACCAAGCTCATCCTCTGTAAAGGTAAACTTATGCTTGCCTGTCAAATTATCAATTTTTAGTTTCCCAAAATGAATGACAGATTTAAGTTGCTGTGACAGAACAATATTTTAATTTAAAATCCTACAAAATTTCTCTCTCATATCAGTTAAACTTCTCTGCTCTCTTATGAATAACTTAGTTACATGTAACATCTAACAGACCATAGGCAAACTCACACTTGAAGCTGTTACCTTATACTAACAAAAAGATACAAAATCAAGGTATGGCAGATTCCTACAGATACAGTGACTTCAGAGCACTAAGTCAGGAAAGCCACACACAATATATTTCTGAAAAATTAAAACAATAGGGGCAAGCATTTTCAGCTGAGAAATCTATGTTTTGTTCAGTGCTCCTGAGATTAGTTTAGAATTTAAATGATGGCAGACAGAAACAAATAACCTAAATAGCTGCAATTTATAAACAAGGAACTAGGTCATGTAACTATTTATCTTGCCGTTATAAAAACATAGTAATTATAAACCAAGCTTTTTCTTCCCCCCAATATGAAAATATCCTAATGTAGTCCTACAATGAAAAATGAATAATTAAACATGTTCAGTTATACAGAGGATGTACCTACACTAAGAAAAATAATTTAAAAGGACAATATACAAAGCTCTATATTTACTCCTTCAATGACTTCCACAGAATTCATTAGCATCAGTCATCACCTTTAGTGTTTAGGACAAAGATATTCTTGAAACCCTTTCTGTCTGCAAGTCAGTCTCTTCCTCTGCTTGGAAATGGAAAGAAAAATATTTACTAGGAATTTTAAACACCAATTATGAGGTACGATCATAAAAGAAGCATTCTGTCACTTCCTGACAACAAATGTGCTAAGCTGATCATCTGCTCCTCTTCAGTTATATCTACTCCCTCACTGCAAGAACAGTGAATGAAATTCAGTGCAGCTGACTGTCCCATTAAAGCAAGAGTAGGAAAATCTCAACAGGTTAAACCTCAAGAAGGGAACAAAGAGGTGCCTTCTTTTTGCAAATACATTTGTAGCTATAATTTCACTGTCACACAGAGAAATCACTGGATGGCTGCTAAAGAATTTCTGGTCAAATCCCATTTCAGATACCCTGACTTTGCAGCATCAGGAATTAAGAATTTTCAGAAAAAGACAGTACTTCGGTAAACAGAGACCCTAGTGATGACTCTGTCAAATGCAAAATAAAAAGCAAATAAGGAAAAAGAAAAAAGACAACTAATAGAGATGCACAAAGCAAAATCCCCATGGCCAGGAATCAAACTATAGCCAGGGGAAAGGTGTTAGACATTCATCAAGATTCCTTCTTGAAAAGAAAAAGTCCTACTGTGTTCTTGACTGCATAGCTACAATGGCATTAAACTGAGCCCAAAAATTCCTCAGAAAGGACTCCTAAAGCAAGAGAATGCAGCAGGAAGTATACAGATAAAGGCAGGAAAACTCATGTGGCTTTTTGGGTTTTAATTCAAGCAATTCAAGAACATGAGAAACCTCAAGAACCACACCAATACCGGGTCAGACAGCAACAGGTGATGTACAGCAAGGAAGGAAAGAGAGTGTTCAATAAATATTGCCACTAGTTTTAGACACTCTAATCCAAGAAGTGCAGTAATGTGCAATCCAAAGTCTTACCAGGCCTATCTGAACAGTCTTGTGAAAGCCAGTGGTTATTTACCTTGGCTTTTAGCTACTAAATTCTAACACAAAAAGGCAGCCAATATTACAGTTTGGGAAAGGGACTAGTGGAATATTTTGGACAGCAGTAGGCTTCTCAGCATGATGTTGATCCTAGGCAGATTAAGAGAACATCTCACATGGATTTTTTTTTAACACACAACTTAGAAGGGTAATATAATTTAAGTAAATCAACATGCATTTACATCAAAGTAATTACAAGGTTAGATGCTAAAGATACCAGCACTGATGCAGTGCAGTCAGGAGTTCTGGCACAGAGCTCACTGCCACTTGCATTAAGCAATTAGGACACCACAAAATCGATCTGGCATAAAGGTGGACAGAAAGCTGCTAAGAGGTTTCAGACCATAACTGTGCATGTGATATCTCTGTCAGCTGGGTTCTTCATTCACTTTCACTATTTTTCGCCCTATGTTAATTGACCTCTCATCAATGACCTGAAAGAAACCAACAACATCACCTGCAGATGTGTTGAAGATGCAGAAGACAACAGGTTATTGATGTATGTTATTCTGTAATCTGAATGGAGCTGGGGACTCATTATTTCCATACTTAGCACTGAGGTCTGCTGTGCTGGAATATTGTGTCCAGTGGCAAAATCCAAAATTCAAGATGAGGTTGAAGAAGGATGAAAATTACATGAGAAACACAAGAATGATGAGAAGATTCTAAAATAACCTTTTTGACTGAAGATGAAAATCCAGTCTACCTACCAGTCCTAAAATTAACTTGATCGCAAAGCTAACTGTGAATAGAACGAAAACTGTAACAGAAACCTTCTCAATTTAGCAGAAGTATAAAGAGATAAAACATTGAAAACTGAAACCAGAGAGACAGTCACTATTAGAACAATAGGTCAGGATGACTTCTCCATAACTGTCTCTAAAAAGAAGAAAACACAGAGATGAGATATTTACCTAAAAGACAGTCTAATCTCACCAGAATGATTTAAAGGATTTTTTGTAGCCTGTGTCAGGCAGAAGGGAGATTCCATTACCACAGCATAACTTTAGACCTTGTCTATGAATCTGTGAAACTGCCACATGGGTAAGTAGCTTTAATTACAGAATCAACAATCAAATGCATAGCATATGAAATAACTGAGATTTAAGAAATACTAATTAAAACAAGTTTTACAAAAGTGATTTTTAAAATTGTTGTTTCCATCACATTTTAAAAACTATTCAGTGCCAATTAGAGCGGTAGCTTCTAATACTTCCAATACCTAGACAAAAAGTAAGTTACCATCTATAAAGGAGCATAAAAATGTACAGTATGATCCTTTCATACAGCTGCAAGCTGAGATGCAAAAGACTGATTCCTTCATAAAAAATTCTATTCCTTTTATTACCAATTACTAAACATAAACATTATGCCTTGTTAAATGGTGTTTGTAATTTTATATCAACAAGTGTATTTCAAAATAAGCATTAAACATGACAGCAATGTAAGAGGGTAACTATTGGTCAAGTTGGATACAAAAGCATAACATTACCTGAGCTTTTTCAGTACTTGTTGGTTGCAGATGTCTGTACAGCACTTTCTTCACAACATCAATAAACAAACAAGCAACTACTATGAGGATTATGGCAAACCAAGCAGAACCACTTGACAACAGTTGAACAAATACAAAGTACATGTCCTGGGTATGTAAAAATGGCCTGAAAAGTTAAAAGAAGTGGCAATTACTAAAAAGAACTTCTAGGAACAAAAGTACAGCACAGGCTGTCTCAAGTGTATCTTTTACATCAAGCAGTGAGACCCAGGATGCAGAGTCACAGCTGCACCCTGTCCATGTGAAGTCCAGCACTTGTTGGACCTGACCTGCAAATGAGCTCCAGGGAGAGAGGGCACTGAACTTTGGAGGAAAAGGTACTGATTTAGTTTTAAACTGTATTGCAGGGAATCAGTCACCACCCTATCTCTCCAGACTTCAAACTACAAGCAAAAATAATTCACTTTACTGATTCAAACCCCACCATCTTTACTTCTGTTGCAAATAGCACCTCTGGGAACTCATTTACTTCTTAAAAATGCCTTTATAGCTATAGGCTGTCAGAGACAGGTACTGTGTGTCCTTGAGCACAGGACAGCACAGCAGCACTTCTTAAATGTTTCAAAGAAACACCAAAAGCCAAGTGGCCAGTCCAGATTTAAACTTTTTTTTTTTTTTCACAAATCTGTCACAAAATTCAGAGCAAGATGGTAGAACATAATATTTCAAGTTTTGTTTTCTTCATTGATACTATATGTGATAAAAAGGGGGAGAAAAAAAATCACTTACCAGATAATTCCCCCATAAAACAAGGAGAATATGAAATAAAATACAATGGATCCCCAAGTAACAAAATGGTTTATCCATGTCCAGAAGTGAGTTTCTAGTGCCATCTAAAACAGAGATAATTTCAGTGAGCTTCTGTTTTCCATCCACTTCACAGAAAATGATAAATACCAGTCAGAACACACTTACAAACTTCCAGCCCAAACACTAAATATTGTTGTAACACACAAAAACTAAAGAAAAATTTCAACTGTTGAAACTAAATATAAAAGTCACTTATCTGGAACCCTCAAGAGGCAGTAACTCTGGATTCAATTTTGAATTACTGCTTTATTACGTATTTGCCTATAAATCCAAACCCAGAGAGCAGTCAGTGTGATATCATACCTTCATCGTAACAGTTATAACCATAACGGTGAAGACCAAAGTACCAAATGTCCAGTTCCCAAACATCTAAGAAAATGGCAAGGCAAAAATCAGGGAAGAAAAAACATCAGTTAAGAGCATTCACAGTAAGCTAAATTCTTCTCAAGTCAGCTACACTAAAGAAATAAGATATAAGCTTGTGACAAGTAATCATCATGAAAAAAGCAAGGAGGATACAACACAAACTACTAGAAAAAATACAGGTTATGATAAGAGCATAATTAACAACCCCCAAGTCATCTTTCTTTTTGGTTCAAAACAAATCACCACAAAGGCTACATGTAATATGAAAAAAAAAATAAAAGGCCAAAACAGGAATATGAAATGATAGGAAAATGAAGATATCAATTTGATCAATTAATTTTAAGCGTCCAATAGGAAGGAAATATTGGGTGGAAGGTATTCACTTTAAGTGCAGAACACTTTTGAGTTTAAACACTTCCAGAAAACTTTAAACATGCAGCATCAAATGAAGGTTCACTTTTAACTCCAAGCACAACTCTACAATTCAAAAATAATGGTGCCATTGTATTTTACAAAGAAAATTCTATGGAAAAGACACTTTGTTTCAAGGCTAATAAACACAAAATTAAGCTCTAATTATGAAACACTGAAATCTGTCACTTTTGTATTCTATTGTGCACATAAATTAAACTATCAAAACTCTGAACAAGGTCTACAACAATAAAATCTCAGCTCTGACAACCAAGCAAGGATGCTGAGTTTGTATCTATCTACACACATGCTACTCAGGGCTGCCATTCTATACCAGGTCCAGCCAGGAATTGGCTGGGGGATCACAGGGAAGATGTTGCTGTTTCACAGCTGTTTTTGCCATTGACAAACTGAACAGTGACCATATCCTCAACTCTGTGTTTACTGGTAGCAGACTAAGCAAGCAAGGAGGAAGGTACCACATGCAGACAGGCAACCAGGGTCATCCCAGAGCTGATGTGGCAGTAGGGCACAGGGGCACGGAACTGGGATTCACACAGTTGTAGTTCTTGTTGCAGAGCTCTGACAAAAGCATCCCAACACCCTGAGGACAGATTGCATAGCTGCTTCTCTCATCTATACACAAGGTACAAAACTGAGGCAGCCATGAGTCTGGATTTACTGATAATTTTAAAGATCTTTGTGAAAACGTGCCTTCTTAAAGTCTTGGATTTACTTGTCCCACCAACAGTAATGGTTAACAAGTAACGTGCTTGTTAACTGCTGCAATATTCATCTTAAAAGTAAAATTAAAACTTCTCCTATGAAAGAAAGTGTCTTTGCTAACACTGCTCTCAATGGTCACAGAGTTAGAATGCAAAACACAAACAGGTTCTTGCCACCATTTTATTTTTGAACACATTTACACTGCGGATGCTGCATCCTTTAATCCTACGAAGTAACAGATACAATATTTTGTATCTCCTGCTCTTCTAAACTCTTACCATTTGCCTGTTAGGTTTCAATATCTGACGACATGCACAGCATGAAAAAGGGGGGAGAAAAAAAAACTAAAAGATCAAGTAGTTGCACAACGTGTTGAGGTAAGCCTAACAAAGCACCAGCATTAGCAAATTATTTACAGTCTCTTCTATTCTGCTGTGCTCTGAACTGAGAACTTGGAATGGAAATGTGAGGCCTTGCACTAACACCACCCAGTGCCACAGATCTGTACAGGTGATCACTTCTTGACGACATGTAAGAAAGCACTCCAGCAGTGCACAAAATCCTCTTGCCCTTAATTTTGGCTTTTCCAGGCACACATTAAATTTGCAAGAAACTATACAATGCAGATATTTCACTGCAACACAGTTCTACCAGTTTGTATCACCCTCTTTTAGCAAACACAGAGAGGCAGAGTAACTAAAACCCAGAAAAGCCTTAGAATGAAGTCATATCACATAAGAAGCTAAAGGACAGCTGCCAATTCCCCAAACCAAACAGTTATTACTAAATGCAATGGAAGAAGTCTCTTCCTGCCCCATGGACATTTACTAAGCAATTTTGAAGTGAGGTGCTTTGACAACTGAAGATGGATGCACCACACACACTGATTCAGTCTAAAATTACAAAAGTCCTGAAGTACCTTCACCAGGCTCACAAGAATTTCAAACCCCACAGCTTGTAACAAATGACAAGTGAGGACACACTCATGCCTCAACTGGAAAGAGACATTTTAGTCTAAAGCACAACTATTTTAACATTCTTATCCAACATCTGATGATGGAAGGGGTGCAGCTCCAGGTGGCTGCACCCTGCACTGCTCCTCCCTCTGCAGGGATGCTGCCAGCACCAGCTCTGCCTGCAGCCCCTCAGGACCATTCTGTTCACTGTCTGCAAATCACTGCATTTCTGACTAAACTTCCTGAGCTCACACCCACTCCCTGGCACCAGGTGACACTGGGAATTCAGCATGATGGTGCTTTTGTCCCTTGTGCCATAACTTGCAACTCTGCCAAGCATTATGAGAATTGGCAAGTTCTTTGTGCCAGTATTAAGAATGGCATAATGAGAAGCAAATGTATTTTTCCATTACTGCCCATGTTTAACGAGGGAAAAATCAGTATTTAATTGTTCTAAATTAACTAACTCAGAACCAGGGGAAATAAGGAAACAGACTTGCAATGGTTTCATTCAAGCTTTAGAGTGTTTTTTTTAAATGATTCTTCCTGTGAACTTCAAAATCTTTTAAACAGAAAGTATCAAATTAGTATTTCCTAATTTCATTAAGTTATGGCCTTAAAAACATTTGTTGAATAAAAAGCATAGTTTAAAAGCAGCTTGCACCACTAAAATAAAAAAAATAAGAGTAATTAAAATAATGTTTTCAGGAGAAGCTTTAAGACTTTAATCAACTTTCAGTCTAACTTTGTAACAGTTACTGAAGAGAAGCCACTGCTTGACATTGCAATTAAGTCCAATTCAAAATGAGTTTTGAATGAATGAATATAAATTCTCACTTGCTGACATTATGAAACAGGATTTTGACAAAAACAGTTTACAAAATACAACAAACTTTAAGACAACCATGATACATCTATTATCTTGAAAGATATGTTCTTCAGGGACATATGCTTTCTGACAACACCCTATAATGTCCATGCTAAGAAATGTTACTCTTGAGAGAACACACAAATCCTGACAAAGAATCTTGATAACTGTAGTTCACAAAAACAAAATTTTTCAGACACGGGAATTTTTCAAAAAAACATTAAGAAATACCACCAAAAACACAGTGGTATAATAACACTTATGATACTGTACCTGGCCATTTCCCAGCAGAGAAGTGTCTTCTCCCATTAGAAGATACGAGCCATAAAAGAAAACAAATGCATGAAAGAAGCCCAAGATGGTCCAGTAAAGAAATGGTTTATACCCCAGATGGGCATTTTTACTGATGTCTCTGCAGAAATAAAACAGATTTTGGATTTCATACAGTCCATAACCAGCAGCTATCCACACTGCATGACTGCTACTGCTTTGAATAAATGTAACTTTCAACTGCACCGAGACACATTTAACAAATGCTGACATATGAAAAAAATATGAATTAACAAACTAGAATTCTTGTCCCTGGAGGTGGAACTGCAAGAGTAAGAAAAAGCCAGATCCCCTGATACTTACCCCTTGCTCTGCTTAAAAGACCTTTACAGAAAGAAAGACATCTGAGAGACATCTCTTTTTTACAAAAATATCTACTTTTTTCTCCAAAAAGCAGTATGCAGTGCAACATGCTACCACTGGGAGGATATCTAATTCTACAGGAAATCACTTCTCTTAGTAAAGGATTTTTTTGTGGTGATTCCCCTAACCATGGTGTCCTAGTTTTCCATTCTTATGTCTGAGTGATTTTCACCTCCTACATGTAATGGAGGAGAAGGTTGCCAATCATGTAAGCTGACCAAGTGCTAAATGCTCTACACTTGTAACATGGTTGACATAAAAAGACATTTCTCTTAAAATGCTCCTTTTGATTTATTTATAGGATAAGAATTATGTAGCTTCAATGTTTCCTCATCAAGATAGCTACTAAAAACGCCTGAGCTACAGATAATTATTTACAAATGCCTAATAGCAAGTTCAGAGCTGTGCAGATGCCACTGCTGCTGTACAAGATGTGCCCCTGTGGGAATTGATGCAGGACATACATACCTGTAGAGCACAGGTTTACTCTGCAATACATGCGGGTGCACATGCTGCTCAAAAAGACTGTAGATGAGGACAGGCAGGGAAGTGAAACAAATATTGTACAAAGTCAGGTATACACTGTCATAGAGCGTCTGCAAAGGAAAGCAAAAAGCATTTTATGCCTTGGAATTTCTAAAGATTTATTAGCACACTTATAGCAGCAACAATTGAAGAGTTACATGAATTTGCTAGCTAGGAAAACAGCTACACTCACACAACAACCTAATAACATCAGCTATCAAATGCAGAAAATGAAGCTGAGTATTTGCTAAGTTTAACATCTCTACTTCTTGTGTCATTCTTTCCTGTTTTCTTAATTAAGGACCTCAAGTGTTTCACAGACAAGATGTCAGGCATGCAATACTTACTTGTTGTGAAAACAAACAGAAGAACTGATATAAAAATTGTGGTGTAATAAAGCACACATTCTGAAATAAAGACAAGTAAAGGAAATAGTTAATCCTCAGTACATGCCTCATAGCCCTAAGAGAAATTACTAACCCTTACAAGCTGGTAAAAATACACAGGGAGAGCACGAAGCCTTTCAGCATTTTACTTGGCAAAGTCAAGCAAGATGCTTTGCTTGAGAGGGTATTTTGTTTGTTTGTCCTTTGGGACAATAACCTGAAAAGTATGAACTTAACTATATGTCCTTGATGAGCACATCTCACTATGGAAGTGTAAACAGAAGAAATCCATTCGTTTTCCCCTTCAGTTTTTTTTTAAGAATTTCTTTGCAGAATAGATTCCACATTTTATTCAATGAAGCTGTGCCCTGCTCATGTGAGTTTGTTGCATGAAAGCAAACAAAGCAGAAACCAAAATATAACATCATGCTATTGCCTTTAAATGAAAGAAAACAACTTCAAAAGGGATTTGGGAGCCAAAGCTGAAATCCCAGATAAAATTCAATAAAGATAGTGAGTTTTGACTTGTTATGAAAACTGATGAACAAGTGAAAAAACCCCAAAAGCACCCCAACCAACCAACCACCCTGCCTTGAGAAAAAACATCAGCCTCTTAGCCTAGACAAACTCACTGTGGTATTTAAGGTCTATTTCTAGGAGGAATGAATAAACAATTTCACAGTTAAACTACTGCATTTGGTTGTAAAATATAAAATAAAAAAGAGATATTTAACTTGATTGCAACAAAGATCTCAGATCTGGAATAATTTATTGCTGGGAAAAAAACTCACCTTATAAAAAAAGTACTGTACAAGGGTTGCTATTCTAATATAGTAAAAGTGCCCATGAACAAAAAGCAACTTGGAGAGGAATTTAAACCGTGCTATTGCATAGTCACTGTTTCTTACAGCTTGCCTTCCTTCCTTGCCCATGATTCCTGTAATGTTTGGGAAACAAAACACAGGTTAAGTATAACAAAAACTGAAGTTTAAAAAACCCAACAACATACATCTGATGCTACAGTTCTGTTTTCCTGCACTTCAACACGATAAGGACTTCAGTAGCTTTCTGTTGCAAAGGAAGATACTCCTCACACTCACAACTAAAGGAAGCTGCTCATTTGATGCTGGTTCAAACAAAGAAGCCTCAGTGACTCGAGACAGAAGGGAGTTACCTATGCCAACATGTGCCTCCTGGATCATGCTCACGTCATTAGCACCATCTCCGATCGCTAATGTTATGGGCTTCTCTGGAGAGGTTTTTAACAGTCGAACCACCTGGAAAAAGAAAATTAAACACTTCCAGATTAGACTACCCACAAACCATGTCACCAATTCCCAAGTATCTCAGTTAGATGCCTATCTGTAGATATAATTAATGTGTGTTTTATGAACACACATGTTCGGGTAAAAAACAGCTTTGGCACATCGCATGCATATATTAATTCCTTCTTTAGGAAAGCTGCCTGCTTTGGAGCACAAGTGTGATTTAAATATTATATCAGCCTTGAGCCTATTTTCCTGTTCTTATTTCAATGTTCTTTTATAACTCTTAGTTTGGTGCTTTATCATACAAAACAAAGTCAAATCAAGTAAAATTTGGAACTGAAAATTTAACTTACAAAGTAATACAGATTTAGTGCCCCTTAATAAACCCAGATTCTTCATATTTATAATTAATGGAACTAATCCAGGTGAAAGAGTAATTTGAAAAAGCAAATGCATTAGCTAAAAGATCAATATGCTGTTATTAAGGAAAATAGCTTCTTTCTAAAAGCAACTTCATTATCATCAAGGGGTATTCTCAACTGACAAAGAAACAGAAGAAGATATGACACAATGAAAGAAAAAACTGTTGACATGCAAAGCCCTAATATACTCAGAAGAGAAGCAGTGATATCAGATCTTCAATGCAAGTGTCAATAATACTCTAAATACAGAGGAGTTAGTTAGATGAGGCCTTTGGTTAAGAAGAATTAGTGATTCATTAACCTCCCACAGAGCTCTAGGTTAAGATAGAAGCTTCACTAATTCAGATGTAAATGGGCTGCAGGTAAGGTATGAACACAGATCTCAAGAGGTTTTCCAAAACCAAGAAAATAAGTATGTATGAAAAAACATTTTCCCCCTCAAGTTCCAGAAACCCCAAAGTGGAAATATCAACAGCGCAACTGCATGAGGTTAAGTAGACATAAAAAACTGAATTGGAATAATTTAATTGTAGCTGGCAGTGTCAGGACATTGATTCACATGAGTGGGAATTCACATTAGGAATGCACAGACCACAGGTCAGAGAAATCCACCTGATTGTGGGAATACATTCCCTAATTGCAGGTATTAATATTCAAGTTTAAAGGTTCCCCATTCCTAAGGGGTAATTATTTCAATTACATTTAGCATTAGATCCTAGGAGGAGGAGCCTTAGAGAGGTAACAAAGCTGCAGGACATCACCCAGATCAGTCCTCTTGAGATCCCCAAGGCCTGGGTAATCTGAACAAACATCTATGTGAAAAGGTCAAGAAAAATCCTCTGGCAAACTTCAACAGCAGCAATCAGCAGCAGCTCCAAATGACTGACATGATGATGTTTAAAAAAGGTTTTGAGTCATAAAATATACCAAAATTAGTAGTGAGACTGTTAACCATACATTAACATGCATTATAATCAAATATGCAGGAAATATTAAGCTGAGTTCCAGCTTAATCTTGGAATAAACCTCACAAAAGGTTGCCTACAGCAAAAAATAATGTGCAAGACTAGACTAAACTGCCCTGCACTTCCTTCTCTACCCCTCATGTTGTATGGCATTTGCCTTTGTGATTTATATACTTCACTGTTTGAAATTAAAAATACACTGCAATCAAAATTACATTTTACTGTACTTCACGACTCAAGACAGGAAATAATCTCCACTATCTGCTGGTGAGGAGAGGAATTAAGGAAAGCAGTACAACACATTACAGATCAAGTTAAACAACAAAATAAGAACAAGGACATGACACTGACAAATAACTGCACCTTAAAGAGAGAGGATGGCGAAAATTTCAGCTAAAAGAATGTACAGAGTGGACATATCCAACAGATTTGTTTACTCACTGTAGCTACAACTTCCTTTCAACATTTTACTGAAACTAATCGTATACCAAGTGAACAATTCTATACTGAACTGATTCTAAAGACTGTATGAGAACTCTGGAAGGAAGAGTGACCACCAAACAGGTCACTCCTGTTACAGTAAAACAGCTTGCCTCTTGAACATCTAATACATCACAGAAGGCTTTCCTAGTGCTTTAAGGTAAAGAGATGTCTTTTCATGAAGAGAACATTTCAAAAGGAAAGAATATTATAGTGTTTCAGAGCTTAGCTTTCTGGAGTCCAACAAAAAATTAATTACAAAATCTGATTTTGACTCTTATCCAACATGTACTTGAGTAAAATTCAGTACAAGTGAAGGAAAAATTATATTAAAAGAGAGTAATAAAGCTTTCCTGGAGACTAGGCCTTGGCTTTCCTTCCCTTTTACTTCCTCAAACTTGGGTATTTTTAAAGCTTTTAGAGAAGCACAGTTTCTCCCTACAGGTTCATGAATTTTCAATTTAGTTTTTTTGGTTTGGAGAAGTGATGGAGCAGCTAAGGCAAAAGCACGCAGGAGATCAGGAGAGCCTTACTCAACAGTCAGGAGGCAGAATAAAGATGAGCTCAGTGGCAGTATTTTGAGTTCGCCATCCACTTGCAAACTTACAAACACACATAGAAACTTTGGAGCAAACTACTCTAGATCTGAATTTAACAAGGATTCAGAGGTCACAAAAAAAGGCAGACAAACAAAGTAGTTTCAGAAATCCTTGCCACCTCAAAGCATGATAAAAATACTTCAAAGGTGATCCTGACTACATTCTCACTTACCTTTGCTTTCTGAAGGGGTGCCATGCGACAGCACAACACTGCAGAACAGTTTTTGCAAACTTCCATGAACAGTTTCTCATGTTCCCTGAGTGCAAGAGAGAGGCTGGTCCCATCCACAACCAGTCCATGCTGGATAACATGGTCTTCTTTTATTCTATTTGGGGACAAAAATGTTGACTTTATACCAGTGTTAACAGTAAAATTCCAATTTTGCTATAAACTGTGTTGTTGGCCAGACAATAAGCAAAGGACATAATCTGTCAGACAGACTACTTCTTCCAGTCTGTTATGATATTAACAAGTAATTTGAAAGACAACTTCTTTTTTGGCACATGCATCAAAGAGACTGCCTTAAAATTTAAAAATGAAAGCAACCCAAGCGAAGATCATCACTAAGACAGTGACATCTCAGATATTTTACCTCTTGGCTAGCTGCCTCAGCTGTTCTGCACAGGTACTGTCAGACTTGTGCTGCACAAGCTCAAGGATGTTCATGGTTCTGTGAAAGTGTCCACAGGATAAACTGACACTAACAGCTGTTTCGTGCTTGTCTCCAGTGAGCACCCACACTTTGATACCAGCCAGCCTGAGGGCTTCTATAGTTTCTTGGACTTTCTCCTGCAGTCTAGGAACAAGAAAAATCTTAAATAACCAACTGAATACTTTACAAACAAAAGAGCTCATACTGTAACTCCATGTTACCACTGTAACCCCACTGCCCTGGTGAGTTAAGTCTGCCTTTCCAATGTTACATGTATTTCCAGAGAATTGGAAGTCTGGCAGATAATATTCTGTTACCAGCAACAAAACAAAGGCCTTGATGAAAAAAAAAACCTAAACTTCAATCCTGCTAAGGGATCATAAATTTTTAATAAGCATATCTTGATTTAAACTAGGCATCATCACTGCATTTGAGAAGCTTTAAAACAGTCCACAGTAATTCCTGGCTACTGTGGTGCATGAAAAGCTTCACATGTTCAATGTGCTCACTTCAGCGTACAACACACCCTGTGACCTACAAGGCACAAGCAGAAGCAGAATGCTTTGCAAAGGAGCTGCATGTAGAAACTTTCCCAATGAATTTGCTGTTATACTAAATATTTGCTGCAACTATTCCATTCCACACACATGAAATCTCTCCTGATGAAACACATTGTACATCATTGTTATTAAGACAGGATTAGTCAGTACAAGTTTTGTTCTGAATATGCCTCAATATGAAGGTAAATATACTACACAAGAATAGCCCAGAACTAGTGGGAGAGCTTTTCACACTTCATATTTCAAGTATAAATCCTAAACTCGCTGGGTTTGAGCGTAGATAGCAGTAACTCCATGGCATACTTGTCTTCTACTCCTGTAGCCCCCAGTAATTCCAGATCCCTTTCTATGAAGTTGAACACATCTGCTAATCTCTCTTCCCGCTGCTGTAAGGCAGTCCTGGCCTCATGAAGGCGTTTGCCAATTTCTTGGTACTCCTCGGGTGTGAATCTTCTGTAGGCCACACACAAAGTTCTTAGGCCTTTCTGTGAGAAAAGAAAAGACTACATTCAGAGTAGGCAAGATTACGACCTAACAAGAAGGTGTCACCAGCAATTTTTTCACTTTTTATACTGTCACAATTGATACTGCATGAATTTTCTTCCAATCAGCTGAGGTTGGGAGTTGGGCAAGCATATACACTTACCAAAGCAAATTCATCCACGTGTATCCTTGTTTTATCTATTTCTCCACTCTTACTACGAGGCAGAATGGAAGATTCTGCTCCCTTTGTGAACAAAAGCTTCTCCCCTAGAAAGTCAAATAAAACTGAAATTAAAAAAATGCCATTTAAGAAGTTCTCAAGTGCTGCTTGTGCAATTTCTGATCACCTACCTGAGGGACTCTCTACAATGACACTCATTCTCCTGCGATTTGGATCAAACTCCAAAACATGAAGCAATTTATACCTGTATTTTGCATTTTAAAAGAGGGAATGGGAAGAAAACATTTTTAGAAATAAATTTCCAAGGGCAATTACTTATAAATAGACTCTTACACCACAGACCTTTCCTCAAAGTGTCATTTTTGAAGAAACTCCGAAAGCAATGCTACCAATGCTGAACAACAATCACTGTTCATTGCTTTTTATCAGTGTATATATGCTTAATTCCATTCTGAAGGAATAAAAGGTTCTTCTAGCAACAGGAATAGATTTCTGAATATTAACTTGACATTTGGAGATTACAAGCAGCTCCTTTCTATTTCTTCATCCTTCTGTCGTTACTTTAAGTGTAACTTTGAAAACAATGTTTTGTTTCTGACAAACTTGTAAAAAACCTAGACTGTCAAAAAAGTGTGTGCTCCCTCGTAAGTGGATTGGTATTTATGTTACCACTAGCTTAGAAAATTAATTTTAGACATTTAAATTCAAAGTACTGCCAACTAGCTGACACAAATCAAATGAGTAAAAGGAATTATGGCATACTGCAGATATACAGTTATTAATAATTTGTACTCATTTTGGGAAAGTTTAAATATCTAATTAGATTATGCACAGATGAGACTGATTCTGGGAATTTCTAGAGCTGAAACAAGACTTGAATAAGCAATTCAGTTTTCCAACTCTGCTACAGTCTCAACCTTTGAGGAATGGGCAAAGATACAAACTTACAACACACACCTACACAGAGTAACTCACACAAAATTCTTGCATCTCAGCTACAATTGGTAAGGAATAAGATGCAAGCTGTCTTGAAGACATCAAGGGAAAAGCATTAAACAGAGCACGCTGTGGAAAGGCAAGGTTTGCTTATGAACACAGAGGATTAAGAGGAAAACATTACATTAATCTTCACTACTATTATGTCCTTCAAAATAATCAAGGAAAAAAAACGAATACCTCTCTGGTTTTCCAAGACTTTTCACTTCCATACTGTCTCCACTAATTCCAGTAAATACTACTCCAACCCTAAAAGTAAAGAAAATACAAACTTAATTATCACTTTAGACAAAATGCCTATTAATGGAGGGAGGGGAAGACAGGGAAGAGAAGGAGAAACTCTTACAGCCCATTACTGTACTCTGCTTCTAGGGAAGATAAAAAATGCCCAATTCTGCAGTATTTTATTCACATCATACTCTAACCACTTTACTTTCTCATGTATGTTCATAAATATTTTAAATCATCCCTTTATACACACCTAGGGTGTTGTGTACTTTACATTTGAATGCTTTTCCTGTAAGGTGACAGTGCCAGGCTCTGGGCTTCACCAATGTCCTGAGCCATTTCTAAGATTGCCCTGGCAGGCAATTCCTGTGCCAGACAGTCCTGGCAGTGCTGCTCACCGGCTTGCAGCTTCCACTAAAGCCTTCTCATCTGGTGAAGAAGCATAATATTCCAGAGGGGATGTGATTCCATTGGCATGCCAAGGACCATCAGCACCATCTGTCTGGTCTGCATTGATCTGCACTGTATGACACAGACAAACTGCTTTCAAGAAGAGCTCTTCCTCTTTCACCTAGAAGAAAGAAAAAACTTGATTTGTAACATTTACATATCAACCCAGTTTCGAACACACTTAAGGAAAAAGTGTTTTTACTTACAAATCTGCCAAGCATCTCATGTTAAATAATCACAGCTCAACATGTTTAATAAATATTATTTGTTCAGTGACACTTGAAAGCTTCAAACTATTCTGAAATTCTGATTAATGTTTAGGTTGGGTGTTTTTTGGTTTTTTTTTATGCTAATGGTACAAGAATACTTCTCTGAAATAAAACACTTTCCATCTAGGATGACAAATGGTGGGAAAACCAAAGAGCCTTACCAAACCACGCCTATTTCCATCTGGAGAATCTTCAGAAAATCCCTCTGGAGTTAGTTTACCATTGACCTCTTGGTACTTTATGCCATTAATGGAGCACTCCCGAAACTGCATCTCATTTTCAGTCAATGTACCAGTTTTGTCAGTAAACACATACTCTACCTTTTGTAAAATAAAACAAAATAACAAACTTGGAATTGCACGCACTCGTTAGAAGAAAAAAGTTACAATAATCTCCACTCACACTTTCTATTACACACATTTTTTAATCATATAAGAACTTCAACTTCTGCCATCACATCTTTATACCTCATTTTAAAATTAATCAGAAATCATATCACAAGTAATAAAAAGCCTGCAGTAACTTTTTAATTTTAATATTAAAAACTAAGTAGAAAATAGGTTAAAAAAAGCCCACAGACAACATATTTTTTACCTGTCCCAATTCCTCATTGAGGTCTGAAGTATTTACTTGTGCTCTCTGGTTTGTTTCTTCATGATAGAGGTCAAGATCCCAGCCAATAAAAAAAGATCCAAGAAATTTCTGCATCTCAACAGTCACATAGAGTGAAATAGGTATGATAAAATTGTAAAGTACCAGAAAAGCAAGAAAATCTGAAATAAATCTCAGGATCTACAAGGGAAAAAGAGATAACACGAGGATTACCATAGTGATCAGGTGAAACATGATGACTTAATTATGCTTCAATATGCATGAAAAATGACAAACTGGGAGAGCCAGAGAAGCCCAAGTCCCACATTCACATGAGAGCAACAACACTCCAGTGACAACGCAGGCATCTGCAGGTTGCCCCAGTAACACGCCTTCACATTGAGGCAAAAAGTGCCCTAAGCTGACTGGAGGTTTCAATTCACAAGTTCATTAATTTTTGTCTCTCTACTGAATCTGTCAGGAGGGCTGCCAATTAATATTAACTGTCACGATGATTCTGTTTTTCAACTCTAAAAGAGTTTGGTCTGAGAAAAGTAATGTGTGCTCCCCATTCCATCAAACAGCATCATTCATGTAAGCTTTTCTAAGGAACCCTAAATTGTGAAGGCAAACAAGTGATTTTACATGCTGTCAGAGGAATCTGCAAGCTCTCTGTTTCAGGACAGCAAAGTGTCAAGAGGGTTCCTCTCTGCTGGCATTCCCCAGTGATTTCGGGGATCCAGACTACATGAAAAGAAAGGGACCATGTGAATTTCTTTTATGCCTCTTCAAATCATTGTGTTCCACACACATATTCCAGGTGAACACCTATGTGACAGGAGAGAAGCTTCTTTTTACTAGGTATGATAATTTTAACAAACCCTGAAATGCAACACTACGGTCTCTTTCATCTACACAACAAACTTAGTATCTAAACTGTACTTTGGAAAAACTCTTACCAACATTTGAATACTGAGGCAAGGGAGATAAGAGATGACAAAAACCAGGCCACCTCTTTTAACTCCACCAGATACTGGTGCAGGACAACATTTTAAATAAAGGAGGCATAAAAGCAGTCAACAATTTGCAAAGCTAAATAATGCCCATTCCTCCTCTTTAGGGAGCACTGCTGTAAAGTACTTAATAAATAATTAAAGTAGCTGACAAAAACTCATCAAGTTCTGTGCCTAAAGAGATCTTCCAAACTAAACAAGAAAAGAAAGATAGAAAGTGAGAGCGCTAATTAATCTAACAGAAATAGTGACAATTATTAAGTTAGAGAGTTTCTTCAAGCAATGGAAATGAAATAACAATCTGCACACACGGGAGGAGATGGACAAGGGAAAGCACTCTGAGTAAGGATGTCAGCATGCTGAGAAATGCAAAGCAGATTGTGGAAGTCAACATGGGATACAAAAACAAAGACATGACAGAAGGAGAATGACATTGCAGAAAAACATGTTTCCACATTCCTGACGGCAAAGGAATGGAAAGATTGAGGAAATACTTATCCCTGCTCTATTCAGAACTGAAAGGTTCCACAGGCTAGACTAACTCGCATAGAATGATTTCAAATTAAGCTCCTGAACTGCTTTCAACAAAGGCAGACTCATACAGAAATCAAAAATTAAAGAGAACACAGAAAAACACAGACTAATTGAAAGAAAAGATATTTCTCAGAACCACAGATTTCAGGGACACTTTAAAATATCCCTTCAATCTCTAAAGAGAACTGAGCAGGCAAGCAGGAGCTTGAGCAAAATTATAGCCTTATGAAATTGCCCAAACCATCTTAACATCACAGAATGTACTAAATTCCTGAACTGTGAAATCTCTGCATTAGAACATACACAAGAACAGCCATCCTCCTCCTCTTTTCCTTTATGGAATGACAAAAGACATCCTAATGAACAATAATTAGAACATAAACCATCAGAAATATGCCCTAACAAAGCCTTTTCAGAAGTTTTCAAAAAGTCTGGTCTTTTCATAAAGGAAGAAAAAGTCCAACCAGTAACAGAGGTAGAAATATTTCTACACCGTGGTGAGGCTACATGGGACTAACTCAAAAAACAATGAGACAACAGCACAGAGACTTGCAAGTGGATCATGTGGTAGTTACACATAGAATAGAGACATAATATATATGACATTGAGTGTGTATTATTTGAGTGCTCCTCAGATATGCAACTGGGCAGAACTACATTACCTTACTGCTGTTTCTTTCATGCTCTGTTTTTTCATTATACCAAGGCTCATCCCATTTCTCTTCAGCTTGCCACGCATATTTTAAAATAGTGCTCAGAATGGCTTCAAAGAGGAGGATTATTAGATAAATAATCAAAAAGGAATTCATGGACCTGTAAAGAGGCAAAAAAAACAAAGCAAGAAAGTTCAGTTTATTTTACTTCATCTGTTGAGAGTGTGGTTACATGAATTGATCAAAAAACTTGTTGGACCTTTTCAAAGAAGTGTATCCTGTGCTTGATACAGATATAAAGTTTTCATGTGACAAGCAGGCAATAGAATGGAAAGAGATTCTGCATCTAAGATAAACTCTCAAGCAATATGAAGGCTAGATTAAGGTGCAGGAACACCCCAACAGCTAAGGTGCCTTGTGTCACAACTGCAGTCCTACACTGGTCCTCTCTCTCCCCAGGGAGCTTGCAAGGCTGTGCAGGCAGCACAAACAAACACAGCAGAAACCAAGGGCTGCACCTCTTCCTCAGTTAGAAGAGCACTGCCATGTGCTGCTGAGCATTTAATCCAGGCCAGGCCACAGCAGAACAGTCACACCTACTTCTTGTTCTGTAACCAGCCAGACCATCCTTCCTGCACTTGCTCTGATGACTGAACTTTGCTGGTGCTACACATACAGTTGTTTATATGCAGCTATACATTTGCACAAGAATGCCGGGGGGCTCTCTCAGATTTTTAGTAACTGGAATAAAGGCAACATATCAGAACTCCTTTTTCCTTTTAAAATAAATAATGAGATTCAATATAAATATCTATCATAGTAACACCTATCCTGCAACCACAGCAAGCTTGGCTATTTCCACTTTGTACACTACTAAAGGATGACATATCAAGTAATAGATTTTATCTTTATACTTTCCTACTGAAGGCAAGGCAATTAACACTCTCTTCCCTTTCCTATAACTCAAGGATGAGACCACAAAGGTTTTAAGGTTACACAGGGAAAACTAAGTTAAAGCTCTATAAATAAGAGAGATATTAGAAAATAAACATACTTTTCTACTGCTGACCGTTTCTGAGATTTACTCTTGTAATTTAATGCCATCTTTGTCTCCATACCTGTATACACAGCAACACCTGGGAAGGAAGGGGGAAAGAGTCAGACTTACTTTTCTGCATAAATACAATTTGCAGAATTTTGCATTTTGAGAGATACAGGATAAAAGCAAAAGGTGGTACTACTTTTGTGTTTACTACGAGCCTGTATTTTGTACTGTTTGCAAGACTCTTCTATAGTAAGAGTACTACCGAAGTAATTTTAACACCTACTTTAACACTGTTCATTATTATGACTGTACTGCTCTTCAATATGTATTTTATGGAAATCAGCATGGTAAATCTCAGGAGAAAGCCTTGAACAATAGGTAACAGTAAGAACAGTCATTTATCCATTGAAGTTAAGTTATTCCTTTATCAAACCACTTCAAATATTTTCACAGAGCAGAGCTGGAACTTTATATCCTTAGAGGTTCTTCAGCATAATATCATTACTTTCATCTACAATTATATCCCCTCAGGTAACAGTCAGCAAGATTATTGCAATTTCTTCAGTGCAAGCAGAATTAAAATCCAGTTCATCAACATGCTTTAAGAAGAGAATTCTCTTTAAATATTTAGATGTCTACAAACCAAATATTTCTTTAGTGTTTTTTAATCTTGCTCCACGAAGTAAGAGACTTTCAGGCCCAAGAGGTCTAAAAAGAAATAGACATATCAGCATGTAAACATCAGCTGTTCTGTATTCTGGAGAAGTACTGAAATCCAGTTTCCTATGCAAAGCTGTCCTATATCCCCTATAAATTCCCAATGCAGCAACTCAATCAGTGATCTTACCCCTTCCACCACACCTCCCACACATATCCACAGAGCTCTGTTTCCTTTCATGTCTCCTTTGGTCACTGTCATACTCCCCCACCACTGTTCCTTATCCCATAACTACAGACTGAGCTAAATATTCCAAATGGCTGGTTCAGAGAGACCCACAGGGTACTTGGGATGGAAGCAGTCAAGAAACCAGTAGAGCTCACAGTGCAGCCAAAGTGCTGGTTTAGGTTTGGCTGATTTACCAATCCTCTAGCCCTCTGTCAGACTGAAATGATCTAGAAAGTTCAAAAGCTATTCATACCAAAGAAACAAACAATTAGATGGACAACACCTCAGCAGTGCCAGTTTTATTTCCTAACAAAGGAAGTAAAATTTCAGGAGGTAAAACAATGTTTTTTCCTCACATTTATCACAATACAATAACACATTCATTTCTTTGGCTAAGAATCGCAAGCAGGGCTGTGAAAATAAAGGTCTAGTTAGAGACAAGGTTAATATAAGGTTAGAACCATATGTTCTACTGCAGCAGCTGTATCATCTTTAGAAACTGCCAGCAGGGTTGGTTTGAAATTTAAAAAAAGGTATTTTCCCCACTATTTCAAATGAAAGCAGAAATTTAACAACTGCAGTGGCCAGATTGACATAGTGGGTAGAAACAAAATAATTAAAAGTTCAGATGCTAAGTGCTTTGGCATGCAAGCCCTTGGGTTTACCCTACTTTTCCTTTAGCTGTGCCACAGCCATGATGACTATTATGTAAACAAAGCCCTTAAACTTGAAGTCCCTTTGAAAATATAACCTTAAGTTACTCAAAACAAGGAAAGCCAAACCCACAACCCACCTCCCACAGTCAAAAATTTAACTTAAATGTTACTGCAAATGTAACAGTTACTATCACAAATAACATGTGTACCAATTATACACACAGATTATGATGGATTCTTTAAACTAAACATACATATGTTAATATTTTAGGCTAGAGTCAGACTTCAACTGAAAATTTAAACTAAAAGCGATTAAATTTAGAGCATTTAAAATTTTCATATAAGAAACACAATTTATATTTCTGGATTCAATTTTGTACAACCAGCCTGACAAATCCAAAATACAAAACCTGAATCAGAGCAACACAGACCAGACAAGTTTATCTTAGACACAAGATACAGCTCCACTAAGTAGTCAGAACTTGCAATTATTTTTTTCATCTCCCTTTTAACCAGCTCTGTTTTACATTGTCAACTTAATTATTTTGATAGACTATCCCAATACTGCACCTGTCAAGACTGGCAGTAATGCATTCTGAAAAGCTCTCAATGAAGTGACCTTAGAAAACAGCTGAGTGGGTTTTTGGGGGTGCCATTAGTGGGGCTTTCTGGTGAGGCTGACTAAGCCACTGAACTTGGGGCCAAGTAACCTGGCTGCTACACTTCCGTATTTCTTGCAAAATCACTGAAAACTCCTCGATTCACTCTGAACTCCATGTCACTCCCATTCAAAGCTGACAGATATTTGCTAGCCTCAGACTGAGACATTCAGTTCCTCAGACCGAAGGCAGATACTACAAGGAAAACAGTACTCTTTTAATATTAAACTAAAAATTTCAAAAAAAAAAAGTATAAAAGACAACATTTTGGACATTAGAGGAGTGAAAGAACCTTAACAGATTTACCTGTTCCAGTGAAAAATTTACACACAGCACTTCACCTTTTCAGAAGAGGTGACAAAGCTTTTTTGAAAGCTGGACAATCAGCAACTCGCAAGATAAAATAACTAAACTTGAATGCTAAATATTTCTGAAAATTTGGAAATTTCTTGTGAGTGATTTCTATGTCTTTACTTCAAACCATGATCCTTCTCACTCTTGTCCTTCCTGCTTTCTCTCCTATCCTGTTATGGTGGGGGAACTGAATGAGCAGCTGTTTGGATGCCTTGCTGTGGGACCAACCCACAGAAATTAGAAATCTTTCCAGGAAGTTGAGATGGAAGATGGAAGTCTGTAAACGGCATCACATCTTTATTTTTATATTTGCACATGTGTTTGTTACTTGCTGTGACTGCACAAGGAAAGGAGGTGAGCACATGATTATGTGCACACAGTTGTGTTGCCTGTGACAGATGTAAGCATTTATCTGCACACAGTCCAGATGCAGTTTGAAATAGATACTAAAAATTACAAATTTGTAGCAGAGGCTTTGTTAAACCAGGAATTTCTAGTGATTTCAACTGCAGAAACTCCTTCTCATCCCTCTGATGAAAGTGGATCTGTTGTAGTGTAGAGAATACGTCACTGCAAATAGTTTCAGATCAATATATATTTTAATTAAGCAATAGCAACAAAGTTACCAGCTGATAACCAGTGCCAAAAAATTACCCGCTTCACAACAGCCAAGCTTTCCAGAACTCTTGTATTAGATCTGTAAAACCAGGTAGTAATGCACTTCTTTCACTCATTTTTTCTCATCTCTATCTGAGGTATGCAGCTGCAGTTGATACTTTTAGTAAAAATACCTCCCCTTTTCATATATTCAACCACCTCCACGTGTTCTAAATAATGATCTTATACAATTTTACTCACCGTACTATTTCTTCAGCTTGTTGACTTACAGTTATTCTTCCAACAAATCTATGAAAGATGGACATGTCTTAGAAGTATCTATGTAAAGACTCAAAAATGTAAAAACCTTCTCTACACCTACAAAAAAGTCATTAATGGTTCACAAGCAAAAAATATATCAACTTTTATTAACAATCAAACTAAACCAATATGGTAAAACTGGCAATAATTTTACAAGCGACATTTAGCAACAGAAACATTTATCCCTCAAAGGAACAGGCATTTGAGAAAGCTTATTAACTCTGATTAATTACCACAAAATATTATATTTCTATTCATTTAAAACAGATTGTAACTTCTTGATGATTCAGTAAGAAACAATTCCTCAACAAATGTAAGTTTGCAGACAATCCACCAGAAATAGAAACTTTTCATTTAATAAACCCAATCTATTACACGTCTAAAAATCTGATATGCACACATTTAGCATGACTATAGTCACAAAAAGGAACACAAACTTCTATATTGATTGTACCTTAATTTTCTAAATATCAAATATTAGAACATCTGTTCCAACTGAGTATCCTAGTTTTAAAAAACTTAATATTTCTCAAAGATCTCCAAGCTTACTTAAGAACAGCTGTGATAATATACTTGGATTTTAAAAACTATTACTTCATAGCTACCGTTTTCCATTATACAATTCAGAAGAAACTTGGATGGGAACACTACTTTTGCTACCTAAGATGCTGCTTTACAGAGTCTACGACCTTGCCTGCTGATGTTAAAGCACGCTTGGATATCCCTGTTTTTAATCTAAGGTTTTGCTGCTGAAGAATGAAGTTCAAATCTTCTCTGGAGCATATGCAAAATAAATATGAGCAATACATATCTTCAGAATGAGACTTGAGTCAATTCCACCTCAACATATCCTATATAATATTGAAATTTCCTGGCAGAACCTTATAGGACTTTCTTCAAGCTGATCAGACTGTAGGCCATTTAATTCATTAAAATGTAGAAACAAATTTACTTATTAGAACTGAAATGTACATAATTAAAATAAAAAAGATAAATATTATAATGTCTGGGTTACTACTTAAATACTCAAATTTAACTTGTCACTTGCAACTTTCAAGTTGTGTTCTATAGACACAATCTGATTATGAAAACCTAAAATTCAAGCAGATGGCTGAAGCTATTTTAATCCTAGCAAGACCTGTAACATTCTGAGTATTAAACATCTCATTTTAATTTAATTTCAAAATATTTACTAATAAAGTGATACCTGTATAGATCTGCTTCTGGCTGCTGACATTCTATAACAGCTACCAGTTTGTCCAGGTTGGCAACAGACTGCAGCACTGCTGTTTCTGGGACTGCAACGTGTGTCTGTAAAACAGTGCACTTGGGTTACTGAAGGACTACCAGGCAGCAGGGCAGGTATTTCAACAGGCTGAATGAAAAATGGCACCACAAATTAACTACATTCTATTTCACAGAAGTAACCCAGACCTTAAGATTGGTCTCTCCATCCAAACTTGCAGTGGTAACGTGGCATGAACCGTCCACTCGGTCAGATGACAGGAGCACCAGATCAACAGGGAAAGTCTCATCTTTGGCTACTCTGACAATGTCCCCCACCTAACAAAGTGAACACAGACCAGAAAGATACAAAGAGGTTTAAAGAGCAGAATTCATTTCAGCACTGTTACCAAACCATAATGATTAGCAATAAAACAAGAGTTTTAGCTGTGTGATACACAATTTTCAATTTGTCCTTTACCCGAATGTTTTTAGATCTGGTTTTCACAAGGCCACCACTTCGAACAACATAAACTGGAGCACCATTGACTTCATTGTCTGCTTTATGTCGTAGCCAGTCCTCATAGCCCTGTGGAAAACACATAAAAGTTTACTTTTTAAGCAAGAAAACTAAAGAATAGACTAAATGTAATCTACTAAACAAATGTTCAAACTACTTCCTGCATTGTCTGAATACAGTTACTAACTTCTCTTGAGTTTCTGTTCCAGCTGTGAACCTGTGAACCTCTTAATTTTTTCATTTTACACAAACATGCAAAGGCAAATAAAGTAGCAGAAGTAGTGAAGAAACTTAACAGTCCCATGTTCTCTTAAACAGGCAATGACATTTTCTACAGATCAAATGACCAAGCACCCAATAAATCTTTGATCTATATTAATTAATATGCCACAAAACCAGAAACAGGCAGTCCTCAGGCTCCTTTGTGGATTCCTTTTTTTTTTTTAGAAATTACTTTCTCAAGTAATACCATATAGCATTTCTTACAGTTACTGCCATAGCCCATGCATGAAATCGCAAGATTTAATTCTGTGTGACATGCTGTTGACACATCAGCTCTGTCCAGCAAGAGAAGATGACTGAGAAGATTTTCGCTCTTTTTGAGTCCTAATGGAACAGTCTGCAGCAACTGAGCTTTAAACTGATAAACTAAGCAGCTTTCCTTTACCTGATACTTCACATCTGTTTAGGCACCCTTTATCCTATGCACATACATGTGCAAACACCCAAGACTGTGAATCCAAGTATACTATTTCCCTAAAGTATGAATCCACTCTTGTTTACTCTAATAGCATTAGATCATGGTAGGATAATAATCTCTGATCCTCAAGCCTAGATACTGTTTGGAAAGCCCCACTAGCAAGCACAGGAAATGGATCAATCATGCAGGAAGTTCAATTGTCCCATACAACCTGGCAAGATTCCTGCAACTAATCTGCAATAATAGACTTCCTAAATGCTTTTCTGTAGGTATGAGAACTGTGAAAGAGATAAAAATGTTTCCTTGGAAGTCTGCAGACAGAAGAAGGCAGCTGTGTGAAACAGCAGGCATAATCCCAACTCATCCTACAAACATTTTAAGAATGTCATAAAAGTACAAGTACTAATGCAGATGCAATTTAGAGAATTCTGTGGTTGACTGGAGTTTGCAGGAAAAGTTATATGATGAAATTTGCATGTTAAAAGTAGTTTTGCAGTTCTACCTTCATCTCCACTGTTACTAACACAAATGAATAAGGACAGCACAACTGCACTACCTGTGTTTGAAAAGAAAGATGAAAGAGAGGGGGAATGGGGAAAAGAAAAAAGCTTTATATGCCACATGTTTTAAAAGCAATAATTAAGAAGTGTGCAGTAATAGCAGCCATACAGAGAGATACTGGGACATCAGAATCCTGAAGTCCCTAAGTACGATTCTTGTAAGAATCCTTCCTAAATGGTATGAAAAAGCAAGAGCCAGTACCTACAGCTCCTTGTTAAAGGTGACTGACAGAAGAAATCAAGGATTTAACTATCATTCAAGTAACCTTGGGGCATTTGTCTCACAAACCTGAACAGCTGAGCAATGTGGGCATTTGGCAAAGAACTGAAATTTACCTTCTTTAGAAAGTACAGATTTCAGCGCTTTCTCCATCTGACACCTCCTGCCTCCAACACAAGGGTGACACCTCACACCAGGGAATTCTTAAGGGCCAACTTAGTGTGGTCAGGTCACATTCCCCCCAAATTTACCTACTGCAGCATTTTTGAGAGGTCCTTATCCTCACTTGAAAACATTGGAAAAATACAGTGAAAAGAAAGATACAAGAGGAATACAGAGAATATCACCTACTTGCAAGAAAATAAACTAAATATTAAAATCCCCCCAATTAAATTATATTCTTAAGTCCTGCTTAAATAACTGCATCAATGTAATTGAGAAAGTACCTGCATTTTTTACTACCAGGTTTTTCGTTCTCAGTTTAGGTCTATAGTTAATCAATACTTGCAAAGCAGTTGTTTATAATTTACCTGTGAGTCAAGTAAACATCTGTGTTCCATCACCTAAATACCTATGAACTTATTAAAATGCACCGTTTCCTAAAGTTCCTTAGGAAATACCTTTATTTTGTTGCATTTTGTTTAGTGTTTTTTTTGTTTTGTTTTTTTAACTTTTTGTTTTGTTTTTATTTGCTAACTTTCAACTTCTTGGAGGACTGCATACAGATCTTCAGAGGCATAAGGAAGAAAGCATCCTGGCTAACAAGACAGACAAAATGACACAGCATGGGCTGCATCACTTTGCAGTTTTGTATGCCCTTCTTCTGACCTAGGTGAAATTACACTTCCAAGTAGAAAAAAGTTGAGAGATTTTGTCTCCTTGGCTGAGATTAAAACAAGGCTGAGTTCTGAGGTTTGCAAGAGGTGCCACATTCACTGGTCTTCTGGAAGGCAGGGAACTTGTTCCATCCACTGCTAAGCTTCTCAAATCCTCAAATGATTAATGCTTCTATTTTACCCTTTCACATTTTGACACAATATAGTTTCATATTTATCCTGATGTAACTTTATATAGAACCAGTGCCCCACAGCTTTCAAAAAGGAGTTCTTTCCTTAAAATCTGCTTCCTATTACACTTCAGGTTTACAGAAAATGGGAACTGATGTTGAGGCAATACTGGGGATTTTTCCCTCTGCACTCCAACAGATTTATCTTTCTCCCTTGTCTGAGGGCAGTCTGTTGGAAATAGCAAAATTCATTGTCCCTTTAAGATAACAGCCTGTGAATATTGCTTGCCTCCTTTGCAGCAGGTAGGAGAAACATGAGTCCATTAGATCAGTTTAGGTGGTTCCAATAGTCCTTGCAGAGATATTGAGACAGCCAGAAAATCTCTTGATGCCTGGCAAGTCATGAATGATTGGAAGTTTCCAGAAAGAATGACAGAATCTCTGCTCTTTGAAATTGATGATAAGAGAGTTAAATTTCCCAATAAAAGATTGGACATCTGTAAGCAAGGTGGTAAGATTATTTTGGACTATTGCAGACTTACACAAGTCCAGTTTCTTTCTGGAAAAAGTGATGTAATATTTATAAATCTGCTTCATAATCTCTTTTAGTTCACACAGTTTTATTATCCATTGCCTACTTATGCTTATGGCTTTTGAACATGTGATTTTTTTGGAGGGTGATGGTAACAACTGCAATTGAATAGGATTAGGGCATTCTACATACACAAATTGCACAGCAACAAGATGAAATATTAGTCCAAATATTACTGCAGCATTAAGAACCACTTTCTCCCAAACACCTTTCTATCTGTTTGAAAGCTAGAACTATTTTTACTTTTGCCCTATTTCTGGTGGCTTTGGGTCTTTCTGGCACAGAAGGCAAATTGAAATTCTGGTTACAGCTCTGAACAGTCTCCTGCTTATTTTTCAGTTGCGAGGCTGCATCTATTCCCGACAGCACTGTCAAACCCCTTGAAGAGGACAGTTCCTGAAAATTACCTCCCTGCTGAAGAGATTATAATTTTTATCCACATCACTTCTTTATTTATGAGCTTGCTTCTTTCTCCTCTTGCTTTAAAGGCATAAAGAAAACAAAAAACTTTTTTTCTTTTTCTTTTATTTTTACATTCTGATTCCAGAGGCTCTAGGTCTTAGTAGGATGTAATATAGTGCTTGAACAAGATTTCTATTAAACTCAGAAGACTTCTTACTTCAGGTGCTATGAAACACTCCAAAATGTTTTATGCAACTGAAGAGCAGGAACTTTCTAAACCAGAGCTTTTACCTAGTACAGGATAACAGTTAATAAACATTTTACACCATAAAACATACCCCTTGGGGCAAAATTTGCCTTTTAACTACTGACAAACACAGCCTGCACCACTGCTTCATCTGCCCAAGCTCCTTTCTCAGGGTGTGATGTGGGAGGACTGGTTCTAACAGGCTGTGAGGTGTGCCAAAGGAATAAGTGAAGAGCTTCAGAAAGGCCTGATAACAAGTGACATGCAATGTTTAGACAAAAATGCTGCCTGACAGTCATCCACTGTCCATTTTAGGGTACTGCAGTGAGTCACTGAGTGCTTGACAACCAATCAAATGCTGAAGCTCAAGCATCTAACTAGAAACACTAAATCAAAAACAGTTTCTAAAAATTACATCATTTTAATGTATTTTTAGTATCTAAGCACTATCCAGGTCAGACTCTGTGAAGTAACTTTACTTCAGTAGGACTTCATGCCACAAGATTTTTTCCCCTTTACCTGTTTTATGGCTGTCACAGTTATGACAAAGAATAATGGCAATCCACTGGTAATAGGACTGGTAGGGGTATCTATCATGAGCTAAAAGAAAATACAAAAATTAGTTCAAATTTTATTTTTACAATTTTACTTTCAAAGAAAAAACAGCAAATGAAGCAAGATGACAACTATTTTGCAAACTCTTTTATTATAACCTGTGAGTATTTTTACTGCATTTCCTGCAGAATTTCTCAAGCAAAACTTGGTTTCTGACAACTAAATAAGATGTCAATAATGATGCAAACAAATGTTTTAGGGCATAGAGCAGCCTTAGTCACATTTGTAAAGCATGTGACAATTTTAAGGGTCCTTACTAAAAGGAAGGCATAATTTCATCCTACAAAAATTAATTCAAAAGCATATTACAAAGGAAGAAAATCTGCATTTCATGAAGCTGTTTCAACACTCTATACAATCTACTGCTTACTAGCAATGTAGAGTATAACATCATCCACTTTGAACAGTAATTTCCAATGGTTTAGGTATTACAGAACACTTTTTTTAGACTGCACCTTTCTGGTTGTCCCAAGTTAACATGCAGTTTTTCTAATTTGTGCTATTATTGCTGGCATGCCAAAAGTGCAGTGTACACACTAAGGTTCTGTATGTGGGGGGATGTTAGTGGTTCTCCTCTGCTGCAGGAAAAAATCAACATGGTCAAGTGCTGTAAAGGAAATATACACAAGAACTACTCAAAACCACAGACACTGATTTGATCCACTTTACCTGAGACTTATGGCATTGCTTTGGGAATCATTAAAGAAGAAAAAAAAGTCATACATGAAGTTTACTCAATTACAGGGGAAGAACCTCACAGAGAAAACAGGTCATGCCACTTAACAATGCACACATGAGGTTTTTGGTCGTTGTTTTTCCACTGAAACAGACAATTTATAGAACACAACAAAAATGAGACCTAGCCTAAAATACTGTCTGTTCTTTAACTGCAGCACTACAATTTCAGCTTGGCAGCATTTTGACCAAGAAAACCTTACCAAAAGCATCTGATTTTCAGCTGGATAGAGTTAATCATGGCATTTCTGCCATTTATACTCTCATTCTTTCTCAAGAGAGGCTCATATATGAAAATTAAGCAGGTTTTGTGCTGGTAGAATTGTCAAGTTTCACCAGGACACCATGACCCTCTGCCTGCCATGCAGCTGGACACATATCCATGACACATCTCGTGTCACCAAAATGCAGTCTGTCACCTTGTTTTGGGCATGCACAAGTGTGGTGAACAACGTGGACTGGACCGTGCTGCAAGTTGAAGCCACACAAGGAGAACCTGCCCCAGCTCTGCCATCCCCAGTGGAAAAGGTGGTAATGACAGACACTGCGTCTTGGCCACACGAGATTCATAGGATGGGGAAGGTACCATGGTGGTCAGCTTTTAAAGGCAGCTTTGCCTCATAAAAAGAAAAAAATATTAGATATTTATGAACTTCCAAAAGGGATTTGAATAAAAACAGAACTCCATTCAAGCAAATGAACAAAAATGACTTCAACTTTTCTGCTGTTCTGTTTCCAAGAACGCAGACACATAGACAAAAAGACGCTTCCCATACACGTGAGGGCATCCACTTGACACAAACTGAGAGAACAGGATTACACTCAGAATTTCTGCCCTTAGTTCCTTATTTCTTCATGGATGTCACATTTAGATATTACTGAAAGGCAACAGTTTGAAAGAACTGTGACACAACATTGAACTGAAGACATACATCTGCATTAAAAAGAAATAAAAGCCACGCCGTCTGTGGTTACTTTTATAACATTTAAAAGTTCCATCTTCAGCACTTTCCTATCTTCCTCCTGCTACAACACGTTAAACAGTGTGAAATGTTGCAACAGGAATGACACAATCAATATTCTTAACCAGGAAGATGTGATGGACAACACATTTTGTTAGCCTAAGTTAGAACTGCATGACTTTAGTCCAGCACAGGAATTTTCAGCCTAGAAATGTCCTTCTTTCTAAATGTGAAAGAACAAGATCAAGGGACACAGGAGGCAATGCATTAAAAGCTGCAGACCTGGCCCTGATGCTGACACCTTACACAACCACAGACAATTTTATCAACTCTTCACTATCCCCATACTTTGTCAAATGAGGTGTCACCTTTTTCAGATGCACACTCTAAATGTTGGTTAATCACTGTGGAGGGTTGTGCATGTTCAAATAATTCTATTTTATAATGAAAGAAAAGTTTGTGTACCCCAAAATCTTGTCTCTGCCTCAGATATAAATTAGTCTTTCAAAAGTTATTTCAACTTTTCTGAACCCTTCTCCCACTTACCCTTCACCTACTAATCCTGCAATTGCTTCACAGAATTCAGGTACATTACAGAGCTGGAAAGGCAAAGATGACAGACTGTCCTAATCTACTAGTGGGTGTTCTTAATTAAAAGAAATACAGTCTGCTACGAAAGCCACAGCAATATTTCTGACATAAACTGTAACAATAACAACACTAACTGAGGTCTTCAAAACTGGCAAACTATTGATTTTAACTGTAACACCTGTGTGTTCATTTTATTTGAACAAATTTGAGGATTTTAGAGCTATATCACAATAGTCTGCTGATTTCCAACCACCTACAGTGAAAATCTACAAATATTCAAACATCATCAATGCCCACAAAAACAAGAAGCATATCTGGAATTTCATTACTCCCTTAAGAGATTTAAAGTTGTATTTGAGGCGGACAACTGAATCCCTCTGCTGACTGTGCAATGGACTTTGAAGCTGCATACTTAACTAAATTCACATTCATGAAGACAAAACCCAAGGATAATACTCAAATTTGAACATAATTATTTTAAAAGTTACGTTCTTTGCCTAGAGAAACTGGAATTTTTTTTTTTTTTTTATATAGACAGAATATATAAGTAGAGAAGTTAAATTCACGGAACAAAAAATCAGTGGCAGAATTTACAACAAGAAATGCAATTTCCTGAGTATTATTCAACTTACCTGGACCAAAAATATAATGAGAAAATAAAAGTTGGCTACTCTTCTGAACTGCTCAAATAAGTTTTTTGGAACAAAATTCCACACTGTATACTGAAGGGAAAAAAAAGGAGAGACAGATTAATAATTACAGCACAATCCACACTTTTTCAGTGCATTTCAGTTCTGCTCCCATTGAACTCTCCTAACCTAAATCTTCACATTCCCCAGGTCCTCTGCCCCAGACCTTGCTCTTCCCCCACACAGAACTGCCGTATCCAATTTTTGTTCTTTCTTTAAATTCCTTCTGTTTTAAGTACAGCTAGCAGGGTAGCAGGGGTAGCAACAGCATTTCCTCTACAGGCCAAGTTTAAAATGCTTTCCTCCAACCGGGCCAGGGGCAGCTGGAGTCATTTGGCTGCTTGTGTCCTGGGTAGGAGGAAGGAAATTAATTCCTGCAGCTGTAACATTCCCTCCAACACGACAGCGACGAGGCACATCCCCACCATCAGCTCTATTGATTTCAATCCAAGGACACACCGGGAGGGAACCTGCAACTGCAGTCCACTGCTGATTTATTTTATGCAGAGTACTGACTTTCAATTTGGCTATTTTAAAAATCCTCATAACCAGTTTCATCCTGTCTTTTCAGTTTCAAGTTTGAGCAACACTGGTTGAAAAACTACTTTTCATCAGAAAGCCTGACCAACTGGCTTAATTGCTCTGTACTTGAGTTTTGAGGAAAGAAGGATGAGAGAATGAGACAAACTACACATGAAGCAACCCAGCTTTTTCCTCAAATCAGTTCAGAGTTTGTTTCGTTTTGAATACTGTATAAGCACCACTAGACATAATACAGACACATCTGTATTATGCACATCTGCCACACAACTTCTTAAGTAACATATCAAGTGGTTTTGGCATGACAAATTGATTCCTTACCTTGGATGATATGATTCTATTGTCTGCAAACTTCTGAGGAACATAATGGCCATGCTGGGGAAAACGATTTGCTATATAAATAGTTCTTGTGTCACTTTGATGCGGTGGGTCAAAACCCTAGAATGTAAAATAAAAAAAAGAGGTAATCAAGAGAGTAGATTATATCAACTGCTGTTTTGTAAAATTCTGTGGGAAAGGACATTCAGATACCAAGCAGCAGTTTCCAATGAGTAAAGAAAATTACTGTATAAAATTAAAGTCGGCTGTGTCCAGACAATTTTCAAAAACTGTGTGAAAAAAATCCAAAATCTCAATTTTGAGGTTGTGTACTCATTCTGAAAAAATGAAAGAAAAAAAAACAACCCTGTCTCAAGGATAGAGAACACTTCCTACCATGCAAACCTGAAGCCCTGCAAAACTTAAAAAGGAAGAAACAGAACTGGAGATGAAAACATAAACAATTTACAAAACCTCACAGCCATGCTCGTGATAACCCCCATAAAACAGATTATTAAGAAAAATAAAAGGTCAAAACATACAAATTATACTTGTATGCTGTGTTAACTGGATTTTGAAAAGATTCTCACCAGAGAAAAGCCAAAAGCATATACATCTGACTGGACAGCAGTATTTTTCCAAACAAGTTCCATCTCCAAGAACTAAGATTATTTCAAATGTGATTTCCTGCCATTACCACAAATTCATACATGAATGGCGCAACAGTGAAAGCAAACCCATGGGGGGGAAAAAAAAAACAAACAAGCATACTCAGAAATACTTATCAATAATGTCCTGCCAAAACAGATGATCTGAGTGAGGTCCCTGGGAATCAAAGTCCTGTTTCAGATCTAATGGTCAGTGTTTCCATCATCTGCTTCTTCAAGAAGAAGTGGAACACAAGTATTAAACCTGCAGATGACACCACTCTGGGACTGCAAGAACACCAAATAAGAGAAAATTCTTGACCAACCAGATGCACAGAACACAAAGATCCAGCACAAAGAAACTGCATCTAGAAAAAGAGAATAAAAGCCCATAAAGGAATTTTGAAAAAAAATGTCAAAGGCTATAACAGATCACAGGCTAGACATGAGTCATTCACGTCATCCCACTGAGAAAAAGGCCTTCAGTGCACAGGACGCTGGAGGAGTGGGAGCCACAGCTGAAGCACTGCAAACCAACTGGACAGCACCCAGAGGAGAGCAACATGAGCCCTGAGAGATCCTGAAAACATGACATATAACGCAAGGCTGAACAATCTACAAAGCAAAGAGTAAACAAATTAGAGTCATCTAGCCTGGAGGAAACCTGGGGCATCCTAGTAAATCTCCTGATACACAGAAGACATTTCAATTGAGAAAATGGGTCCTTTGAAGGCCAAAGAACAGAAGTAAGCTGGCTTAAGTTGCAGGTAAGAAAACTTATGTCTGGGTATTGGAAAGCAAACAAATTCCTTTGTTGTGGAAAGGAATAACTAAACACCAAAATAAGTCCTGAGGAAAGGCTGCAATGTCTGTAACACAAGGGCTTATATCTAGGTCATTCAAGTCTATCTTTAATTGAGCCTTTCCTGGGGCTACATGACTCACCAGAACCCTTCCTAGCAATAATGTTCTGACCCGGAGAAGCAGGTGATGGCAGAAGACAACCAAACAGTAATAATTCAGATAACAGGCCAAGAAAACTACTAAATAAAAAGGCAAAAAGCTTTTAGTCATGAAATAAACTAGTAAAATTAAATTTGAAACTGTTGTTTGATTGGGAATCAATGACTGTCTGCAAAGTTGTGAATTCCAGCATCAGCATCACACACATTCCTAATCTTAGAACCAACTTGCAGAGTTTACACAATCCCCTTGTTCTTTGATGCCAAGTGCAAGGACAACTGATGGTGTCCTCTGCTAGAAAGGGCATTATCAAGTCCACTACTGCAGGTGAGGAAACTGCATTTGTAGTTGTGTTGCTCCACTTGTGAATGGGGCTCAGAGCTTCGTCCATGTCAAATAAAAAATGACAGTTCACAAAACTCTGAAAGAGGATATCTCTGTACCAGTTAACTACAGAAGATGAACAGTGAGCACGACTGACATAAAAAATGGTCGGAATAACTAAACATTAAAATTTTTAATCCATTAATATCTCTTTAACAGGTCATTAGGTATGTTCACATTCAAGATGGTGTCATTTTAAAGTAAAGGAATAATTAAAAAATCCTCTCAAACATACAAATGTTTGTGTTTGGCATCATTAATACAGGAACATTCTGCTTGAGATAGAAAGAGGTCCAGAATAATGAAGGGAGAAAGAAAGGAAGGGGGAATTTTTCAAAGAGATTTGAAGGAGAATAAACTTTAGATGGCAAGCAATGGAAGGCTGGGCTAGTCACATGCTCCAGGGTGAAAACTTGTTTAAAGATAAGAGTGGAGCAGGGAGGCAAAAAGTAGACAGAGGAAAGGATGGAAAAAAATACACAGCATACCAAAAGCAAAATGCAAGGAACTGTTCACCGCTTTAAGAAAAGAAATACAAGCATGAAAGGAAGATGAAAACAAAATGTACCTGTTAACTGCTGGCATGAAATTTAAAGAGAAGAGTGTTTGTAGCAGAAGCATTTTGGATATCTGACATTAGTGACACAGTATTTCTAAATTTCTAAATCAATCAGAAGATGCCACAAATAAAGTCTTTTGCAAGCAAGAAAAAATGCACCTAATTAGTAAGACTTTGTACACAGCTCTCTTCTATATCTCAGAAAATGTCTGGCACTCACAAAATGCCAGACATCCTCACTTTGGAAAGTCAGACTCTACAGCCTGAAAAAATTCCACTCTAAATCAAACAGATGTAATGCAAGGAAAAAACCACAAAGAGCAAAGAAAACAAGTTGCAGTCTTCTTACTGTCAGTGACAAATGTTAATCTGCATGCCACTTGCTGAATGCTATTAAAAGATAAATCAAAGATTACTGAGTGACTAGGATATCACTGAATTTTTTATATGCTCTGTTCAGGCCACTATCTGAACACCTGAAGGTTGATAAGTTTGATGACACTTTATGCTGAAGAGTAAAGACCTCTGTACAATTCCAGTCTCACTGCATAAGCACTTCTATCAGAATGAATACCTCTGCTGAAGCAGGCTCGGATGATTAAAAGCAAGAACTTTATTTTCCAAATAAATCAGAATCTCAGGCCATACAAGTTTACAAGTTTATAGTTGTGGAGCTAAAACAGTTTAAATTTGCAGTCTATAGAGGTTTAATTCTGTTTTGTTGACATTTGCCATAGAGGAGGCACAGAAGCTGTGCAGTCAGCAGATCACAATGCACATGCAAGGCAGGCTGGGGACAAAAAACCCTCAGTTGTCAGAGCTGACAACCTCAGAGCTGACAACCTCAGTGATTCGACTGCAGCCACAGCAGGAAGTGAGAGTCAGAGCTGGAAACAAAACCCAAATTTCCTAAGTTTTGTGACTATAACAACTAAAAAAAATCACTTGAAATTAGCCAACAACTCTGCCATCTCATAATTAGCTGATGAGACCACAACCAAGCACATCTTCCAGAGAAATTTTAATTACACATCTCTCCAAGGAAAATTCTGCACAGATGTTGAACTTCATTGTTCAAGAGCTGAAGTGTCTTTAACTCTTCTCTAACAACGGGGCTGGTCACAGAGCCTGCTCCTGACACTAAACTGATTCGTAGCCCAAATTTCTGCCCAGCAAGGGATTTTCCACAGTAAGTCTGTGCAGCCAGCAAAGCAGTGCAGAAAGCACACTGTTTCCTAATTTCACTTAATAGACAGTTCTCTCTCTTTCTAACGTCATTCTCCAACTCAGCTGCAAAAGTAGGGTAACATGCCCTTGTCAAAGGATTTCTGCAGCTAAACAGCATGAGCAGAGAAACCCTAAATTAGAGTCTTGCAAAATTATTAAGTTGTCACCAACCTCTTTCCAAAAAAAAAAGTTACTTTTCCTGCAGTTATCTAGTGAAGTGATTTCTACCCAAATGCACAGATCACTTCATAACAAATAATGCTGAATATATTGCAAGACCTGGTATTTAAGGCTTCTTGACCATGTATATTACAGGCATATATATTACATGAATCACCTTTAAACAAAATTTGACCATAAGATGAAGTGACCTGATTTTCTCTCTTCCATGTTGCCAATGAAATCTAGATTTATTAGCTAAAGTTCAGTCCCTCAGATGATTTTTTAATACAAAGGGGCGTTATCTACCCTTGAAATACAGCTCTCATTTAATCTTCAATACACACTTCTCCAGCAGAAGTTCTGCACCCAGATGAACTTAATACTTTGCTTTTGAAAACAGCCTAAAATCATGCCATTTATATACAGTACACAGATACTGTAGTCAAACTGAATTATAAAGCACAAATGAAAATAACCTTTTAAAAAAGAAAAAGAAAGAAGTGATTCATAGTTTTCATTTCTTACAAATTTGAATGACTTGTCTAATGAATTTTTACTAAATTTCTTCAGCAGTGATTTGATTACTGTTCTAAAAGTTAGACAAAGATATTCTCTGTGCAGTAAATTAGGCTCCTTTAAAACAGCACAGAAAACGTATTCTGGGAACTGAGGAGAAATATTTGACTGCAATTTTATGCAATTTATTTCATGAAAGCCATGGAATTCAACAGCTACCCCCAAACAACTCATTCCTACATTTAGTCTGCATCTCAACCACTGTACTTGGAGAACCGCCCATCGGCCATCAGGTAAGGAAAACTCATCCATCTATTTTCCCACTTTGGTTTGTGTTTTTGGTTTTGTCTTGGGGTTTTCTTTCCAGTTTTTTTAATATGTCATGCCAGTTGTCTGGTCATATAATAAAAAGCTTCCTGGCAAAAGAAGAGTTTTACACAGCTGAGGAAGCCTTAATAACACATATAACAAACTAGGCAACCACACAGGAAGCAAATGAGGATCAGCACTACAAAAAAAGACCCTCCCAACACCTGCAAGTGCAAAGGAAGGAAAAAAACAAACCACTTTTGTACTCAATTTGTTGCTGGAACATACACATCTACTGCAAGACTCAACACTTCAATGCCACTATGAATGTATTGGTAGGATGCACCAATGCCCTCCCCACACACTCAACAACACTGTTAGGTGAGACAGCAGAAATCCACAGATCTTTCAGCAAGGATTACTGACATGAGACCGTCAAACAACACATTAATTTCATTATCAAACTTTACAATATGTGCATTGATAATCACAAATGATCTGACAGGCGAATTTTGCTTACAACTTGCATGAACTTAGTATACTTTAATATAATCTCCCAGGGTTTCTTATTCATTACTCACAGCTTTTACAGAGGGGGAAGAAAAACTGAACTTTTTCTGCTGAGAGAACATTTGCTATGTGACCACTGAAAAGTGAAAGGGGTTTGAAAGAAGGAAGTCTCATTCAGAGCCTCTTCCTCCTTTCCAAACCCACACTGAACACAACAGACAAAAGCAGCAGTTTCCCCAAAACCCTTCTGAATGTCGCATAGTACTTAATAAAGCTAATAAACAGAAGAAAACTTGGTCTCAGAAACCCTTTCTCCTAGGGAAGTGACTCAACTGATTGTGGCTGCAGAAGTAGAACACCACATTTCCTGGCAGACAGCCCAAAAGTCTGCTATTACACTGCTGTCAAGATATATTTTGATTAAAGGTGTTTTGAGGAAATGGATTTTCTTGCTTTGGATTTTCTTCTGAGTATACATAGAATACTTTTCCCTCTGTCAGATAAGATGATCTATTCACACTCCATGCCCATTTTCAGAAGTCTGTGTAACTTAGTACTCCATACAGTCAGCCAATAACTCTTTCAGTCATGTAAATGGGCAATAGTCAAACTGAATCTGCCTTATCAAAGGTTAGCATGAAGGAAGAAACAGCCTCTCACAGCAATTTTAAACACTGCTTTAACAACTAAAATAGTGAATCAGCTGAAGCACCCTGATGTGTACACAGCGCCATGCAATTTGTACCTCCCCTTTTAAATATAACTGCAGTAAAGAAATAAAACTACTGAAAGCCATGCACTATTCGTGCAACTTCCTCTTCCCTCTTACTGTATCTACAGCTGTGCAAAATATGTGATAATAAATCATGTTGTAACCTCCTAAAAGACCTATAACCAGATTACATTACTTTGTGAAATCACGCCCTCTAGGCAATAAGGCCTGTGAAATCATGCGGCAATAACCCTTCCTTTCACAAAGTCAAAAGTCCTGCTCACACAGAGCTCAAGTTGCTCTTACTTTACATACTGTTTTGTCAAGATGCCCACCAAAAATAACTTGGAAAAATCCCTACTTAAAATTTTAAAAAATCACCTATCTTCTCTATTTATCTGCAAACACAACAAGCAAGGTAAGCTAGCCTCATTTACTGCTAACATATTGCCCGGCACCACTTTCTCTGCTCAGGTCACCATGCCAAACATATTGGTCTTGTCACATCAATAAAATTAGAAAGCAAAATGAGCTGAACAGGCAAGTTAAGCTTTCTGCCACAGAACTCTCAAAGGCTGCTTTGACATGTCCAGCTCCTGCTAGCAGCAAAGGATTTGAACAGAGATTCAGGTAAATTGTTTAATTAAAAAAATAGTCTAACTTGCATCAATTAAGGAAATGGCTTTCTTATCCTCCCCTACAATCCAAATCACAGTATTTATAAAGCATAATCCATTTTGGACTTCATATGGTAATACAAACCTAAGACCTTGTAACAGCTGCTCTTCCATGACTGTCTTCAACAGAATGCCAAGATGCACTTTTTTCCTACAGAGTTATTACTCCAGTACCCAAAGAGGGACTGTTTACAAGTTCATGTAGTGATATGACAAAGGGGAATGGCTTTAAACTGACAGATGGCAGATTTGGATTAGATACAAGGAAGAAATTCTCCCTTGTGAGGGTGCAGAGGCCCTGACACAGGCTGCCCAGAGAAGCTGTGGCTGCTCCACTCCTGGAAGTGTTAAAGGCCAGGCTGGATAGGGCTTATCTGCTTGCCTCAATGCGTTTAACCAACCAAATGCCTGTAATACATTCCTTTTTCACTTTATTTTAGGATGTTCCCTGTCAGACACACAGCTCATCAATAACTTTTGCTTAGATGCTTTTTGGAAGAAAGGAGATTCTACAATAAATGTGTCTTCAGCTCCAATGAAGGAAGAAACTTAGTTAACATTCAGGTTCTAAGAAGCAAGCCTCAATCCCAAAGACAGGGCTAGTTTCTCCCAAGTTACCTTTCAAGGCCAGTCAGTGCACTTTTAATTTTTTTTTCTTTGAAAAAAAAAAGCTTTATGTAAAGTCCAAGCAGCTGAAGAGGCACTTGAGGCTTGACAATGTCTGTAGTCCAAAATGCGTGGTCTTCTGCCACATGCTCCCAAAGCAGCCCATTGCTCTAACATGGAAATGAAGATGCCTTTGAAATTTCAACTACACAGTTCTAATTTCAGAACTAAATGTTTTCCCTCTGTGGGCTCCAGCAATTAGTTTTCTTTATCTGCAATATCACCTTCCTGTCAGGCACGTACAAAAGGAGAATAGGCAAGATTTTAAAAATGAAGGGTGACTTCAGACACCCATCAGGAGACAACTATAGGGCATCACATTTTATAAAACAGGAATTGAGAGCTCAAAAATCACAAGCCACTTTTTCAGAAGACTTCTCAAACTACACAAACTTCTCAAACTACTGAAAGTGCTACAATCTGCAATAATCAATCACAGAAGTAACAGTTACTAAACAGGCCACACTAAGAAATACGGAACCAATGCAAGAAATGAAACATTTAACAATCAAATCCTTCACGTACCTCAAATGACCACAGGATGTCAGAAAAAGAGCCCCTCCAAGTGCATCCCTTCTGTACATTCCCTGCATTTATAAGTACGTTTATAGCAGATTTTCAATATTAAATAAAGCATTCAAATCTGTGACAGGCTATGAACTTTCCCTTAAGACTAGAAAGCAACTCAAATTTTGTAGATAGCAATTTCACCATAAAAAAATGACATTTGTCAAGTCCATGACAGGAAAAATACAGAGCAATCATACATTCCTTCATGTACTGGCATACTATATACACTATTATCTTAAAATGAAATGCTGTTTATCCTCTGCTTTGAAGAATCATTTATAAAAGTATTTTACACAAGCATGAAGGGCTCCTGTTCTGGACTATTCATACAGCCATTATTGAAAACCCTTGTTTTCAATATTTGGATTTGTTCTAGTAGGCAATAGTAATTCATGCCAATCAGCTCCTGCACTGTGAGTCTAATTCATATTTTCTTTCAGCACGGAAAAAAATTCAACAAGCCCTTTCCAAAAGCATCTTTCCCTGAAATCATCATTAAATAATAAACCTTAAGGCTTTTTCAAAATGTGTGCCAAAATTATACTGACAATCACTGACAGTGGCTGCTCAACAAATTTCACAGGAAGAGAATTTATTTCACAGCTGGAACTGTCTAGCTCTTCCTTTTAACATGCTTTGAGAAAGCCTGCTCTGTACAACATTACAGTTTTGAGTCTACTGCATCCACCCAAGAGCATTTTTAGTTGTAATTCCATTTCAAACATGATTTATGATTTAAATGTCAGTTTAATGACCTGCTTTCAGACATGTGTACAAACTAGTCTATCCTTAAAGCTTACTAAATCTTAAGCTTCCTTTCCATTTTGTTGCAATTCTCTTTCCAAACAGAAATGTAAATATCTACAAAAATGTGCACAGCCACACGAAGTAGCACAAAAACATGCAAAGAGGTAACAAAATCGAACAACAGATGACAGCACGTATTTTAGGGGATAAACCATATAAAGCCTCTGCCTCTAGTAAAACATTTCAGGACAAAAACAAACAGTTTGTCTTTTGTCTGCTTCATTATCTCTCCTTCCCATTTACAGGAAAGTTCTCCTTTCCCAGACTTACTTTTACCCAGAGTAAACAAGGAAAAAAAATCCTCTTAAGTCACTGCATGTGGGAGGCCAAGGAATTGCAGGGGTTTGATTTTCAAATCACAATGTAGTTCTCAGTCCTACTTTCTATCTTTTCTACCATAGTCTGTACTAATGCTAAGTGGTTTTCTCAACAGCAGGTGAAAAGCAGTTTGTATTAAAAAAAAGTCTAGCTGCAAATATGTCACCTGTGTTTTGCTGAAGATATGACCTTGCATTTACAGAGACACTTTGTCACATCTATTTTGCTGCAGTTCTAGCAGATTCAAACAGATTTTGTGCTAGAAATTGAAGGATTTTTTTGAGAGGTAAACTTTTTCCTGGTGATGTGATTACAAAAACAGTCATAACCACTGAGCACATCACAATACAGTCAAGAAAAAGCAAGAGCAGATAATCAGTGAAAGTCACAAGTTATGACGCTCTTAATGAAATTTAAACACATTGTTATATTTTTCTTTTATAAATTTTGTCTCTCCGTTACAGAGGAAATAAAATGTCAGTTTTAATGAAGTCAGGGAACCCATTTAAAACTAGAAAAACAAATACCAATGATATTCAAAGCACATGTTGAATGTTACTAAATCTAGCACGTATTTACTTGCCTTAGATTATGAATTTTACCTTCCACTGAGTACAGAAACAATCTCTTAGCAGTAAACAGAGCCTTCCACCCATCCTACCAGACACTCCCTATTGACCAGAACACAAATAGTTTTTGCTCATTGTTAACAAAATTTTATTTTTCTCCCTTAGTCACATAAAAACCATAAACAGGCAGAAGTTATTAAGGGACCCCATTAGTGCAGGGGTCATACCATCAATTAAATAATCCTATTGTTGAACGATAAGTGGAAGTTTGGCACAACAAAAATTTGCTGCTTAAAAAGTTCATGGACAGGAAAGAAAAGAGAATTGGACAAGATACAGGTCAAATATCCAAGTCTCATAGCAAGCCAGTGCATCAGACAACACCAATCCTCTCACTTTTAAAACAGTCTGAAAGAATCAGTGTCAGGACTGGTTTGATTATGTTTTGGTATGCAATTCTTAGAGTTTAATTTTCATGAGGTAAGACTTATTAATTACACACAGGACACAATGGATGTCTCCATTTGGAGCAGACAGCTGGCTGAAGACAGAGCCAGGTTCTGCATGCTTTGGAACACACTGTGCTGCAAATGTATCAGCCCTCAGCAGCCACAGAATACAAAGAGAAATTAAGGTTAAAGGACCCAAACACATGGGGGACTAGTCCAGCAGATCAAAGAATATCTCTAGCAAAAAGAGAGGGCCGCATTTTCTCCTGTGCTAAGTTACAGGAGGGAAGTCTTTGACCTACAGCTCTCAAACTACTCTAGCAAAGCAACGCAACCTTTGGGCTGCTCCAACACACACCTTGCTGATCTCCCAGTAATCATTCAGAAGGTATTTCAGGGACAGTCTGAACCATAAGAACACTTCTAAGCAAATGTGCATTTATTTTTCTAGCATAAAATAACAAGCAGTTAGTTTTAGCCAGAAAGGGGAAAAGGCTTCATTGATAAATAAGAGGGGGGAAATTGTACTCCAGAATAGCAAGGTGATTTCAGAAACTAGATTCTCAGTCACTGGATTAGTTTAAAGTATTTTTGGCATTCAGAAAATAGAGGGAATTGGGGGGGGGAGGGAAGTAACTGCATTCAGTAAAATGATTAAGTGAAAATAATACACGCTTGTCAGTGCAACCAATGAGATAAATGCTGTTCACCTTGTTCAGAATGCCAGTAACTGCAAGGTATTACAAAATACCATCTGTCCTCTCAGAACATCTTAACAGGAACCAGCATCTGAAAGGGAAAAAAAATCATCCCAGACATACAATCCTCCAGTGCTAATCTATTTGAGGACATTCCCTTATTAGTAGAAAATTTTCATTAGAACACATGTAGAAGATGAAGAACACTCCTACAGATACTGGCTGCTGGCTGTGGAGGGTGTGAGGTGTGACAGGCACTACCTACACAGAACAGTCAAAAACATTCCCTGTGATCACCTCTCAATGCAGCCTATGGAGAACTCCTGGACTCTGTAAACACCTGACATCCCTTCCAATCTGAACCTTCTTATAACCATGAAATAAATAAAATAGTCTGGTAACTAGGTTTTACAGTTAATCTATAGATTTTATCTTTGATTTATAGTTAAATTAGAAAGCTGCATTTGCCCAAATACCCAGCTCTCCACAGCATTAAAGCTGTTGTGCACTACAGCATACAGGTCCTTAAACTGCAAAGATACTCTGCCAAATCCAGCACAATACTTACCTTGAATTGTCATTTATAAAAGAGGGGCAGCTCAAAGGTTTTCTCCATGCAGTATCCTTTGTACTTTGCTGAGCTGTTAAACAACAGATCAAAAGGCTCAAACTCCTCTTAACAGCAATAGAAGAGAAATCCTGAGACCCTTCTCCAATTGACAGGACTAGTAATTTAAAATTATGCAGCTAAAAATCATACATACAAGGGTATTCCACCACAATTTTCAGAGACCTCCTGGCCAGACAACTGAAGGTGTCAGTATGTTCTGTTAACGGCACTGCAACAGCTCCTGCACTCCATGAGCACCATGAGAGAGCAGCACAGCCCAAACACTGTCAGAAACCCACCAAAGGAGAAGCAGAACACAAAGTCCCTGGGTGTTACAAATGTCACTGTACTCTCGTTTTGTGTTGGTACTGCACAAACTCGACCATGGGAGCCACAACAGCACTTTGTACACAGATTTGCTATGAGGTCTAACCCATCATATCTGGAAATGCAAATAAAACATACTATGCTATTCCTGAATATTAATGATGCTTCCTATCAACTGTTGTTTATCCAGTTGCTTTTTTCAAGCAGAGTTGGCTGTGCCTGTGGCGTTATGCAACCCTCCAAATCCACATGCCTACTGCTCTCTGTGATCTCAAGGTAACAGAGCTGGAACCTAAACATCTCTCCCGTCCAAAGCTTGTCTTTGTCACGGCATTTTACTCAAAGCCAAGAATTATAACTCCATTTGGCTTTATATTTTTTCTTTACTAAAACTTAAGTACTTCCAACTATTAACTACATACTGTAACATCACATTAACTAGAAAGTTAATGACTTACTATGCAGCTTATTTAGCATGAGGCAGGATTAGATGGAGAAAAACTGATACACTATCTCTGTAGAGTGGTGTGAATTGTTTCGGAGCAAGAAAACCAGACTGAAGGCCAATACACCACACGGCCTGATGATTTGTTCCACATAGGCATTGAAGGCTGTACTACTGGCACAAATTTCTTAGATACAAAAAAAATCACTAAAAAACATTTAACAACTCAGTTAAAAAAACTGTTACAGACTTGTAAGACAATAATAAGGATGGATGAAGTCTTACATTCTCAGCATGTCTCTTCAGAGGCCTGCTCATGCCTTTCTATCCCTTTCTGTAGCCCTACAGGCATGCACAGGTCTTCACAGAGAAAGCACAGTAAAGTCACCACTTTCAAAACTTAGCTAAAATAGTCTGAACTCCATACCAGGTCCTCTCCTTACTTTAGGTTCACCTGCTTCGTTCTCCCCCCCTCTTAACAATGCAAGTTCTCAAAACCATATACACTCATATGCCCTCAGTATATGAAATACTGCTTTCTTAAGCAAACAAGAAGTTGCAAAACAATTCATTGGTTTCATACAGAGAGTACTTAATAACTACCTAAAAGCACCTTCAGCAAAGTATCAGTCCCTCCCCCTCTCCCAATCCCTTACTACTTTTCCAGCATTTCTGCACACCAACGTTTTTCTTTTGTATTACTACAACATCCCACTTGCATCACTCCCACACATTTGCCTGATTCCAACCCTCCTGTATGGATGAGGACCCTTTTTTAAAACCCACTGCCACATCAAGCACAGGTACAAACACACACTCCAAAGGCATCCAAACCCACGCATTCCTCTCTTCTCCTCTCAGACAGAGATTTTGGCACCTTTTGATTCAAATATTTCTGTCACCCCACTCTTCCCACTCATTCTGGTTATTTTGTCAGCATCCTTCCCCATGTTTTTAGCCCTCTGACATTCTTTCAGAACCTAAACATCACAGCCATGCGAAGAAGCAAACATAGGGTGGGATCTATGTTAAACCAGCAATTACACACAGGGATGAGTTGTCCGAGTGTCTTTAGGAAGAAACATGCAGTGTGATACCTATCTTAGGCCATTTTTCATCTTTATGAGTTGTGAAACAACAAATCCATTAACATCTGTGACGTCTACAGGAAAAAAACCCCCACAAAACACGTATCACTGCAATAATTTTTTCTCATCATACCCTATTTAGATGTCTGCCAGGAGTCTTGACTTTTTATTTGTCCTGCTTTTCTACTACACTAATTCTTCCCTGTCAAAACTAGTTCAAGTTTTAAACAGTCATTTTCCACCAGTTTCCTTTAAGAAGCACTAAAACCTCCTAGTGCCAAGTTTATTGCTCATCCTGTTACACTAATCTTTTACTTTCTATTAAGGGCAAACAGATTTCTGGAAAGCTGGTCAGTGTACTACTTGCAGTGAAAAAAAGCAACCATGTTTGATAAGTGAATTGCTAGCACTGATACAGTCCTAATCTAAACTCTACAGAAGACAGCATAATGCTGCTTTAAAAACCACGCACACAAACCTCAAGCCACCTTTAAGTGGAAAAAATGACAGCTCTCTTACACCAAACAGGTTTTTTTCTTTTCTAAAAAACGTGTGTACGACCGGAACAGAACAGAAGAGTGCAGTCAGAGCTCAAACAGAGCAATTAATTTCCAGGTCAGTAACTCTTGGTGTCAGACCAAACTACTGAGCACTGTCAACCTGGCACTGAGACCATCACCACAAGCTCTCTGCCTTAGACACAGAACTGGGAAAATGTACGGGCTGTGGGAAACGAGGTAAGGGAAGAACAGGAGGAAAAAAGAAAACACAAACATTTTAATATTTTTTTTTTAAAAAGCAATGCAACAAATTAAACAAATCATTAGTGAGACAGAAGCTTTAACATTAAAATCCGAAAACCTAACTAATGTAAGGTCTCTCACTAACCTGGACAATGTCTGTGATGCAAAGTAACTCTAATGAATGGAAGTTATTTTACAAATACATAATTTAGAAATAATTTCTCCCTTAGAGAAAATGCAAGTAGGATAATGCTGGTCGGGGCAGGAAGCCGGCCAGTACTTCAAATCAAAATAGTGAAACTCGATGTATTTCCCTGCTACAGCAGCACAGACAAGACAGCCACGGCCGCCTGGCTTCCCCAGCTCGCTCTAACCCAGCAGAGCAAGCAGCGCCTGTGTGGGGGGACAGGCACCCTCACCACTGCCTTTTCCAAGTGGTTTCCCCCGCCAGAAGCATTACACGGATGCTGTCCTTCCATTTCTTTCACTTTCAAATCCTCAGCACGCAGCGGCTGCAAAGCGCTCAGGTACGGCGAAATATTTCAGAGAGAAGCACGTCGGGGGAAAAAGCCTTAAAACATTTCGCAACGGGAAGGAGGAAGAAGCTGCGAATCTCTGAAGTGTCGGTCCAGGGAAAAAGGCACCGTCGTTTCTCCGGGAAGTTTGGGGAGCCCTTCCCAACGGGGGCCACACGAAAGGGAACGCGCTGTCCTCTGTGCCAAAGGGGGTTTCGAGGGAAAAAAAAAAAAAAACCACAAAAAAACCCCAACCAAAAGCCAAAAACCCGAAACGCCCCAACCCTCGGATACGGGTTAAAAATAAAGAATCCGTCCACAACGATCCAAGCACAGCGTGCGGGTCTCCCCAGCCCCTGCGGGGGGAAGGACTCTCCTCCCTCCCGCACCCCGGCCCTGCTCTCCCGCGGACCCGCGGCCCGGGCAGCGCCGTCGGGACGGGGCCGATCCGAGAGCCCGCCCGGCCCGGGGGCTGCAGGGAGACACCTACCAGCTGCTGCCGGACCCAGCGCAGCATCCCCGGCGGCGCGGGTCGCGGCCCCCGCGGCGGGGCTCCNGCCCTCCCTCCGCTGTCGCCGCCGCCGCCTCAGGCGAGCCGCCCGCCGCGGCTGCTCCCCATGGCGCGGGGCCCACGCCGAGTCAGGAGCGGCACAGCCCCGCCGGCGCCCCGAGCCGCGGCTGCCGCCGCCATCACAGCACGGCCGCTGACACTCGGTGGCTGCGGCCGCCCCGGGAAGGGACGTGGCGGGGCGGGGGGAGGGGGCGGGGGGGGCGGGGGAGGCGGGGGGGGGGGCCGGTGGGGACGGGCCC
>VXBI01004374.1:457895-495897 GCA_013397375.1 Toxostoma redivivum | reverse complement strand
TTTGGGGAGCGCCTCCCAAGGGGGGCCACACGAAAGGGAACCCGCTGTCCTCTGTGCCAAAGGGGGTTTCGAGGGAAAAAAAAAAAAAAACCACAAAAAAACCCCAACCAAAAGCCAAAAACCCGAAACGCCCCAACCCTCGGATACGGGTTAAAAATAAAGAATCCGTCCACAACGATCCAAGCACAGCGTGCGGGTCTCCCCAGCCCCTGCGGGGGGAAGGACTCTCCTCCCTCCCGCACCCCGGCCCTGCTCTCCCGCGGACCCGCGGCCCGGGCAGCGCCGTCGGGACGGGGCCGATCCGAGAGCCCGCCCGGCCCGGGGGCTGCAGGGAGACACCTACCAGCTGCTGCCGGACCCAGCGCAGCATCCCCGGCGGCGCGGGTCGCGGCCCCCGNAGAGGGGCCGGTGTGAGCGGTGGAGTCGTGAGGGGGAGCCGCTGTGACCTGCCCCAGGCCTGGGCTGCCGTGCTCCGGCCGCTCCGCTGCCCTGAGGTGCAGCTCCTCGAGCACAAGAGCCGTGCGTGCGCCCGAGTGACTCTCGGACAAAATTCCAGCTCCCCACACGGGCTCCGGCCGCAGCCCGGCAGGGCTCAGCGCCCTCAGCCGGGGCTTCAGCCTGTGTGGGCCCCCTGTTCTACCCCGGGGAAGCTACTTCGCAACTTGTTTTATCTTTCTTTGCAAAAAGTGCAAAGCATATACATGTTGGAATAAAGACTTTGAGAAGAGAGTGGGTAATCACTGATTTAAAGTTAAAGCCCAAGTGCACGCTGTGTAGGTCTCCCAATGCAGGTGCTGGGGGATCTGCTGCTGGCAGCATTGTCATGAGCTGCTATTTGCTAAACTCGGATGTATATCGTGCTGATGTCAAGCAGTGAGCTCTCTGAAATCTTCCACTGGAAGAAATCTTCCTTCCTGGGCGCGTTCCTGTGTCACCTGCTCTGGGTGACCCTGCCTTGGTGGAGGTTGGGCTGGGTGATCTCCAGGGGTCCCTCCCAACCCTGGCAAATCTGTGAATTTGCTCTGAAAACAGCTGCTGCTTATGGAAACAAAATAGTGCAGAGCGACAAACATTGGACACCCCTATGCAAGTCTGCAGCTTCTGCGCCTGTGTGACTTAAGAACTAAAGGAGATTATTTTAAGCAGTAAAGACCTGGGCATTTGTGACCAAATACAGTTGTCACTGAAGTCACTGACAATTTTGACACTGAATTAAAGAGAAGTGTTTCTGTGAGTGAAGAGCACCGTTCCTTCCACTCCTGTTTGTTCAAAGGGAATTAGGATTTTTAGCAACGAATCATAATAGTATCTGCTATAGTTTTTAGTATTCATATAGAAATTTAGAATGTAATTCAAGATTTAAGATAGATGATCTAATGTCTGAGCAAGGGAATCTTGTGGTGAATGCTGATGGTTTAAGCATCTGCATTTAATTAGAAAAATAGCGTTTAACAGCAGGGAATAAGACTATTTTTATCAGGCACTTAGGAGAGCTAATGTTAGGAAAACTCAGTATTAAATGCTAGGCATTATTTCAAAACATTTAAATACATCAAAGCTGAGTTTCAAACAGCTTGCACTACCCTATTCATCTAATGTGAAGTCGAAAATAACAGAGTGATTTCATAGCTGTGGCACGTTGCCTGGAGAGTGGCCTTAAGCCAGAAGCTGGACTGATACACTCAATATTCATGCTCCTCTTTTATCATCAGATGTAGAACAGGGTCCTGACCACTACACACTAAAATTCATATGCCATTACTCTGAAGCACAAGAATATTTGTCACTCTGTCCCTGCCAAATTCCATTATGAGTTGCACTTTCTGCAAGCTTCTGTTTCCATGGCTTGCAGTTGTGTTACATAAAGCTGCTTGGCGCTGTCTGTTCCACATTTGCTGTAATATACTGTTTCACCAGACAAAACTTGGAAGCAATTTGCAAGTGATTTGAACCTGCAGTTTGTATTTTTCACTCTAAGATGTTTGTATTTTAGTGGATGAAATGGATGGATAGGATGGATGGGAATTTTTTTGCTCTGTGCAGCAAAGGCTCCGACTTCACCTTTTCGAATATACAGAAAAATTTCACTTAAAAACATCCTTTCCTAGCATCCTGCCTAGTAAAACTTTGCACCTTTTAAATTGCTCAAAAGCCCACACTAGACACTTATGAAGTTTCATTTCACCCTTGAGAGATAAATAGTTTTCAGAAGAGAAAATTGAAGCGGAGCAGCCAAGCCAGATATTGATTAGCCAGTAACACTCCAGCACTTCTTTAATCAGAGGTCAACTGTATTAAGAATTAAGATTCCCACATCAGAGACCACACCTTAAAATAGTGCCCTGGAGTTTCACCTGAATTCACGCAGCAGGCTTATACAGAAAAAAAAACAACTGCTGAAGAAAAAAGTCACCTTCTGAAGATTAGGTTTAACCCATTGTCTAGGCTCTCTTGATTAGACTCCAGGCTTTCCACTTATGTTTCTATGAGAGTAATGATTTCAGATGTTTGTTTAGCAAGATCGGGATACAAATCCTGTCTGATAAAGAAATATTTACATAAACATAAAAACACACACTTAAATGTTTGGTCCAGCAAGCTTTTATTTATGTGTGCATGAGTAATTCTTATATAATCAATGGTGCTACTTTTAGGTTTATAAAATTAAACATTGGTAACCAGAGAATCATTGCCTGAACATGCAACCATCAAACTCACTGGGGTTACTGATGCTGCTCCCTGAGCTTTTCCTATGTGAGACATACATTTCCATTAGTTTTGAATGGTGTTTTGGGGCCCTTTTTGAGCAGGAGCTGGTGAGATGCTGTCAGGCTCTATGGCCACATCCAGTGCATGATGAAGAGGAGATGGAAGTGCAGCACTGATGCCAGAGGGTGAGCTGCCTGCAGCATTCCTGCCTTGGAAAACTGTGAAGTGCTTGGCAGCTGAGCCCTTTCACCTGTCTCATCCCTGGATGCACCAGCCCCATCCCAGGCTCCCAGGGGGCTGCTGCAATGCAGGCAAGGCAGGTGGGAGCAAAAGGGGTGGTCTCATCTGGTGCGCTGACTTTGGGGCAGCCCAGCTCTTGTGTTGCATCTAGAAAACACCTCTGTCTTTTGGGACAGAAAAACAGCAAAGCCAAAGAGGTGCAGAGTAGGGATGTAGGTTCAGAGTAGGAATGTAGGTTTGTGTAGCAAAACATAGTAATTCTCCTTACGATATAATTTTCCTGGTGGAAAATTCCTCTCAGTCATTTGGTTTTAATGAAATATTTTGTAATTTATCTAAATGAGTATTTTAATTATTTACTTGCTAATTATGGTGTTAATTAAAAATGTACACTATAAAAATGCCTGTTTTGTTTCTAATCCATAGAGAGAAAGGGCTGCCTGAGAGACACAGGGTTTCATCAAGGCATCTTTATTCCTCAAGCATTCATTTAGTAGCTGAAGCATCAATTATATAGAGATAATCAGTGGCTGATTTTCAGTCACAAGGCTTTTAATCTAAAAACACATGTGTATTCTTACCTAGAGCAACCAGTCTTCAGGGAAAAAGTAAAAGAGTTAGAAATTGAACTGAACTTTTTAAAGGGAAACCTTATGTGCAGTTTGTCACTCCTTTTTTGTGCCCTGGAAGAAATAAGATCAGATTAAATGACAGGATGCACAAGGTGACATTTCCAAGACACTTATTGGATCTCCACAATAATGCAGTATTTTTTATTTCTTCTTACCCTTTCTCTCAGTTGTTAAAACCTGGATCTTGATGTAAAACCTCACCTTTCCACTGTTTTTCTCTTTTCACTTGAGAGCTTTGTGGAGAGTGTAGAACTTCAACTTCTGTCCAACACATTAAGCTCAAGAGAGGTGGATCCCCAGTGCCAGGTGAGGGGCTCCATGTGACACACCGAGGGTCAAACCTGTCAGTCCCCTGCAGGCACAGAGAACTTTGCACTGCACCACACTTCACCAAAAGATGCTCTGCACTTACCTCATCCCTGGCTCTATGGAATGGCCTGGCCTGCTAAATGCAAGTCAAGAGAGTTTACAATCAGTGCTACTCAGTTTGCAAGGCCCCAGGATAACAGGAACCTGTGGAAAGCATTAAAATTCATCTTCCCTTTCTGCCTCACTGTTAACTTTTTAATTACATGTTGCCTGTGGGTCGGAATGTTCAGCTTGTGGTTTTCTCTAAAGCTGTTTTGTTTTCTTTTTCCCTGGGGAAGCAGTCCAAGGTTAGAAGAAATAGGAAATCCTGAAAAGCCATCCTTTATCTTCATGAGGTTGAGTATGACCAGGATGAAGTATAAAATGCTATTTATTCATGCTCTTTCTCTTTCTTTCTTTCTTTCTTTCTTTCTTTCTTTCTTTCTTTCTCTCTTTCTTTCTTTCTTTCTTTCTTTCTTTCTTTCTTTCTTTCTTTCTTTCTTTCTTTCTTTCTTTCTTTCTTTCTTTCTTTCTTTCTTTCTTTCTTTCTTTCTGTTTTTGTTTTTGTTTTTGTTTTTGTTTTTGTTTTTGTTTTTGTTTTATTTTGCTTTTAAGGGAAGAGATACATTTTTTTAACCCATGGCTCATAAAGTTTGGAACATCTCCAATGGCCCTGTCTTGATGGAAAGTGGAGGACTCATAATCTTGCAAAACAATGGTTCCGTTAGAAAATATGTTCAGGTAAGTCAGTTAATTTCTAGTATATCCTTGACAGTTACATAATTTTGCAATTCTGTATTATAAAAAAGGATAACCTTATAAAATGTGAATTTTTCTCCAGACTCTTTATTTAATGATTTATAAAAATACACTTTTCCAACTAATTCATTCTTATGCTCATCTTTTTATAATAATTTCCTTTTCTAATTTATAAGCCCTAGTGATTATTGGCATTCATATGTCACCTCATGGTTAACCTTTGTAAAAAACTGCCAGGCAGAAAATGATGCATCTCAATAAAAAACTCATAATATTCTATGAGGATTTTTTTTTTCCTGCTTTGTAGCACCTCAGTTAAGACCACTGAGTGGATAAAGAAAGATTGAATTCTGGAGAATAAACACAGGTATCCAGGTCTCTTGACACCAGTCACCTGGGACATTACTGTGACAACTGTAATACAAACAGTTACACACCTAGGGATGTTACCTTGGAAAGGAGTTTGAGATCTTTGTGGGAAAGGAACGTGGGGATTCTGTTCATGGTTGTACACTCTCTCTTGGTTTAATAGCTTGTTTCAAAATAGTGTAACATCTACTATATGGAATGTGCTCCAGGTAGTGGGAAGTAGGATTTCAAGCACCCTTGTGTAGGACTTCAGTTTCCCATGTCTTGGAGGGCAAACTGCTGAATTGGATAGAGGTTTTCTGAGAGCACCTTTTGGTTCAGACTTTACAAGTCATATAAATCTCTGTGAGATTTAGATATGAAGTAAGCTTGTCATAAGTAACATATTTTTTGTGTCCAAGATTCAGTTTTTTAGTATTTGAGTTAGCTTATGTAATGCCAGCTAACATGTTCCTATACTGCACTCAAATTATGAAGCAGATATTTCTGAAGGTGTTCCTTGCTGTGCTGTTGGCTGGATTGTAGCCAGCTTGAATGCTGAAAACCTACCTTGGACACCTGTGGATCTTACCTGTCCCAGCAGCAATGAGCTGTGATTATACAGGTTCATTTCCAAAGGTCTTCCTTTCTCTCAACTCATATAAGGAAAAAGGGAAAACAATTTAACAGAGCCTTATAATTCAGTTCTTTCCATCAATTCCCCATTATTTAAGCCTGTGCCTCAATGGTAAGTGGCAGGACATTAGCCAGTATTGGTGAGTCCCTTCCTTTCTCAAGGGTGAAAGATTAAATTTGTGTCCCTTGACTTTACCCCTGTACCTGCTTTGTACAGGTGTCTCAAAGAGTGCTGGTTACTGCCTTGCACAGGCGTGTCCATGCCAAAGCCCAGGGCTCCAGCCTATCTGGGTCACTCAAATGCCTCAGGAAGCAAGGCAGAGAGGCAAGACAGACACCTTGGGGAGTTGAAGAAAATTGCAGTGCCTCATCTAAAACTGATACAGCCTCCTTGGGTGACAAAGGACAAAATAGAAGAGCTCTGCCAATGTTGGGCATGAACACAGGTTTCAGATATGTCAGTAGGTAGGAGAGGGTCTCACAGATGAAATCACTTATACTTGCTCAGCACTGAAGAGGCTGTTCATTAGTGCAGCTGTAAAAGCAATTTTTGCTAACAGAGATTCATTTTATACAGCAAAAGGGTTTTACAAAAGCATCTACCAAACAGAATGAGCTGGCAAAAACACTTCTTCCTTCCAACACAGTGTTTACAATAAAGGTTTTGGCTCTTCAGAAATTGTAAATTAATCACATCTCCAGCTGGTATATATGATGGGACCTGTCTTTCCACCAGCTTTCCTTTCAACACCATCCTTCCCACCCAGACCCAGTGTGTTCACATGTTGTTAATAGCACCCTGCATGTCTCTGGGCAGATCTCCCACACAGGTGTGTCCACCAGGAATGCCAGGCTGGCTCCCAAGTGCTGCTGACCTCCCTCCCTGTCCCCACATAGGCTGGGCTGTGCACTCAGTCAGGCTTCCCTCACACAGACACAGCATTGTTGTTTGGTTCACACTGATGGCTTGGAATAGCGATGACAAAAAAGGCTTATGGTTGGGTTTTTCCCCTCCCCTCCCCTCTTTATTTTGGCATAAATATAGTAAAATGGGTTGATTTATACTGCTCTTGGGGAATGAGACTTTCCTGGCCTTTAGGTTGGAGATTACTTTCAAGACAAGTTATTATCATATAGGAAAAGTGTATGTAAAGTCTAATGACAAGTCGTGGTACCACTGATTCCACAACACCTTCACATTTCATTTCCAGCTAAGCTTTAAGAAAAGTCACATAGGCTTAGAGTTTCAAAAACCTGTCGACCATTTCAGTCAAGTTTCTGAAGTAGCTGCAGAATAAATAAACCCATAGGAAGTGTTTAGCACTTAATCTGTCTAAATATTAAGCTGGATACTCAAAATTTGAGAGGGTGTGCGCATATACTTATTATTTTTTTTAAATCCCCTCATGGCCTAGTATTCTAGAAGTGGGGTGCAATAATCTACCATGCAGGGATAACTGGAGACTCTGCAGACGAAAAAAAATAGCTATGAACATGACAGATGATGTTCCAACAGTCATATGAGGCAAACAAACATATGGTTGCTCTGTCTGAAGTTCCTTCAATCTTTTATGTCTTCAAAGTGTAGTAAAACATTGGCTGATTAACATAATTAAGGCATTTTACAAATGGTTCCTAATTGTTTTTACAAATATAAATGGAGATGCTGACGTGAAGTTTTTTGCTGTGCATGATGAATATTGAGTTCTCATTTTACTGAGTACTGTAATCAAATTTAGAACAAATGTTATATAAGTGCATAAGTAATCCTAATCCTAATCCCTTTTCTGCTGTCTCACTTTCTCCATCTAGGCCTGCTGCAGCTGTAAATCTACAAATCTCCCATATTTTGTAATTTCCTCACATATTTTTATTTTTGTTTCTCCTTTCTGAAAGGAGACATTTTTAGTTGCTAATGGTTCTGATTAAATGAAAAGTTTGGTTTTTAGCCTTCTGCCAGTTTTCTTACAGTACTGTTTGATCACAGCAAATGTACAAACTGATGCTATTGCTACAAGATCTTAAACCTTACCCTGTTAAAACAAATCTAGAGGTCTTCAAACATTTTTTTTCTGTCCTTAGTTGAATATGCGTTGTTTTCAATGTTTTATTAATATCAGTAGAGGTTGGCTGAGGGTATGTCAACAATGCATAATTCAAAGTAGCCGGAAGATATCAAAGATAGCTATAAACAAGCTAGTTGGTAATAAATCAGTTCTAGCATTGGAACACTGAATTCCCTGTGAGCAACCTGACCCTGTTTCTGATTTTACCCTAGGATTTGTGCTACTGCTATAATCTGAAATTATTTCACTGGCTCAATGAAAAACAGCCAGGAGGGACAGGATCCAGTGCAGATTTAAATGCTGGACTAAGAAAAACAAGAGAGACTCTGCTAGTGATTGTATTTTTGTGATATATTTCCACAATATGTTTTGGAATTTATTTACTAATTTAACAAAAAAAAATTAAAAATAATCCACATATTAATTAAACAATCTTGTAATAATTCTATTTTAAAATAATTTTTATTAAACTGTATTTCTTACTTGGAATTTTTCTAAGAGTACACAATAGTAAAAGATAAGTATTACAGATGAGTGGTTCACAGTATATAATTTATCCAGTTAATTTAATTTCTTTGTATTTGTCTACAAATTGCTTGTAATTTTATGTAATTAATTCATTATGTGAACCTAATTGCTAAAATAACTCTGAGATTGTCCAGCTTAAAAAAAATAGCAGGCTTTTCATTGACTTGAGTGGGAACAATGCTGGGTCACAGGAGGTTTATCCCTACTCTGTTAGACCTTACTGAAGTTATTCTTTGGGACTACACATCTGACATATTAGTCCTTCTACTTCTTTCTTCCTAAAACAAAAGAAATTTTTAAGCAGAGAAAATTCACATTTATAAATTGGGGAATGAGACCCAAATATTCTCTAATTTTATTTTAGATCTTTTTTTTTAATATCATAGTGCCCATGAATCTATTTGCTAAAATATATCTGGAAGAAACCATTAGGTGATTAGCCATAGCAAGCAAAATAGTCTTCCATGTTTTTTAAGTTACTGTATTTCCTTCTCCTCTGCTTATCCTCAGTTTTGCTTGTTCCACAAAAATATATTAAGATATTTCAGTACCACTGACATCAGTTGGGACTTAAGCAACTGTTTTCAAGAAAATAAAATGGGCAGCACTTTTCCAGTCCCACACTCCTGCCCAAGGCCTGCTGCACCAGCCAATTGTGGTCATCCAGCTGCTCCTAAAAATCAGTCATAAAAGCTCAATATCCCCCAAAGCATAAAGTTTTTCTGAACCTCTAACATAGATCTTCTTCACCAATAGGTAAATTTTTTGCTTCTTATCCTGGCCCAAATATGAAGTGTAATACTGAGTAATATCTGTGTATTATGTGAAAATAATCCTATTTCTTTAACCTGAAGATCATCCAGTTTCCTTAAGTTTTCTCATAAAACCTGTTCTTTTTGTTGCTCTCATCTGAACATTACCCTGACCACTTCTTTTCCAAATTTACAAGTACCAAACAGAGCTGGTACTTTAACTGAGGGCTTATCTGTGCTGCACGTAATGGAAAAATAATTTCACTTATCTCACATGTACTTGTATAACCCATAACAAGAAATGGTTGTTTTTCCCCCTATAGCGATTCTGCTTTTGACTACTGGCAAATGTATGCTCTGTAACATTTGAAACTTTTTTTCTGGCAGGCAAAATTAATCACTTTATATCTAATGTTCATGCAATTAACTATTCTTAAATAATTCCTTTTTATTTTTTTTAGATATCCATTTTTATTTTAGTGCCACCCAGGCTATTTATTTACTTTACCAAGATTTTTTAAATTTACCTTTTCTTCTGCAAAGTGCCTCCCATCTTGGTATCATCTGCAAATAAAATAACAGTGTTCCCTAATCCCAGTGCTTAATGAAAATTCTGATTAGTATTGGACCAAGAACAGACTCTCATAAGAACCACTCTTCAATTTACACAATGAAAATGGATTTGACCAGCACTAGCTCTTATTATTAATATGGAATTTAGTTATCCTTAGACAGCAGATAGATTCCAGTGCACCCAACTTGCCTGGCTGCTGTGGAGCCTTTCTTGAGCCAAACAGGATTCTGGGTTAGTCAAAGAATTCATTACAGAGCCCAGAAATGGCTAAAAAACACTGTTACTGAACTGCATCAGCCCTTTGGAGGAATGCCACCCGAAAGTACCTGAAAGTGATACAGACAAAGTGCATTGTCCAGCTTGTACATTTTTAATGATATTCTTCAAGGTAAATGTATGTGGTGCCAGCTGAGCTTGCTCTTCTGCATTTTGCCAAAAAGATACTTCAGGTGACCCAGAAAGTACTGCAGGGAAGAGCTGAGGCTGGATAATCTACACCACTGCTACACATCCTTGTGTTCCTTTCTTACTTCTCATTTTCTTGCAACTCCAGCTCTGGTGCTGGGCTGATGGCACCTCCAGGAGTGCAGATCTTGGCTGTAAGAACACTATGAAAGCCACCCTAAAGAGGTGTGTTCCTGTCTATATGTCATACATGGTCAAAACACGGAGTATTTCTCATTGTGTTTTGGGAGAAAGAACTGAGAGAGACTTGTGGATATATTCAAAATTTATCAATGCAAATTCAGATGAGATTCACTTATTTTTAATATATTTCTTTTTTGTGAACTTACCCATCTTCCTATTTGAATGTGTGTGTCTTTTAGCTGAATAAGGAACTGGGGAATTGCTTGTGTGAGGGCACACATAAATTAAAGAAACAAGCACCTTCTTTTAATAGAAAAGACTGTTGCTCAAAGAACTATCTGTAAGGGAAGATTATTAACTTTTTTATTTCAGATTTGAGGATCTGATTTCCATTCTGAGATTGAAGCACACTACTAACAGCACAATTTAGATATCAGATTTACCTGTTCCTACTGCTGCCAGCCTGTATTTGGTTTCAGGGTTCTGATGTTGACTATTAACCTATTTAAATATTCATCAAAAGCCTTCTGCCAAGGTGGATTAATTCACCATCTCGGGTCCCTGTCAAGTTGTCAGTTTGTCAGATATTTTTCATTTGCCAGTGCCCTTTAGAGTGACAATAATGGCGCACTTACAGCTGAGCAACAATTTTACTGTTAATATCTCCTGCTATAGAAAAGCTCTCCAATACTTGAGTGGATAAAGCTTGCTGTTGTGGCAGGTCTGATCTGAAAAATAGTCTTTTAACCAAAAAGTGAGAAGTGAATATGGAAAGGAGGGATGAACCATCTTCTTTGATTTATGACAGTGAGGGCCTGTAACACCAATATGAAAGTTTCCTCTGAAGCTAAAGAAACACTGTCAGTTTTTATACAAACTTTATTTTTCATCCAGAACCATGAATAAAAGACATTAAATTAATCATGGAAGGATTCTGGCTCTCCCCTCCAGTGATGACCAGAATTGACCCCATGTCAGCCTTTGATAGAAAATGGAGTAATAAACTTATTTACTGAACCAATAATTAAACATTAACTAATTATCATTAATGTAATATTTATTTAATATCACTTTATTTATATTATAATTAATACTAATGCCTTAAAAAAACCCACATACAAGCTCACTAGATTTCTTTTGTTTACCTCAACTTTTAGACCTTTAGATCTTTCTTGGAGACAGTTTCAGAAACATTCAAGACATACTCCTGTAGCTGACGATTCATGTATTTTTCATGATGGAAATCAAGTCATCTGCATCAAAGTGCACAAAACTCCTTTTATAGCTCAAGTACTTCCAGCTTCCAAGTGAGTATGAAAAGCATAAATTAAATAAAACAAAAGCAAGGAAACTCTGTTGAAATGCAAAGAGGCAAATGTTTATTTTTGTATTTTGGGGGCATTTAGAAGTGCTAGTCCTCCAGGAAGGAGTCTAGGTAAACCAGTGGAATTACAATGGGGATGTAAATGGATGGACCCTCGGGCTCCCAGACATTCCTCCCTCCCCAGGGGTTGTTTTAGGTCAGCATACCACAGTGGAAAGGGATTTTCCCTCTCTCAGGCATATCTGATGTGGAGGGTAAGCACAATTCGATCCAGTGTGACAGCAGGTCAGAGCCCAAAGAAACTTCACTGCAGCCACAAGCATCCCAGAAAATCATCTCCAGAAAGTGGTAACTCAAATATGGCCTTTTCAGGCTCAAACATCTCTAAATGCATCTCCCAGGACATGCACACAAAGAAGAAACTCAAGCTTTAGAGAGAACTCTAGGCTGGAAACTGAATTTTCTCCCTAATTATGCAGAGGCCCTGTCTCCTGACACCCACTGACTTCCAGCAGTTTGGTTCCAAGTCTAGAGAGGGCACCAGTTTTCATTTAGTTAAACAGTAGAAACAGAAAACCATCTAACATGTGATTGAAAAGTCTGACAGTCCAGATTAATAGTTGTGTTAAAAAAGATGACCAAACACACAGAGAGAGATCTGCACAGTTCAGCTGGGCAGATATCCTACCCCATTTGCTAGAAGCAGTTTGCATACGGTGATTGATTTCAATGTAGTCTGCAATTCTGTTGAGCAAGTGCTCTATTAGCAAATCTATCATTAAATAAATATGACACATGTAATTCTACACATGGGGATGCTTTCACAAGGCTTTGGACGTGTTACAAATTGGTACATGGGTAGACTATGCTATATAAGATCAGATAGCTGAGGCTGCAGCCTGTACTGTATACATTTCCACTCTGATAGCAGTGCAGTGATGTTGCTAGGTTAAGAGAAATACGAAAAACAAAAAAAAAAACCCCTCAGGAGATCCCTATTTCCTGCAGAAAATGTTCTTTTTTTTTTCAGTTTTGACAAAAGCTGAACAGTGGTGAATTGGAGCAAAGAAAGAAAGGAAATCATGTGTGAGTAGGGAGAGTCAATCATTTGGGAGATCAGTTCCAACAGAGCAAGGAACATGAACCTCTTTCATCATCATCAGGTTCCAGTGATGCTCCTGCAGTCACTCAGCTACACAAACAAGGACTGGGCAAACCAGGAGCATTCAGGACTGAAGTAAATGGGGTGCACATTATTTAAGTACCTAAACTGAGTTCCAGAAGAAAGCTAGTATGGTCAAATAATGATTTGTGTTTGCTTGCAGTTTTTGTTCTTAATTAGTCCATAGGGCTGTGAGCTGGCTGTGCCAGCAGTGCATTTCCTGAGGGACAATTAATTCTCATCCTTCCAACACTGCCTTATGGGAAAGGTGGTTCTGAAAAATGTTAACAACCCTTGACACAGACAATGCCGAATACATTTCTAAGTCACTGATGTTTTATTTGCTCCAGCAGGCAGATCTGCTACATAGAAGTGCCCTTCTCACACACCAGGAGGTGATCCTGGTTTCTCTCCAGGGTCCTCAATGGCCTGGTGAGTTGGGAGATAAAGACTGAGTCTTGACGTGGTGTTGCTTTCATTACATTTCCACAATTCACTTTTTAGTGCTCTCTTCAAGAGCTGTTGGTGAACTGCTAAATTAATTTTAAACATTTATTCTGGTGGTTAATGATAGTGTAGTTTCACAGGCCAATCAAACCTATTAGTCTAAACTTCCTATTCTTACAGGCCAGGGAGTTTCACTCAGTATTCCCATATGCAGACTTTGCTTGTTGGTGAAACCAGATATTTTTAGTCCTTAATTAAAAAAACCCAAACAAATTATTTACTTAATGACTTCAAATGAGAAGCAGCCTTAGCTCTTCCTTATGAAGTTGTTGCAGTGTTCAGTCTCATCCTTGTTAAAAATGGAGGCAAGACTTTTGATTATCCCTAATCTAATTTAAGGTATCCACTGGATTTCAGAGGCTAATACTATCAGATATCTTAGTTATGTAAATATTTACAAACCGCTGTCCAATTACCACTTTACCTTTGTGTTAATCCACTAGAAATGGAGTAAGCTTTCAACAATTTTCACTGGGAGCTTTGTTCATTTTCCAGTTTGCTCCTCCAGCTGATTTGGAGACAAGCAGTGCTTTGTGGGGAATCAGATGGCCAAAAGTGGAATCTATGAAGTATTACAGATCAAAACCAGAAAGAAAAAAGCACCTGTGTAGACCAAACTCTTAAATGCTTGGTGTGGGAAAACAGTGTTACCTGTCCTGGCAAGACTGGGGTTGGAAGATGACTCAAACACTCATCAAACACTTGACTAATTAATCTGTTTTTTTACTGCCNAAATTAAGGCTGTACAATCTCAGGGAGAAAAGACACTTCTCCTTTGTAGGGGTAATTTATATTTTTTTTTTTTTTTTTTTTTTTTCTGTTTGCTGATAGCTGGGCCATGGAGAGCACAGAGCAGGCCCAGGACTCCACCTGTTTCACATTCTGCTGTCAGTGAGCTGGAACCTCCCCCTGCATCTTCCTCACGCCTCTGTGCAGGAGCTGCAAAAAGGATGTTGCACCCTAAAATCAGCCCTGTCCCATTCTCCTGACACTTATAGAGGTGCGGGCATTGCCAGGGAGGAGTGATAGGTTGCTCCCACATCTCGGCAGCCCTGGGTGCACCTTGGTGAATCCAGTTCCTCCTGCCACTCCCAGTGAGCTCATTAGAAACATCTTGCTGCTGGGCAGCAGCAATTCCCAGTGGGGAGGTTTGCAGGCAGAGCTGTGAGTCTGGACCTGCCTTGTCATGTCCAGGAGTGGGGCTCACTGTCCCAGTCTTGCTCCAGTGCAAACCTGAGTTTCAAAAGGGAATGGAGAAGCAATGTAATTTTTAAGGGGCAGAGAAGTTAGTGGGTAATTGCCTTCAGTACATGCTCAGCTTTCTACTGTTTGCACAAACGAATCACAAACAGGCAGATTGATATGACTGGAAACCTTGGACTACCTCTCGAGGCAGAGATAATCGTTCATCTCATGCTTATGCAGTCAGTAAACAAACAATAGCACCTTACACTTCATTTGTCAACCTACAAGGCACGAGTTGTATTCATGTTTTATCTCTACACTCATCCTACACAATGCTGTCATGCAATTTGCAGTGATTTTTTTTGAATTAGCAATAATTATAAGGAGAAACACACCACTGAGTAAATTATAGAGTCACTTGCCATTTCCCCAAGCAGCACACTGAAGCTTTGTGCTTCAGTTTTCATGCTCATCTGCACCTGCTACAAGGAAAAACTCAACATGACACAAATTCAAAATATAATCAAAAGCAAGCTGAACCGGTCCAGAGAAGAGTGGTCAGTATTTATAAAGCACAAATATTTCCACATTATAAACTGGACTAATCAGCTTCATCAGCATTTCTCAGGCTACAATTTCAGATCCTCCCTACAAATATCTGAAGGATATTACAAGACCTTTTTTTCAGTTTAAAGCACAGTGCCAGTCATATGTACCTTTGTAAAAGCACTGATGTCTGTCTGCTTGGCCCAACAACGTCCCAAGAGCTCTCTGGGAATTTCTGAGAACTCAGAAATGCCATGGAAGGACGAACCACTCCCTGCATGCTGCAGAGACCATTGCTTAGTGCCATTCAGCATCTAAATAGAAGAGGATGACACCACATTCAGGTTTGGGGGAATGCAAAACCCAAAGAGACTGGCTGTAAGTTTGCCATTCAGTGGTCCTTCTCTGAGGGCCATTCTCGCTAGCACTGAATGATTCCTGGCAGCCTGAAAAGTTAACTGAATCTTACTGGCATCAACCAATATCTCAGAACTGAGGTGATGAATATCTATTCTTATCATCATAGATTGTACGAATGGGGCTGAACATTTACTGTGCAGTGCCTGAAATAACTCAGGAGTCTCTGCCAGCCATTTTGAATGGCTTCCACCCATTATGCTCATAAGAAACTGCGTTCGCTCAGCCTGTTCTTTTTTCCTGTTCCCTGAACACCATTTCCACTCAAATATGATCTCAGTTTCAAAGCATAAGATTTTGAGCCACAGTTCCTCAAAAATCTCCATAGAGCATGTGTAAGCTGCACAGTATCTGTACATTTCAGTATGTAGCCTGGAAGCCAAACACAGGTGATGGAAACAAGGACATTTTTATAGGCATGAGCTTATAATAATTTAAAACCTGAATATAGAACAGAAGGAAAGAACAGCTAAAACTCTGATTTACACCATCTTCTTTCAACACAGCCATAAGTAAACACAGTCAAAAATTATAGGAAAACTAAGACAGGAATGAAAAGTAGTTATAGTATCCTGTGCCACTTATTGGCAGCCAATACACTGGGAAAATGTTTAATATTGGCTAAGGAAGAGCTCATGTGGGGATAGCAGGTATTTCTCTTTACTGACACATCTACAGCTCACCCTATAAAATAGAAGTCCTGGATATATTCACACCTTGGCAGGAGTTGTGCAAGGAAGAAGCTCTCTTAAAGATATCCATAAACCAGTTCTGAAAGCTGAGGTAATAGAAACACTTCTCTGTCCAGCAATATGTCTGTGAAGGACTTGGCACTGTGGAATGAGATCCACTCATTTTCTTCAAATAATTGATGATAATGCCTAAAGTGTCCTGCTCATCTGTTATTGCACCTTAGTGTCATTTCCAGGGCCTATGTCTATATATTTCCTATACTGTAATGCTCCAAAATCTGTTGTATGTACACATATCAAGTGCATCATATTGCATCATCAATGAGACCAGATTCCCCTCCAATTCTACTGGAACTCAAGAGAGCCAGGTCCTGCTAACACTGTTACCCTGCTACGAGCAATACAGGGCTATGAGCAGGCTCCAGCCCTGGACCTTTGCTTATAAGGCTCTTTATTAAATAATCACTCTGCTGAAAGGCTTCAGTAAACCCAGTCTCCTCTTACAATGGACTCTCTTACAGCCTCCCTTGCTTCTGGCCATTCCTTATTTATACTGCTCAAATTACTCGGCTCATTAGTCTGCCATTATAATAGAAGTCCAGTTTAGTTTATTTACTGTTTGTTAATAGCCTTTGCTTTTACAGAATGACATAGGTATTTCTGCATTTGCAGAAATCTGCAATGTAACAGGAGCAAGACAGTAAAAAAATCCATCAGAGCTTTTAAAGACTGTAATCATTCACATAAACAGCCAGATGACTGCAGTCATTCAGAATAAAAATAAAACCAAAACATACAGACTTCCCTAAGCAAGTAGATAGCTCTTAAAATGACTAACCAGATAAAGGAATAAGCTAGTTAAAACAGTATTGACTGAACCATGCTGCTTTTGGAAACTCTGATAATGGGAGAGAGCACAGAATAAAATAGAAAGATCTTCCAAGTATGCTGGCTACACTGAAACACAACAAAGCAGATTGCTTCCACTTAAGGAGGCTTCAGCTCTTACTGTTCTTCTTAAAGAGGTTGTGTCACCAGGATTTATTATTAATGTGGACATAAGCTTGACAAGACACTCAGCTTTATGTTAAGAGGCCTGAGTGCAGATTTAAGGTGCCAATTTGGCATTATACACAACTTCAAGTAGATGCTTAACTTCGTGCTCTGTTGTTCCTACTGCTGGTCCTAAAGAAATCATCAATTTAGATGACCTATGTTGGTATGACAGTAGGCAGTTGCTTCTTAAATCCTTGCAGGTGGCTTCAAACAACACATTAGAGAGCTGTGTCTAGGCAGTTGGATTTGAAAACTGTGGAAAATTGAGGCCAAATTTTCCACTCTGAAATTTTTACTGTGACTATTTGTGCTGGGATCAGCAACAGGCCAAGTTCTGTGGGGGAAAAAAAAAAAGCTATCTCTAAACAACTGCAGCCAATTACAAGAATGGAGCTGGGGAAAAGAGAAGGCTGGTTGCCTCATGGTAAGAAGTTCAGGCAGCCACTGCTTTGCAAACCTCCTGGTGCAGAGGCTTGGAAAATGGAAGAGGGTTCACCTAGAGATGTATTCCTACACCAGAGACAGCTAACAGCAAGAGTTAAGGTTTACCATCCTTGGTGAGTGTTTAGTTTCACATTGATGGATTGTTTCAACTTGTAAACCATGATTGTTTAATGTTGCACAGAATCTCATACCATGAGCTGATGGAAATGTTTACTCCTACCTGATAACTCCTGTTACATCTCTCTTGTTACAAAAGATGTTGCTTTATGGATTCTTGTGTGTAGTAGTACTTCCGATTGAATTACATTACCGACGTGCTTTTAACAAAATGACAATGCAGCTAGGTCAGGATAAACTAAAAATAACTTCTAGAACAAGCTATTGGAAAATTAATTAGTTTTGGGTCTAACCCAATATTCACTGCACTCCATGGAAAATCATCCACTGGTAAGCACAATAAATGGCAAACCAAGCCTTCACAAGATTCTTTATTTCTGCGCCAATTATTTCATAAATATAAGTCCAGAATAGCACCATTAAGTGAAGAGCTAAGGATAAAACCTTCCTGTATCCCTAGCAGGATATGCTAGGGATAATGCCCTTTTCAGGCATTTATACACCCATACTGTTTGTCAACTGAAACCAAGTTAGTTATTTTACACTTGTACTGTACATTGCCAGAGGCAAAACATGAGTTCAGTTTGCTACTGTGTCCTTAGAGTCCTCTGCTGTATCATGAAGGCTCCTTTCCTCTTTCTGGTTAAGGACAATGTCACTGTGAACTGTGAACTATCTTGGTTTTGCTACTTTGGTTTTTGACCTCAATGTTACTTAGACTAGAAAGGAGACAGTAAAGAGTGTGAATGACTTCCTAAGATTTACCAAACTATTAATCTTTGAAATTCTTCCTGAATATTCTCCTTCTATACTTGTGTTAAGCAGCCGTAGACCTCACAGCCATGGACTACTTGCCTCCAGTTTTAAGAATTTAGATGTCAGTTCTGGCATTGAATTCCAGGACTGAGTAGTAGTGCCTTACCTTGGTGTAACTCTACTGGGCAAGAGCCACAGTTATTATGAACTATGAGCCATGGCTTTGAATCAGCAGTGCTGTGCTGATCTCCATCCCATCTCACCAAACCACTCCTCAGTTACACCAGTGGGAATGAAAGGAGAACCAAGCCATAAGTACCAGCATGACAGCTTAACATGCACAAAAGTTTCTAAATTTCTCAGGCATAAGTTCTTATAATATGATGAAAATGTAAACATACTGAAGTTGTGTTCCCCGGAAATCAATGTAAGTAGGAATTAGTAGCTCAGTAGTTGACAGAATGCAGAGTTATTCTAGAGTTGCTGACATACTCTGATTTCTTTCTTAGTCATTTCCAACCATCAATACCAGATCTTTCTTCTAAGCATGGTAAGGCACTTCACAGGAGATATCCTTAGGTACCACGTGAAGAGAGCAACCTGAGCCAGGAGTGAAAGGCAGACCCAAATCTGTATCACTTCTCTTCTAGGAGAAAGCTCTGACTATCAACAGGGTCCTGTGGGATACAGCCTGACAACTGTAACAGTTATGCAGGCAATGAAGAAAGTAATTACTGGTTTACATCACACTGGGGTCAGGACATGCACTTGAGATGTGTGTTCAGGTCCTTCTTCAAAAAACATATTGGACCATCTCTGCATTACATAAACAGAGGAGAGATTTAGACAGACTTCCTCTCAATAGCCCACAGCCCAATGCCCACATGCCTCTAAGTACCTCTGCAATGTTAAAGAGTAATTGTGGTTGAAATAACAATATTAGAGCAATGAAGACTTACATGGAAGCTCCAATGCTTTTTACAACTGATACAATTCAGATGTTGTATTACTGAATCTATTTAGTTTTCTGTCCTTCTATCAGCTCGAGTGTTTGTGCAAATGGGACTGGTGACTGACTTCCTAATAATCAAAATGTAATTATTCCCTTACTTCACATCATGGAACTGTAACTTTTTATTTCATCAATATAAATGTTTAAGCAGTAACATCAATGAGGGGCAGCTACATATCAGCTGAGCTGTAAGTGACCTACATCACTGGTTGATCATGCTTCTTGATTAGTGTAAGCTTTAAAGCTCATAAGCTGTATTCTGCACTAAGACAGACATTTATTAACAGTGATAATTAGCTAGTAGCTTGCAATTTTCTAGTACTAAAGTCTACCTAAGAACTTAAAATAATATTTTCTCTATATATGGTATTAAGAACAAATTTTGAGCTACTCTGAAATTACGTGTCTTCATACATGACTCTTGGGTGTGATTCTCTCCTCATCAATATGTACTGTTAACAAGGTTTATGTAATTGAAACCAATTTATTTAATTTAAAACCATTAATAAACATTTTCTGAAGTTGAAAGCTTTCTTGAATCTAACAGGCATAGCCTTAAAGCAATCACAGATGAAAATATTTCTGTGTATAAATACATACATATGAACAGCTGGCCTAAATCAGTCTTCCAAAATAGTCAGCAGCAGATTAGGGAAAGAGCCTAAGAATGAGGGACACATTCAGGGAGCCCTCCTTGTAATCTCGTGTTGATTTCAGGCAGTGTATTTGGACATTGTAGTTGACTGTGTTCTTTGGGTCAGTGATTTTGAAAATAATCTTGGCTACATGGGAGTCAAAGCAACCTCAGGGCTTTCAGTTTCCTAAATTTCTTCACCACCACTTCCAGTGCAGCTAGCCTCTCTGTTTTACTGCCACATATTTTCTTTGCTCATGGCTAGTGTCAATCTGTCTGCAGTGAGAGGAGTGAGAATGCAGATGAAATGGCAGGAGAGGCTCCAAGGCTGCAGGAAAGACTCCTTTTCTTAAAGGCAGATTGCCCTGCACCTTATCACTCACTTGCCTTTGCAGCCAGGGTACTGGCTGGGTGCACAAGTAGAAGGAAGTTGCTGTGTGAAACAGGGTCAAGTACTAAGGGGATAGATTTTTAAAAACTATTTAAATGGCTAATGGTACAGACAAGCAATTAGTGTGACTTTCAAATTGCGTTTCCTAATTGCATCATTAAATACTTGAACACACTTCATAAAATTTAGTCTTTGTTCCTTCTAAGATCAAAATGAGGGGAGAACAGGATAAATTACAATCCAGCATGTAAGCAGCCTATTTTTGTGCACCTTAATAAGATGCCCATGTGAGAAGTGCAGGTTCTCATCTCTTCCCTGCTATTGTCAGTTCTGCATGGCTTTGCAGTGCTGAGCTGGAGGCTGAAGATGGGCTGGAGCTCAGCCACAACCATTCCAGCTTCCTGGATCATGAGTGGATGGACAGGCACCAGTAGGAGCCCCACCAGCCGTTCCTGGGCTCAACCAGGCCCACCCCTAAATCAGATCCTTAACTCCATCCCTGAGTGTGATTTGGAGCCACTAAGTAGGACTGTGGGTAGTAAGTATGGGCAGGCTTGTTTTGAGGCAGTTGTGGTTTTTTCTCAATCTTTCACAGATTCAGTTCATATTCCAGGTTGGACATGATGGCAATGCAAAGGCTGTCTCCAGACTGGGGGGTGGGGTGGGATAGGAGTGGGACCTTGAGAGTGAGACAAGATGGGCAGTTAACACTCAGACCTACAACACATTCAAAAAATCAAAGCCTTTCTGTGATTCAGAGAAGTTTCTCTGGCTAGTTTGAATATCTGTGCCAGACACTGGCAGTTACATGATGTGAACACCCCGTCAGAGACAATTATTTTGCTGATTTGTTCTTGTGACAGCTCAGTTATACACCAGCACTTAGAGAGTAACAGAACAAAAAAAAACAACTTAGAGCATAGCCTGAAGTGCAGTGACAAGAGAGATTCATCTCAGGGGAAAATAATAAGGAAATACATTTGAGCACAGGAGCATCAGAGGGTTCAGAAAGTCACAGCAGAGCGTGGGAGGGCTGGGTGTGAAAGCAGCTGACAAATGAATGCACCCACTGCAAGATGAAGTGCTCCCCTCCGGAGGAGATGGCAGCCTTTGAAAAAACAGCCCAAGAACCTGCTATGTGGCTGTGGCTACTCTCTCTGACTTCCACATTCATCCTTAGCACTGCTGTTGGCCTTTAGCTGGATTCTTAATCCCCACAGGTGAATCGCTCCCCTCCTTCGAACTCTTCCAATCTGTGTCTCTGATCTGGGCTCCCCTGAGCCTGGCAGTTTTATTTCTGGTGTCTTCTGAAACAGTGAGCCTCCCCCTCCTCCCTGTGCTCCAAAGACTTCTCCTGCTCCAGCTGAGAGGTGTAAATCCCCATGGGCATTATCATTACTGCAGGCAGGCAGGTGGAAAGATGGCAGATGAAAAGGCGCACTAGGCACACTCTTCTACTCTCCTGCTCTAGCCTCATTTGAAAGCAGAAGCACCCTTCTCTCTCCCTCTCTGTGAATACAAATAAAAAAGCCTGGAGTGTGAGAATGCTGTAAATAATCAGATCAGAGATGTGTGTCTGACAGCTCCTGTGCTCCACAGGGAGGACGTGTTCTGGGTATGTGACAGACTTCTTACCTCCCTTTGAATACATCTTGGACTTTTTCTGATTTCAGCCCTAAATGCACTTGTATCCCCAACTTTCAGACAGGACTTTCAGAGGCTTAAATCATACAGCCAGCCTCAGTCTTGACACAGCACCCAACCCACTGAGATGCCTTTGGGAACTCCAAAGTCAAGCAATATCACCCAAGTGCTTTTGCCTTCAGAAATGAGTCTTGGAAATGCAAAGCAACACTGCAGGGATGACCCTGAAATGGTGATATATTCATTTCTGTCTGCTCACAGGATAACTTTTCCATTACTTTCCCAGTGCAATAGCTGACTCTTCAGGTGCCCTTGACAAACCAGCATCATCCAAACATCAGCTGGATCATTACATTACCAGCTGCCAGTCAACATTTCTCCCCCACTGCAGCCACAGACCATTTTGAAAGCAGCCCTCCTACAATAGTGAGTGACATTGCTCTCTGCCACTATCTGAGTCTAGTTGTAAAGTTACATTTTTTCCAGAACAGTTAGAGAGCATTAGTTTAAATCCCTCTGATTTGAAAGTACAATGGCTAATCAGCTGACTGGCAAGCAAACAATGCCACCATTAGCTCTGGAAACCAAACACACTTTCAAAATAGACAGAGAACAAGAGGAGAAAAAAAGGCAATGGCTTTTGTGACTGAAGCATGCAACAGAGGCAAGCTCCAAAAAGCTCGCCCATCACTTTGGGTAGCTCCCAGCATACACTGTTTATCCCTGTAATCAGTATTTTGGGGAGCTGGTGCATCAGGAGCCATTCACAGGGACACCCTTGGCTGGGGTGCACAACTGACTGATCATTTGGGGCTCAAGCACAATAAAGCACTTAGCAAGGGGAGTCAGAAAACTGGCACCCACATCGAGCTGTGCCAGTGCCTAGGGCAGGCTCAGAGCTGAGCACCTTGTCAGACCCCAGACCTGCCTGGGCTTTCAAGGATGACTGGTGTAATTTTGGCCAAAATCTTCACTTGTAGCAAAACAACTGCTATTTCAAGAGCAAGCTTCCAACTTTCCTGTTCAGGAGAAGGGAAAACAGCTCTTCATTAGAGTTTAATGATGATCAGCAAATTTGAGTTTAAGGAGTGTCTTGAATTTTTCAGTTGATATATTGTCTGGCAGCTAAAACTTCTCAATTTAAACAAAATAGCCTGGAAATAATATTGCTATCTGATGCTTGCCTAAGGAATCCTGCATCCTCAGTTCTCCATGTTTATGCACACTTCCCATTGGTATTGCTGTGATTTCCAGGACATTTCAGTCTATCTATACTACTTTCTGTACAGCCTCACATGAACCACCAAGGCAATGTCAGTCCTGCTCCAGGTGTTCAGTCAGAATTGTTGAAAATTACAGACACATCTCTTGACCTCAGTTTTATGTCACAGATTTAATACAGATACAGATTAATAAGTCTTTCATAACTGTTTAGGGAAGCAATACTTAGGAGTGGACCATTTTTCACCTATCTGAGCTGGTTTAAAAGACTGATTTATATCATCCCCTTGGAGATGTAGAATCCCAGGTCTGAGGAAATCAGCAACTTCACTTTAAGCTTTACTCCCCTTAGCACTGAGTTCTTTCTGCAGCTGTTGTTCCCTCCTCCCTCAATAACAGAAACTCCTTTTTCATTCAGAGAGCTCAAAGACTTAGCTGGTGGAATACACAATATAAAAGCAGTGGAAATTAGCATATGAGTGGGCTGAGAAGGGCACATACACAGTATTAAAAACTCAGAAAATTACCCAGGAGGCTTATTGCTGATTTTCAGAAGATACAAGGAAAGGGATGTTTTTTTAATTTTTCCTTGTGGACTGGGAAATCAGATTTTTTTTCAGCAAACGCTATTAAACTTCTCACTCCTATCAGGCTTCAACAAAATACCAATGATTATCTGCTCTTCACAGAGCCCCTCACAGAATAGTTTTCATATCTGTCTAGAATAATTTGCAGTGAATTTTAGTAGTGACATGAACCATACTGTGACTGACTTCAGAGCCAATATACAGCACAGCCTGACCAGCCCACATGGCTCCTTCTGCCCACACCATCATCACTACAGCTCTGTGGATTCAGACAATTCTGCCATCAAATGGCACTGAATGAACCAGACCAGAGTCCAGCCAGACTTTGGAAGTTACTTTCCCAAAGCATAAAACTCAAAGCTTATGATGAAATACAGCTACACTGAAGACTTCCAAAATAAAAGCACTCAGATTATCTGTAGGACTATGCTGATCTGCAAACAAGTGTGTGACTTCAGGAATCCTCCACAAGGAATTAGTCTGTGGGGTCTCCGGCTTTCAATTAAGAAAAAGTTCGTGCTTTTCAGCAGAGGAAAAGAAATGTATTATTAATAAGATGGTGTGGCAAGAATGATACCAGTAGTGCAGGCCAAGAGCCAGAACTGCACTGCTGGACGCTGCTGCTCCTGAGTGGAGCATGGATGTAGGGAGCTGCAGGGAGCTGCAGCGATCTGTGGTGAGGAAATACTCAAGCTCCATCTAGTGGAAAATAAATCCCTGTAAGGTCAGATTTGGACACACAATTTCTGGTAGTGATATGGACTAAGGAAATAAAAAAAAAATGGGGTATGGACTCGATTCTCTGGGAGGGAATAGTCTCTTTTTCTCTTTCAAAGGGAGTTAGGGTGTAATCATTACTGAGAAAATAAGTTAAGGCAAGGAAGAAAGGAAAAAAAAAACCCTGTCTACCTATTGGGACTTAAGGATTTAGGCTCCCTGCACATATATTTTACCCTCCCTTGCTTCTGTCATATCCACCTTGAGCTTCTCACAAGCTCTTACTGCTGTTTACAGCCCTCCCCTGTCAGAGACCATGTGCTGGCTGGCACAGGCTGACCATGCCAGTGTGACCAGGGAGAGTTAAGGAAAAGCTTTTGTTCGTTTGGCTCCATGGTCCTCTATCAGACCGGGGCAGGAAACCCCCCTTTGGCATGCAGTGACACAGTGTTACTTCTGTGAGTAAGAAGTGTAAACTGCTTCAATGTTCTACTTGTACAAAGGGAGAAATGTGTGTGCTGACTCACACAGATCCAGCCTACCTTGTCATTTGAAGGGGCCAAAACAGAACAGTGACCCTGTCCCTGCACCCTGGACTCATGATGAGAAGAACTGCTAAGTTTGAGCCTGACTTGTCTCAAGATGCCTGGAGTTTCTGCTTGACTTCAGGATTCCATTAATAGATGATGCATGTGTGTAAATCCTCCCTATGTCTCCTAAAAACCTTGATGCAGGTTATTAAAATATCAGCACTTCTTTTACTGCAGAAGCTTTTTGCAATATCTACTAATCCTTTTCCTCCATAAAACTCCATCTCCTATCTCACAATATACTTCTCTGTGTTACTGCTAATCTTTTAAATTTGTGCATGTTCTTCAGTAGGTGGACATTAACACAAGCACTGGGAGAGCATTGCACTTAGGGGATGCTGGATGTGCTGCCTTCAGCTGCAAAGTCAGGGTAAGACAAGTCTCCTTCACCTGTGCCCACCCCACCAGCACCATCAGCACCACAGGGCTGGGGCAGGAACTGCAGCAGGGGCATAAGGAGATGCAGAAGGTTGTAGGTGAGGGGAATTTTTAACTGGGCTTTCTTATCAAAAACAGGATGATACATATGCAGAAACCAGCATCTCTTAGAAACCACCTCCTTCTGTAAATGGTGAATGCTCTCTGCATGTTGAAACTGCTCCTTCATCTCTGCTTTGCAAAAAGGAAACAAGCAGACAGAGAACTGTAAAGGCCAGTGCTACAAAGCCACAGGTTGTGTTGACAACACTTACAGGTTCACAGTGTCAGCTTTAGTTTTGTTCAAGTCTACCAGCAAAGGTAAAGAGAAACTTGCCATTCCTTTCCTGAGATAAACCCCATTATAGTATTTTTCCATTCAAGGATTTTTTTAAAGAGAGAAAATCATAATGTCCGAATTAAACTGTATATGTACATGGAAATAATTTTTCAAAGCTTTGTGGCAGGTCAAATACAAAGCAGAAGTTCTAAGTAAGGTCCTTCTCCCTGTAGAACAGAACATTGTTTGCTTATTAACACAGAGAACCTCTGATGCATTTTCCCGTGCTTTTATTTTAAATGGAAGTAGAATGTTTGCAATAGTAAAAATGCAGTAGAGGCTCAAAAAACTATTTCTAAAGATGAGACTTTTCTGAAGAGAAGAAACACCTCAAACTCCAATATATGTATATAAAAAGCAGCTAACTGTAAAGAATATGAGAGAAAGTAGGAAAAACCCCCAAAGTCTAGAATTTGTGTGGGATAAGATATGAAACCACAAAAAGTCTTAATATGCCAGTGCATGCAAACATATAGGACACTTTAGGTCTAGTCTTATCTTTAAATCATCTGCATCTTTCCTCTTCTCTGCCTGTGCCCATTATGTCTCCTGCTGATAAAAGAAGCAAAGAAGATACAAGTACATCAGTGTCCTTCAGTGTTTGGGTGCTGCTTTTTTCTGCTTCAAATGCAGCTGCAATCTCCTCTGCATTTGTTTCACTTTATCAGTAGCAGAGGAGCTCACATCCTCCAACCCACTTAGTAAGAAAAGAGTTTGTCCCTGTCTTGGGCCTCAGCTTTATTATCAGAACTATGAGAGAAGGCCTTGAAATGCTTGTCCAGCACTTTCATTTGTTGTGCTGTAATGTGGCTGCTGTAGTGGCTGAATATGTAGATTTAGAAGTAAGTTTGTAAAGCAGGGCTCAGGAGGTATTCGTGTTAATCCCATTATCTGATAAACGGATTTTTGAACACACCTCCCGCCATCCTGCATTAATAACTATCCCTCAGTCACACTAGGAAATGAAATTTAAATGCTTGTAGAAGTTGATGGACCATATGTTCAAAATCATGGAATTTAACAAAACAAGTTTGTGGAAAGTTGCAATGTTGTCAAGATCTTATCCCTAGCTCTCTCCTGACAGCTCCCCATCTTTCAAAGTCACCAGTTAGACCTGATACTGATTTCCTGCCCATTTGTTGAATATGCTACTCCATGCAACTTGTCTACCCCAAAGTGTGCTGGAAGCTGAGCAACACGAGATCTGACCACTCCTGGAATTTAGGAAATTTAGATTCTGCTCCAAAGCTGGACACTGGCTCCTGCTCCTGAGGAAGCCATTCATTCTTTATCTTCCTCTGAAACACACCAAATCCTATAATCTAGGGGGTTGAAATTTGGGTTTTTACTCTAGTATCTCTGCATGTTATCAGGACTTTTCCATCACATCACTGTGAAGGATGGCAAAGAAAAGCTTTTTGCAGCCCAGACAACCAGTTGATACTGAAATCAAACCTTTTACATCCAGATCATCAGTCTAAGTTCAGAGTAGGCTGCCAGCAATGCAGAGCACTGGTTTTTGTTTATCTGTACTGAATGTATATGTAGACTGGACTTAGAGTCTCCTTATAAAGATGTATTTTCAGGGAAGAAACTTATCAGTGCCCTCTGAATATTTATTATCAGAGCTATAGATTACTTCCTTGAAAATCTATGATGCCATAGATTGCAGTGCTACAACAAAAGGACCCTACATCATCAAGGATTTGAGGACAATGTACACAAGTTGCTGGGAAAAGGCTGGAGTTCAAACCTGTTACCTGTCCCATGTCACCACACTGACAGACATGGGGTACAGGAGAGGCTTGATAGCACCCAATCCCAAAGCAGGGGCTCTGGGGAGCAGAGCTCACACGCCAGAGAAAACCACCATAATCTGCTTTTCCCAAGAAGCCAGCACAGTCTGCCCATGGGGTCAAAAGAGAGAAAGAGACCATAGGACACAGTAGGCAAAATGGCCAAGGTGAGCCACCTCAGCCAGGGGGGAGAGGGAAGGTGAAACCAGCAAGTGACATACTCAACACTTGAGATGTGAGAGTCCTACAGGGTGTCCTTGTAGTGACAGGCCACACTGTGCAGAGAGGAGTCTATTCCTTCCCTGTCACCCATCTTTTGCTTTTGATGGGCAGATGAGGTCATTTGGCCTCTTCTACTCTTCACTGATAAATTCTTGGGTCCTAAGCTTTTCCACTGTCCTTGGCTGGAGCCCAGAGTTAACAGCAGCACATTTGTTTTTGTAACCCACTTGACCAAAGAAGGAAGAAGTAATTTCAAGTCCCACCAGTCCCAGCTCTAAGAACGTGGCAATAAAGAGGCACTTGCTTTCCAAACCTAGCAGGAGAACCAGCTCGACTGGGAGGCTCAAGTCCAGACTTGCAGCCTCTGAAGGAGTCCAGCCTTTTGCCTCGCCATAGCATTTTAAATGAAGGACCAGCTGGTCTCCTGTTCCCAGGTGGGAATTGGGAGCGCTGGCATCCCTCCCCGTCTCCAAGTGAGATTCCCCTGATGATTGGTGTCAGCACTGCGGAGAGCCGGGATTTCTGTGCGCAGCTCCCGGGCGGAGCCGTGCAGGGTGCAGTAGCCGGGCTGGGTGCCGGAGCCGGGCGGGATGCGGGATGCTGGGCTGGGTGCACGATGCTGGGCTGGGTGCAGGATGCCGGGCTGGGTGCCGGAGCCGGGCGGGATGCGGGATGCCGGGCGGGATGCGGGATGCCGGAGTCGTGCACTGCCCGCCACGGTCGCTAAAGGGAGCTCCAAGCACAGAGCTCGGCTCTGCCTTCGCCTTCAAATGTCACCAAACCCGTTCCCTTCCCTCTTCCACGGAGCAGGTACATGGAATTAATGGGGCACTTACAGGTCATTTGCGAAATGTAAATCTGCTCCTCCACTTCAGGTTTGTAACACAGCAGCTACAAACTCTTTGGGGAGCTGGGCACACCGTGAGGAAACGTGAGCTATGCACCATTTCACTGGGTATTTCCCGGGAATATCTTCAAGATATATTGCACTTTCGAGCCGAATTCTGTAATTGGTATAAAAAGTATTTACAGCCTAAGCTTGCAAAGAGAGGCTTAATAAAGCCCCAATACTGCTCAGTTTTTGAAGGCTGAGATTTTAGAAACATAGCTAAGCATCACATACAGCTTACAACAGAAATACACATCTGAAATAAAGTGCCTCCACTGATTTCATGTGATTGGCTTTGAAGGGGTGCTGCATAACACCAGAATATTTCAGTCACAAAGGCAGTGTTCGCTGAGGCGCACATCACCCTTTCACAGCAGAACACACTGCAACTTCGGATCCCTGTAACATCATCAGGGCAATCAGTGTCCAAAACATTGCAACACGTAAGCAGGGAAATTCAGCAGATTTACCCCTGGACTCTTGAGACCAGGAAAACACCACCAAAAACAAAGAAAGAAAGAAACAAACAAATAAAAAACAAAAACCCAAAACCCAAAACAAAACAAAAAAACCGAATTGTTTTGCAACGGCAGTGTGATTTAAACACCAAGTAGCAAAAACCCCCGGGGAACAGCATCTGCTTCGTGGCAAGCACAGCCTCTGAATTTAAGTGTCCCTGAGGAAAAAAATCAACACCTGTAAGGACCTCCAAAGGCAGTGATGGTTGGGAAGGGGTGCTTGCAGGTCTGGGGACCAGGTAGAATATTTCTCACTTTAAGTGTTTCTAGCAGGTGATGAAGCTATAAAAGCTACTCTTCTGGTATGAGCAGTGATACCTTTCTCAGTTTTGCTGGTCCTCCTGAGGGAGCTCTGATTAGTCAGTTTTGTTCAGTGACTGCTGGAGTTAAATGTTTATGAAGACGTGAAATACCTTGTTTTCTACAGTCTCTTCCTACAAAAAAATAAAAATACAAACCAATGGACTTCTTTGAGGGACTGCTTAGAAACAGTTGACCTTGAGGTACTTTCTGCATGTTGCCTTGAAGAGACTCACAAGTCAATAATATATTCACAATAATTATTTAGTTAATGTAAAGTAGTACATATGGTGCAGAAAGCAGCAGAGGCAAGCAGGCAGTCTCAGAAAGAGCTGAGAAATGTCATAGAGGAAGGAAATTCCCACCACTAGCCTGTCTACCATGCCAAGCCTGTGCCTGTATAGATGCAAAACTATGAGTACTCCAGACAACTCATGATTCACTTGTTTATAATTACTGCCAGCATTTACAGGAAAAAAAGGGGGGTTGTTTCCCTTGAGGGCTATATACTCCAGCTCTGGCTCCTCACCTGAGCAGCTGCAGCTACAATGAAGATCAGGGACAGTTTCTATCCCAGCTCTGGAAAAACCCCAGCCAACTCCAAGTTGATGGTCTGAACATTACTTAGCCACCCATTCGGGACAATAAAATCCTCCAGTCAGATCCAACAAAAAACCCTAAAATCAGACCCTGTACTTAATAAAACAGGGTTATCTGCTGCTAACCCTGGCTGACTGCTCTCCACAGGGCATGAGTAGATGTGCCATCAGGAGGGAGGTGGGAAAGAAAAACCTCCCTTAGTTCACACAAGTGCAGCAGAGCTCATTATGTGCCCTGCTGCCTATTGCTGTGAGGGGTTAGAAATGCTTCTTTATTTCCCCTGCCCTAATGCACTTGCTGCCTTCCCCATTCTGTTTATTTTGTGCCACCAAAGCAATGACAATCAGCCATGTGAAGCATTATTCCCTTATTTCCCAGCCTCCTTTCTGAGGTGAGCACAGTCCTGAAAATAAGGAGCAACTTCCAAAATTTAAAAAGAAAAAAAAAAGAGGAAGAGAAAAAAGGAAAAAAAATTACTGCCACATCAATTTCTATTCAAATCACTTGGCACATTTCTCCAGTTCTTTTGCTTGAGACCAGGGTTCACTTCCAGCTCCCCAGCTTCAATACCTCGGGACAGTGAGTGCTGGCACAAACTGAAACCTGGTGACCTTCCTTTGAGAATATTAAGTCTTGCTGGAGTTTCTGTGAGGTTAATCGATTCCACTCAGTCCTCTCTTGTGAAATCCTCGGACAGGAAAGAATAAGGAGATAAAAAGCCAAGGGAGATTTTCATGCAATCCTTATAGCCTCAAGTTTGCTTCAGTTTTTAATGGTGTTTGTCAGTCTCACCATCTTTGGAAAGTATGCTGCTAGATACTCAAATTGTTCCTTAGATAAAAAACCCTAAATACTGAGCTGCACTTTTAATTTGCCAAGACCACCCAGCATGTGCCATATTTGAAGTACTACAAAGCAAATTACAGTGCAATACCATGTGAGTTACCAGAACCACTTGAGATCCCAAAACCTTGGAAAGAGATTTAGCTTGTACAGCCTGGCATGCAAAGAGCATTGAGTGCAAGGATATTTAAATGGTTACAGACACATGGAAATTGGCATGTTAAACACTGGCCTACGGAGCCATGTAGGCAACACTGAGCCCAGTCAAATTGCAAAACCCTCCTTCCTCTTTGCCACGATTTCTGCTGACTGGGCCCTCACAAATGCAGTTTTGTTACTGAAAGGTCCAAATTCATCACTTTGCAGCAGCTGGAGCTCAGAGGTGCCTCTGGATTTTCCTGTTGCTGATGGAAAACATAGACTGACCCCCAGACTTTCCTCTTGCTTCCTCACATTGCACCATGACTGGGACAGTGGTGGACCTTTGTTTAATGTGGACATTTCACATGTGGCAAAAGCAAATGCTGCATTAGTGAAATATTGAAGGAAGCAAAGTGCTAAAATCCCCTTTACTCCTCCCTGGGCAAACTGGTCTCCAAAAGGCTGTCCTGTCAAGGCACTGTTCTTGTACAAAGTTTGGCCACACTTTGGGTTCTGTACAATACTGGGCACATGATTGGGCCGAACTGGCCACTGCCCTGCACAGCAAGGAGCACCAGTGCCCTCAGGGCCCCAGCACTGTGGAACACACAAGGCATCCTTGAAAACAGCAGATCTGACCAAAAGGATTTTTCTGCTGCTAAAGCATCCCCATTCCAATGTCTGCACCTCACCTTCTGTGATCAGTGCTGATTCTGAAAACAGTTAAATTGATTTGATTTGATCAGGATCACTTCACCCTGCTGGTCCCCAGCCATCCCAGCCAGCAATAGCATGAGGAGTATCCACATGGAATAACTGGGCAAGGACTGCTGGTGCAGCCCAGCTCTGCACAGCACTCAAATCCCTAAATAGCAGCATGAATAAAAATAGTTCAGTTTGGACATCTGAAAACCAAAATGGGGTAGGAATATATTTACATCAAGAGGTAGTTTCTGAAATGCAGAGTGATTCCTAATTATTTGCCACTGTTCATGAGGTTGTACTGAGAGATGCTACTTCATCCCTTTTAAAATGCTACACCAACATCAAACAAATAACTGACATTTTGAGCAACAATCTTTTCATTCTTTCCTCTTAAAAAAAATCTTCATTTTTTTCTAGGTTACAGACACTGATTAAGAGTGCTATATAATCTTTGGATTCATCTGTCCAACAATCATCTAATTAATTAATCATTGGTAATTAAAATGACCTCCTTTTGACTGATACCTGATCTCAGAAAGGTTCAAAAGAAACTTGACACATGTTGTGTCATGTTCCAGCATAACCCACTACAGGTATTTTATCATGTTATGCCACATCTGGTTTCCAGAGAACAAAATCAACTGAGGAACAAATTAAAGGATGAACCAGTTGTACATGTATCAGATCTAACCAGTTCAAATATCTGGCAACATACAGGAGCAGGTGAACTTCCAGTGTACTTGTAGGACCATCGTTAACCCCAGAAACAGCATTATTTATGGATAATGTCAAAGCAGGGACAACCGATAACAGCATTATCTGTGCAATCCCTGCTGTACTTAGATGCTGCAAGAACCCTCTTTAGAGAAAATCTGACTAAAATCTCAGCTAAACTGACAAGAGAGAAAAACATCCCTCATGTTTTGCTTGTACAAGTACTGAAAGCCCATAGACATTGAATCTGAGATATGTAAACTATGAGGAAAATGAATGGTCTGGCCATCCTACACATCCTGTGATTTTCTTATCTTACATGGGACCTGCAGACTGACCCCCATCCCCTCTGTTGTACTTTCTGGTCACTGCAGTGGTGAGGGAAAAAGGCTCCCAGCTGGTTCACATGAAACACCACCATAAAAATCTCAGTTCTGCAAGCACACTAAATAATGCTGCTCAGGGAAAGTTGCTACCCCTATCCCATGGGCAGTCCAAACCTCAGACAGGGAAATCCATGTGCTTCAAAGATTCAGGGCACTTGGCTCTCATTTTTGAAAAGGCACTTGGCTTTTTCTAGGTATTTCCTCCTCATAGATCCATTAATGCACAGCTCTAACTTCACTTTTAAAATTAATTAAAATGCAGCAATAGCATTTACTTCTTCATGGATATTTTGTCAGTTTGAGGAGGAAAACCATTTTTTTGGGAATGATAGTTTGGCTACAGAGTTGGAGGCCTGCCCCCCTCACAGCAGCACAGTTGAACATTTCTACTGAATAAGTTGATGGGTGAAAACAGAAATAAACATTTACATTTTTTTTTTTTGCTGAGGCTAAATAGGAGCATTTAAAAACAAACATGAAACAAGTGAACCAAGGGGTTTTGGGGCAGAAAATCTATAGAATATAATGTTATAGTTCTCCTTCCAATGGGATATTGGTTTTCAGTATATAATTAATAACAAGAAAATTGTATCCTGACTTTGGGGTCTGCATCAGCATCCTGGAACAAAAACAACCATAAATTAGCATCAATTATGTATTAAAGTTCCAATTAACCTGGCTGACACTGATATACTTTAACGAGGTACTCTTAGATAAAAGAAGCAACTCTCTAATTACTTGGAACAGGACCTCCTGACCCATTCTGCTCTTTTATCCCAATGCCAACCTAATGAGGAAGGAAGTGTGAGATAGGAAACTGTGCAAAGCTGTAGCACCACAAGATGCCCCTTGGGAAATGGTTTTACCTTCTTACTAATGATTAACATTTTATTGCTCTCGGTGCCTTTTAACTGCTTTCAGAAGAAGTGCTCTTGAGGCTGAAATTGCTAATATTCATTTTAATGTGGAAATCTGCCATCTAAGGAAGGTCCTGGTGACATGTTCCTTCTCTCTGGCACACCCCATACACATAATTTGTGATGTTGGCACCCAGGGCTGCTGTACACAAAAGTGTGCTCCTTGAAGTGAAGTATCTTGGTCCAGGCCTGAGCAACAATCACAGTTAATTTTACACCTTAACCAGAACAGTTGGTTTAAACATATTTTTCAGCACTGAAATTTTGTGCAAAGGCTGAGGGCAAAAGCTAGACCTGTATAAAACCCATGTTGCCTGTAGGGAGAGCAACATCAATGTGAGGGGTGAGGGTGGAATCAGGAAGGTGTTTATGGAGCATCTAATAAGGCACAACTTTTTTCTTCCTTTCTATGTTCCTTGAAATCCAATAACTCAGGGGAATGAATGCAGAGGCGTCTCCTTTCCGTTATAAAACAACAGGTGGTTGTAGAGTGTTCAGTCCAGCAGTCTGCTCTTGTTCAGCTCTGTTCAGTGCTCAACTCTTCTACCCTAGACTGACCCATCAGACTTTGAACACGTGCAGCTATACAAAGGGCCAAGAGAGATGAGTTTTTTCTGGTGTTGTCTTTTCTTAAACCACTCAAAAATGTTGCACTCTACCACTGAAGAACAGTTCCCCAAAGCAAGGCAAATAATGAAAACTGCAGAAGAACTAACTTGTCTTTGAAGAACAATCTTTTGTCAGTGCCAATTCTTTCTCTGTGTCCTGTTATCAGCACTTTAAATAATTTGAAATTAATGGTGATGTTGACTCCTTCGTAGCTGATTTTCAGTGGAGTAGAGTTGGAGTCTTGGCTTTCACACTTGATCTCCCACTAGCACACAAGTCTGACTTCTGTCCTTTTGGAGAAGAGGCGTTGCTGGAATCCATCACAGGCACCTCTTAATTATAGTCAGTCTTCAAAACTCAGAGGGAAGCAAACTCGTCACTGAGATTTCAGCTGGATGATTCCTGCAGCGAGTGCTTTTCTGGGCCCTTGCAGTCAAAGGTTATCTTCCACGTAAGCCATATCAAAATTTAAACTTAAACACATTGGGTCATGCTCTTCCCTACATGGAATTTCACTGCAGAGGGTGGGAGATTTTCCTCTAGTGCTGCTGAAACACACAGCACTGGAAGAGAATTTTAGCAGCTTCAAGCCTGGAATCACAACTCCTTCCCCAAACTACTGCTGTTGGATGTAATGTGCTCCATTTGCAAAAGCAGCCAGCAGATAATTCCCCAAATTACAGCTTCTCCAGCAAGACTTTCAGAATTCCTTTGCTTTAGTTGGGAATTTTGTCTCTATCATTTTCCTCCTAGCTTTGAGCAATTCTTCCAAAGCTAGCAGAGAATGAAGACAAACCTAAAAGAAATTCTTTAGTTGCTAAAAGGGTCAGAGTCAGGTCATCTGCAAGATTTGAACAGTTCATCGATGCCCCAAGCTAATGCTGCCATGTGCATTATTCTCCTCCCCTGCATTTTCTGCAGGAATATGTCTGGATCATTCAAGTAGTTTGTGAAGACTGAAAAAACTTATACAATCAATTCTGGCCTTTTGTGACATCCCCAGCGACTTCAGTAAGGCCTTGTGGAAAAAGGCCCATCCACAGTTCATATGTGATGCACAGCCCTTGATCCAGCCCCATTTAAACCAGGGTCTAGTTGAAACAGCAGTGGGAATTGAATCAGACTGACACACTATTATATGTGCACCATAGGGGACTTGCTTATAAGTCTCTTGTGGCAAACATGCTACTTATACAGTATCCCATTCAGATAAGTGACCTACTTATTGGGTGCATGTTGTAAGCTATTTTGGAAAGAGCAATGTGATCCTTGCTGTTCTTTGCTTTGAGTAAACTTTAGCCTTTGGGTATGAGAAGAAGGAAATTTGACATCCATGTAATAGAGGACAGCCATATACATTCAGAGTGGGATTTTCAAAACCATTCATAACGACAGAAAGGAGAAAGAATAAAATCACAAAGCTTTGATTCTCACAAATACAGTCACTTAGTAAATATCTAGGTGGCTTTATTCTCTATCACACTGGAATGGGCCTAAGTCCTGGGAAAATAGGACAATTATTTGGTATTGCATGGCTGCAGGTGTACAGGAACATTAAGGAATATTGCCATCTCTATTTCTTACTATTTGAAGGGAAAAAGTTCAATTTTATTAGACAATTACTAATGTGAAAAGAGGGTGAAGGACAGGACTTCAACTTTTTTTTTGTTAGTTTGTGCTGTTGATTAAAGACTTTGCTTAGGAGTGAACAGAAGTAAAACCCACCATAGCATACCCAAAGAAAAGCACCCTTTTGAAGTGACACAGAGAGGGAAAAAAAGTGTTGTTCTTGAGATGTTATCCCTTTCCCTTCCAGCTTTACCTCTCTGTTGTTTTATGCAAAGCAAATAGTCAGCAAACTGCAGGAAGAGCTGTCCTTATCAGCCAGGGCTGCCATGGCACACGTGCCTCAGCACAGGCTATAAATGCATGCACACCCTGGCTCCCAGTTCAGATGACTCCATCCACTGGTGAGCAGCTTGTGAAAGCCCTTCAAAGCTCTTCAGTGAGCCAAGGGTGACAGTTTACTCAATCTTTTGTAGCTCCTCTGACCCTGCCTCGTTCAAAGGAAAGCATTTTTTTCCCCTTCCTAATTCCTCCCACTCCCTCTTTTAGAGGAATGAGAGAAAATTTAAGTGCCCTGCTTTGACACTCAGCTTGCTGCTTGCGTGCAGTCAGGCCAGCTGCCTCCCCAGATCTCCACTGCATTGGAGATATGCTTCTCTTGTGCCAAGACAAAATTTATAAATAGATTTGTCCAGTCAGTAAGCCCTTTCTCTTTAGAAAGACAGGGATTGAGGCAAAAAGAGGATTATTGATAACATGCAACATCTTTATTATAGTCAGAGACTGCTACTGCTACTATAGTTAAGGACCTGTCAGCATTTCCATTGTAAGATTTTTTTTCGTGCAAGGGTTTAAGTTGGCAGTAAAAATTTAAATATACTTTACTTACTACTGAAGCTGGACTTTTTCTCGAAAGAATTCAGCAAGAGTGTTAGGCACAGGGCTCTCTTCTCTCTGTAATTAGCAATGAATTCAATGAGTGTTAGAGCTTGTCTTGTAAATATTCCTCTTCTGTTTTTTTCTGAGCAGTGGTGAGTAATGCCGGATCTACCATCACATACTACAGAGCAGAGAGAAGAGCACAGGGCAAACAGAGGGCCAAATCCTGCTCTCATTAGTAATGGTGCTTGCATAGCATTTGGCCATTACAGGAACACAGTTTTGGCTAACTTCCCATGTTTTCATCTACCAAAAAAAAACAGCAGAGGGAGATGCTAAAAAAAGTCCTTTCAAAATCATCTCATTTAGGTAGTTAATTTTCCTTGCAATGCATGCTGGTAGGACAGCACAATCTGCCAAGTGATGAATGTGTCTTGGGAGTCACCAACCCCACCCCTCTCCCCTTGTAGTCTGCCTCTCTTCAGCCTCTGGCAAATTGCTTAATTTTTGCTCTGCCTCAATTTCAGGATTCAGGATGGAAAACAGTAAAACCCACACAAATGGTTTTGCACACAGAATTCATTCTGCTGCAGCTCAAGCACTTTCTGGCAGGAAATAATCCGGCTCCCTTGGACTCCAGCAGTAATTAGCCCGAGTGCAAAGCCACGGCTTGTTACTGCAGAGTTGCTGGCATCCCCAGACTTGTGTAACTTCAGCAGTCTTGAGGACAGGACTGCTAAAATACTGCAGCATGCACACAAGGGTTTCATCAAAATATGGTCATTTTGCTTTCAACCATGCTCACAGACATATGGAAGTAAGCATCCATGTGTCTTTTGATAAATTTTCTCTTCTTCTTCAGGTCTAAATGAAGGGGAATAAAGTATTCATGCATTTCATGGTATTCACATCTTCTGGGGGAAGAAGTAAAAAAAAAAAAAAAAAAAAAAGGGGAATTGTAGAATCCAACCAATAATT
>VXBI01004374.1:402124-457848 GCA_013397375.1 Toxostoma redivivum | reverse complement strand
AAAAAAAAAAAAAAAGAGGGGTATGTTGAAATTCAGCCACTGATATTTGCTAAGATTTATGAAAAAGAGTGGTAAATTGACTGGGGATCTGCATGGAGGAGTGGTAGATGTATTTTCCTCTGCCTTGCTTCTCAGTGGGATGCTGCATTTCTTTTTCTCACAACCAATACAGTAGAACATTTTGCTTTAAGGATCTGAACAACTTTGCTCCCTCTCAGCCTGAAGTTAAACCCTTAATATTAGGAGAATGTGGGCCTTTTTCAGGGTGCTTTAAGCCCAGTGTATGTTACATAAAGTCCTTTACACACATGGCACAAAACATTCTTTGACTTGTGTCTCTCAACATTTGTATTTGTGGTCAACTGAGTAGGATCTTTTGTGTGCTGATTCCTACAGACAAATAATACTCGTCTGTTTTTTCTGTTGACAAGATCTTCAAATCCTACTGCCCCTCTGACACATTAAAACACTGCATTTCTGTCTAGTTTTATTTTTATGATATGAGGATTTAGCTAAGACTTTGACACCATGGAAACTAGACACAGGACATGATCCTGTTCTATCTAAATATATCCCCCGACTTTCAATCACACTTGCCTCTTTTATATTTCATGAAAACTTCTCTTTACCTTCCTCCATGTAGGCAAGATTTTTGGCCAGCAGGATCACCTTGGGCCCACCCTTAGCTTTCATCACCAGCCATTAACACTTCAAGAGAGGATCACATGCACTGAGTGGAGGGGAGGCAGTACAAGAAAACAGGCCCTGAAATGTGATGTAGCATCATGGAGGTAATTCTCAAAGAAATTGAATGTTAAATGGAAAGCAACTTTTAACCCTCCTAAGTGCCAAATATAACTTTAAGGAAAGCAGATCATCTTTTTCCTTGTGCTGTTACAAGAAAGGACTGGCTCTTTCTTAAGCCACCAGCTCCACTATAGGTCTTTGGTATTTGCTATTACTTATTACTTCTTATTACTTATTACTTATTACTTATTACTTATTGTCTTTGGGCATTAGTTTTTTATGGCTAGTTACAGCTCACAATCATAACACTCATTTATACTTCTTGTCTACAGGACTACAACATTTCCATTATTATTTTTTTAAACCACCAAATTATCCCTTCGTTATACTTCACACAGGTTCTGCTTGAGTAAAAGAGGTGAGAGGGACAAGCCTGAAATGCAATTTGATAAAAACAAATTTTCCATTTCAGTGTGGCATCAGATAGCTGCGCTTCTGGAGACAAAAAAAAAGCTGTATCTGTCTCTTAAAACCAGAGGGCTAATGTGGGTTTTCCTACCACTGTGAAATCAGGACACAAAACTGAGGTCAGAGTCAGGAACTCAATGTAGTTATTGGGTAACCTTGGTGCAAGGGAGGGCACACACAGTCCTCACAATGCAAGATGGAGTGCCTCTCTATCAGACACAGCAAAAAGCCCTAGGAAGGCCAAAAAAAAAAAAAAAAAAGCCCCTCCAAAAAAATCTCAGTATTGCTGCCCACCATGGGCTGAATGGTTATTTTTGAGCAGCTTGTTGTAAGTGTCAACATGTGTTATTTTGCTTGCACAAGACAAGTGAGCTGATAGCTGAATGAAGCAGGCAAGATATGCAGGAGGAGTTGGAACAAATGTCTTAAATTTTTGAGCCTGTCTGTTTTGCCAGTGACCCATAGAGTGAGGAGCTGTGTCAGTTAATCACTCAGCTGGCCACTGCCGACAGACAAATACCTTGTGGTGACATCTGATGGAGTCCTTACAAAGCACCAACCTCTCAGGGCTTGGAGCTGAGGCTGAGCCAGCACCTGGTGCTTGTGCACAGCCTCAACAAGTGCAAAACACCCAAAAGTGTTTAGATGAATTCCTTAAAGAGCAGGCGTTTGTGTTTACTTGGGCATTTTTATCCTAAAGCAGTGATGATAATTAACTGATTAAAGATATCACAGTCATCAAAAGCGATAGCACATTTTCAAGGAGCATGCAACAGCAGCTCACTGCTCGCATGGCTTTAATTGTAAAAGCAAATAATTACATCCTTTTCAAGGCTTGAAGAGAATTGCTTTCAACTGTAAACAGAAACTATGAAAATTCTCCAGCACAATACCCATTTTTAAATGGCCTAAAAGGAAAAAAAAAAAAGCTTGCAACAGCTGTGTTTCAGGTACATATTCAAGGACTAATGACTGATATGGACAGTACCCAGATAATCAGATGAGGCTCTGCTCATCATCAGGGTGTCTTGACCCATGGATGGAATTGGCCCACATAATTATTTTTTTTAAATCACAACAGGGCTCCACGTGCAATGCTGGCTACCCTGGGACGAATACAGATGACCTCAGGACTGAGTCAGCTCCTCTATCACTACTTTACAAACCCCTGCAGTAGCTGGTTCACTTTCCTTCTTTCCAGTTCCCCTACTAGCATCTGATAAATCTCATATTCTTTGTGCCCTGAGAAATAGCGGCTCATTGCAAATTCTGGATGCAAACCATAGAGGAAGGCAAAGTATGAATGTAACTCTGTTTGCCTCACAAACCTTTTATATTCTGATGGATTTTGCTGCCTGGGATTGATCTTTGTATAAGCTGCAGAAACAAAACACAGGTCACAAAGGACCATCCAACAAATAAACCTAATTACTGATACCTTCCACCTGACACAGTTCAGCAGGATTTTTACATCAGCTTTCTTCTACCCCAGCTTCTCTGGGGTATGACCCAATCTCCCCCCAAACAGAACCAGATTTAACTGCACTAGAGTTGAATGGAGCTTTGCAAACATGAGTTATAACCCATTCAGTAAACAAAGTTTGATATCAAAATTGAAGTGCCTTAAAAGTCCATTTTTAGCTGCTTACACAGGAGCAGGCTTCCCAACCTGTGAGGTACGAAGTGCATGTGGAGTGTGGAACTACACCAAAAGTCCCTTTCACATCAGCAATCTTAAGCACTCAGTGCTGAGCATTGTTGCTTTGAATGTTTCCAGCTCCTGAAGAAATTCCAGGCAGACATGCTGACAAAAGAATAATTTTATCAGCATATGGCTGATCACAGCATCCAATTCCACCAGTATGAAATGTCCCCGTAGCGCACACCAGCATTTCTGCATACAAGTAGAACAGATGCTGCAGAGATCAATGTAATAACAGTTTAATTAATTTTAGTGTCAAAGTCAAATGCTTCCTTATTTCCAGTTGACACGTCCCTAATTTCATGGTCGGCTCTGTAAACCTTGGAAACGGGAGGAGAAATTTGATTTGAGGGTTATATACTGCAGAAAGGCCTTAAAACATGCAAGAGAAGCACTCCATAGTATTAATAACCCTGAAGCCATAGTACTGTTCATTATCCTCACTTTGTTATGAGTGTTCTACAGCCACAGTTTCATTTCTACAAAACACACCCCTTGCTCCAAGCAGTCTTCTGGCATAAAGGTGCAGTAGCATCCTGGAGCTCCAACCCTGGAACTAGATCCTATTGCAGGTAACATACTGGGCTAGGAGTCAAGACACTTGGCTTCAGACCTAACTCTACAAGCAGTGTTTTCTGTTGGACATCCTGAGAATCTATTTACCACTATAAAATCTCCTTGCATCAGAGTGAGATCTTTTACCCCACCAGCACTGGTCAACATTGTATAGCTCCTACTCCAAAATGGTGTTCAGCAGATGAGCTGGACACGTGGAGGAGAGGAAACATGTCCTTGGACAAATTTTTTTATTTCAGGTCACCAATAGCACCAAGCACTATCTGTATATTGCAACAGTGGAAAGGCTGCATGTCCTGCATCTCGTCTTATTGCCCTACTGTCCAGCTGCACAGAACAGACGGGGGAAAACAGCATAGTAAATAAAAATACACTCAACAAAGAAATATTGCACTCTGACATCTGGTCAAGGAAAGTTAAGCAATCTATTAAGAAAACAATTCTAGGAGCTATTGACATAGTTGTGTTCTGAGTAGCCTTTGGATTGTCACAACACTGAAGAGACAGAGGGTGGTGAGAGATTGCTTGCTGCACTAAGTATTATTATGCTGAAATGTGTCCAGCAAATGTTAGTCCACAGGCAGGAACTACAAGTGCCTGTTGTGGTCATTTAGGCCTGAAACCCAAGATTTCAGTGATTTTGTCTGAATGCATTTGCCAAGCACTGGGTGACATTCACCAACACAGGCAGCTTCTCAGGTTTCAGCAGGAACTAATCTACCATCCTCCTGCATCTATCACTTCCAATGACCCAAACTAAAGAGCATCATGCACACCCTGCCTGCTCTGACACTCGCTGGGGTATCACCTCACAATTAGGACTCTGCCTCTGAAGGCATTTCATTAGCAAGCAGTTGCCAGGACTCTGCACACGTTGTTAAACAAAGAGTGCCCCATCACAGCAGGCACTGCCACAGAAACCCCCACCCCTCCAGAAGCCACCTCCCATCTCGAAACAAAGGCAGGTTGAGGGGAAAAGTGGTGGGGATGGGAAGAAGGAAAACCTTAGCAATGCTTGAGCAAACACATTTGGAATGAGGTTTAAGTTACTACACATGTCAGGGGGAATTTTTTTCCTCCCCCTCCTCCTCATCATGTTGGCAAACTGTTGATGACCACAGGCATGGAGGGCTCTCAACGGCGGACCAGCAGATACCAGAGGCAAAAGGGCCTGGGGGTTCGTTGTGCTAAGGAGAGCATCTGACAAGGCACATCCTCTGGGTGCTTTTGTTTGAGGGCTATGCTTCACTAGCAAATCCTGTTGCACTAAGATTGCAGGCTGCAGATATCCTAACAAAAACAAACCCAGGGTACTACCTTTACATCCAAATGATTTCAGGGAAGAGCTGTTAACAGCAGGATGACAAACACCACAGTCCTTGAGCTCATGTGTGCAAATCTGGAACAACTGCTTGCGTTAGGATATCACACAGAAAAATCCCACAAATCAAACACAGTAATACCAAGTGCTTGTATAGCATGTTTTACCTGCAGCTCTTGGAGCGATTACAAAGAGAAATGAAGAAGAAAGGCTCATTACCACCATTTCACAGATAAGGAAGCTGTGGCACAGAAAGGAAGTGATTTGTCCTGCAGCCCAGTGGAAGAACAGGGCAGTCAAGTCAAGCCTCTTAAGTCCCAGTCCGATGCCCTCTCCCCTGAACTATTGTAGCCGACTCTGACCCTGCAGGAACTTCACATTTGTCATTATGCTTTACACCTTGATCATGAGGCTGGGTGTCTTCAAAGCACTGCCCTCAGCTCCTTGGCCAGGAGAGGAAAAAGCTCCCATGTACCTAATCAAATATAATTGCCATTCCCAGAGAAAAGAGATTCCTTCTCAACTCCTCTGGATGATAATTCACCCTGTGTTCAGGTGTAAATGTAATGCTATATGTAAGCCAAGATGAAAGTAGCTCCTCTGACCACTTTTAACTCAACATCCCTTATGCAGTAAATTTCATACACAGCTATTGAAAAAGTACCAGAAATTGGCTGTAATTTTGTTGTCTATTAATATAATTTCATACAGCAGTTTTAGAGTATTCTTACTAAAACGTAGGCTCCAGGGAAAGCTTGTTTAACAATAAAAGCCTTTCACCTTTAAACACACAGATAGCAGAGAATTAGTTTAACTATTGAACTGCAACTGGGGGACAAGTTTGGACCAAGGCACTGGCCCAGCATCCTTCGAGGCTCAGGTACAACACTTGTACCTGCTATAGCTGCAGTTGTGTCACACAGGAACAGAGAAATAGCCAGGAATATGGGTCAAAATCAGCACTTAAAAGTTAACCTGGAAAACAGTAAATCACCAGTGGGTATTCCAGAGTGTGAACACAGAGTGCTTGAAAAGAGGGACACTGTTTAACAAGTCTCTGCAGAGTGTCACTCCCATGATCAGCAGTGTGGGTCTAGGATGCAACATGAATACAATGTCACAAGACACGTGAGAGCATCCTGGTGGGTAGACGGCAGGTTTCCTCCCTGTGCTGCTACCAAAAGGTCATTACTGTGACCAAGTCGCTCAGTTAAAATTATCAGATGTGAACAGTTAACAAACAGGGCCAGGGTGGAAGGGATGTTTTTCCCTTAGGTGCCTTGTGTAAACTTAGAGCCTGCTACACTCTAAAGGTGGCCATAGGTGACTTGTAATCCAGGCCAAAAGCAGAAAATCACAGGATTAAAAGTGGGTGGTCAGATCATTCATTTGACTTGCAGGGGAATAAAACCCCACGATATCTGCTCGTAGACGACAAGCAGTTTTGCAGAGAACAAAGAAATCTCTCTCACAGACAAAATTGGTCTGCCAGGAACTGAGCCCATCTAGCTCCTCACCTCCCCACCACCCTCCCCATATCTTCCCCTCTAAAAGGATCTTTTCTGGGATTCAGGGAATGCGTGTTTATAAAATAGTTCCATTCAATTAGGGCACAGAGTACAGCAGCTTTATATCAGAGGCAACCCAGAGCGAGAGCTCTGTGGAAGTGCAGGTACATGGTAATGATGACAACCCTGCACTGGTTGTAGTGTCATCACCTCTTATTCTTAATCAAAAGGCTTCCAATCCCTTCTCGACGTGTGCACTCGGAAATGAAGGGACTGCTGGAGCATCATTTGAATGTGGCAGCCCTAGATAATGATGAAACGAATAAAAGACTGACTTTTTTGTTTAGGTTTGAGGAAAGATTCAGGATTCCTCTCGTGAAAAGGCAGCAGTTTAATAGCAGTGAGGCAGAAGGGCTTCTCGTTATCCACAGAGGCTGCTGTCAGCACAGCACTAATGGCCACAGCTCGGGCTTCCCCGGAACGCTCCCTGTGCTGCGGAGCCCGAGGAACCCGTGTGCTAGGGACTGAGTGGAGACTGCTTTAGGCACTGGCCTGGGATGGGAAACAGTACAGGGCTCAGCTGCATAGGCTTTCCCTTGTGGGAGAGGCAGGGACAGTGTTTCTGGGCTGCCCCCAGCAATGCAAGCCACACAAACCCACTGGCTGGCTAAGTGTGGGATCTGGGCAACTCTGCCCCAATATCTTCATCCTCTGCTGGGGAAGCAGCTGCTTCATCAAATGTGATGCTGCACACAGTGGAAAGGCCATGTAAATCAATTATTGGGCTGGAGTTACTTCCATGAAGTAGGGGCCTTGGGCAGGCACATAACACCTCTGAGAAGCAGCCTATTGATAAGCTGTGTCTTCCTATTCACTGCCCTGCAGGGCTGATTTTGATACTGTATTTGGGTGAAAGGGATGGAAAGCAGATAAACACTTTGCTTCTCCCTGTAGCTCATACATACCTCTCAATACAACCTTATTAATATCTCTTGTCATATGTTTTTGCAGTGTCTTTTATATACTCCAGGTAGCAGCCACTGTAAATCTTAGGATCTTTTGTCTGAGGGAGGTCAGGAGCTGTGCTAAATGACCTACTGGATACCTGCTGGTTCCATTTGGGGAATACCAATTCTGTGCCAGGCAAGGGTGATAGCAAAAGCTTTTTTTGTTTTGTTGATTTAAAAGAGCATGATTTCAGAATAGGAAGTCGATTAACAAGCACTCTTTCAGTGACTTAGGAGATCATGGAAATAATTTTTGTTTCTATTTCATTACTGGCCTCTTTGTCTACAAGTAAAGTTTTCACAAAAATAAATTTTGACATGTGCAAAATTGCAACTATCTTTAGCAATTTGCTCAGCCCTTCTCAGGCATTCACATTTATTTATACCAAAGATAAATACACAAACCACAATTCAAAACAACTTCTGTTTAATATCAGCTAGAGTTACTCTGTTCACTGCAGTAACATTTGCCCCAAATGCAGAGCTGGCAAGGTCAATAGTTTCACTTTTTGTGCTTCAGCTACATTAATGTAACAGTTTGCCATTTCTCTCTATTACTATATACGTTCAAAGCTTCATGAGCTATCATGAGCAGCCTGATCTCTGACACACAAGACATGTTAACAACAGCTTTTCCCATTCAGAAAGCCAGCAAGGAAGAGAAGTCAGACCTTTCAATGTATGTTAAGTAACAAATATAAGATCTCCATGATGTCCTACATGATGAAACACCTTACAGCAGGTTAGAAAAGGAGGTATGAGGAATCAATACATTTCTTCTCACAGTTACATAGCTGCATACATCACCACTTTTAACTTCACTGTCTTCAATCCAGCCCACTGTGTCCACAAGTAATATCATAGGGACAAGGCTATAGAAAAGCCAAGGACATTATAAATGAACAATGTGGTTATTCAGCACATACATCTAGGGTTAGGGCACAGTGACCAGCCACATAAAAAGCCCAGAGCACTATGATGAGATTTCGCTGCATAGCAATACCTGTTAGTATGAACACCTAATAGGAAGAAACAGCTGATAAAATGAGCTTACAGAGGGTGCACAGGAACATGTGTTTAGCCAAGAGACTAAACTAGTCAAGCATAAACAGAGAACAGATACATGCATGATTTCAGGATTTCCTCCCACCTTCTCAATCACAAAAATCACAGTGAATGAATTAGGACATTTGGTTTATATGGCACAGTTTGGTAGTGGGAGGTGGTCTGCAGAGGTGACCCCTGCGACAAGAGGCCAGGAGCTGCCACAGTATCAGACAGAGCCAGCTCCAAAAAGGACCTAGCCAAAACTGAGCCCAGCAGCAATGTGGATGGTATCTCTGTGAAAACACATCTAAGGAGTAACAAACACTGCCCAACAGCTACAAGAGAAAGGAGTGAGGAAAAAGTGCAGAAGAAACAGCCCTGCAGACACAGGGGTCTGTGAGGAAGGAGGGGAGGAGGTGCTCCAAGAGCTGGAGAAGATTTCCCTGAAGCCCATGGAGAAGGCCATGTCCAGGTAGGTTCACAGAACAGGTTGTTCCCCTGCAGCCCAGGGAGGACAACATGAGAACAGAAAGCCACCCTCTGCCCTAAAGGAAGCTACAGCCCATGCTGGAGCTGTTCTTGAAGAACCGGTGCCATGTGGGAGCAGTTTCTGCAGGATTGCATGCCATGGGAGGGAGCCCATGCTGGACCAGGGGTACAGTGCAGGGAAAGAGTGGCAATGACAAAATGTTATGAACTGACCACAACTCCCCCACGTGCTATCTCCCTGTGCCAGATATGGGGAGGGGGTGGAAGAGCTGGGAATGAAGGAGTGAGGTTGAGCCTGGGGAACACAGGTGAGGTAGAAAGGGTGTTTTTTATTTCCTACTTCCCTTCTCTATTTTCAAATTGAAAATAGATTTAATTATTTTCCCCAAAAACTAATTCTTTCTGTTTTGTTGGTGATGCTGATTAGCAAGCAATCCCCTTGTCTTTATCTTAACCCATAAACTTTTTTTACACCTTGTTTTCTTCCCCTGTTCCATTGAGGAGAGGCAGTAAGAGAGTAACTTGGTGGACTTCTAGTAGAAAGCCCAGCATTGGGCTCTAAATGCTAAAGTACAAAACAAAGCTCCACAGCTCCCTAGAAAATGAGGTTTACTCCAAAAATATACTTTAGACCAAGATAAGTAAATCTATTGTCAAAAAAAGAGGAAGAACAGATGAAAATTCAAGTAGCTACTACTTTTTTTTTTAAACTGTGAACCAAGTGAATGAATGCATACCATTCAATAACTCTTACTTTTTAAAGAGTTTAAATGGTCAATTTCTTTTTGTCTCAAATTATTCCTACTCGTGCTCGTTTCTGATACAAATTCCTTCCATTCCTCCTTTCATAGCCATCCTGATACACAGAAAGTACCCTCACCTGTGGGTTAATAAGCCCAGCACCCTCTTTTTCTATTGGTCTGCTTCTTCCTCAGTCATTTTCAATAGAGCAATTAAAAGGCTCAGGGAACTCACAATGCTCTCCATCTGATTTGTAGGTAGCTTGGTGAAATGCACAGCAAGGGGTTGGCAGATGAATGTACACATGAACTTCAATAGCACAAACTGCTGAGAAAACATTTTAATCTTGGATTATAATAACCATTTTGGGTTGAGCTGAGACTGTTTCCTAATCATTTCAAGCTTCATCAGTCATAAAAATGTCCATTCACTTGGGCGTGAGTTTTCTGAAACCAGGCTATGATCTCATAATAAATCTCTTATAAACTAGTTGAGGATCAGCCCTGATTATGGACATGGGAAAGATTCAGCAAACACAAGATGTGAGAAAATAGACTGTATTTGTACAGTGCTTTAGTTATTAGGCGATCAGCTGAAGAAAAGCTGAGTTGTGAAAGGCTATTGTATCCTTAACTGGGTAAAGAAAAAGTATCTCTTCCTATAGCAAACACACTAATACCAATAAAGAAGCTGAGTCTTCTGCTGTTATCTGACCTTATTGGTGTTGATGTGTTTGCTGCAGGGAAAGATACTTCTCTAAAGTGTGATGAGATCCTTCTCTCCCAGCACTGCCGGGTGGGTGTGTGCTCTTACCAGGCTAAATGAGCGTCTTGGTTAACTATAAATTAACTGCAGACAGTTCAGCACCCTGCTTAGCTGTAATCCCCTATTTGGATTAGTATGTTGCTCCAATTGCATGTGCCATTTTGGGTGCTAATGAGTAAAATACAGTGTATTTTACTTGCACTGAATAAACATCTTGTAATTAGTACTAACCTACCTCGTGTCAAGGCTGTGTTCTCCCACAGATGCCAGGAGCTATTGCTGGTGGATAATGGCAAAGGCATGTTTTGGCCACAAAACAGCAACTTTACAGCACGATCCTTATAATCACTTTTGACAAAACCCATGTCATCACCAGCCTCTCATGCTAAGGATCTTCCATGGAAACTCCATTGGGACCCCTGGGGAATGGAGTAATGGAAAAAAAAAATCTTTCTGAAGAAGCCTAAAACTGACCGACAGATGATGCTTCTGAGTTATTGAAATGAAAAACTTGGGTGGAATTCAGTGAATTATGCAAGCTTAAAAATATCAGTGTGTCAAAACATCAGATTTTCGTAATGCCATGTTCTGCTTCAGAAAATTCCAGTGTGTCTTCTCTAGAGGCAAAATATATCAAGGTAAAACACTCAGTGATGTAGAAACCACCAACCAAAGCCCTTTGCAGTCCTGGTGCAGGCAGTGCTCTCTAGCAGGTGCAGAGCTGAGCGGTGCGAGCTCCTCAAGGTGATTCCCACAAGGTGTTAATCCTAAAGCTCAGTGGCAGAATCTTAATGTCACTGCTCATCACCACAGCAAAGCAGCTACTAGTCTCATAAAATAGATGGATTTTAAGTGCACTGTCCTACTTTGTTCTGTCCAGAGAAGATACCAGGAGTGGAACTGTAACCAGACATTGCTTGCTCTTCATGCTATCCTTTCTCTAGGAACCATTCTTGGTTTTCCAATATTTCTTTATGAACATAGTAAAAATGCCCTGCGAGGCTCTTGTGTTTTGCAATGTGATGGAGCACAGCTGACCCAAAAAGATGAATTTCAGGCTAGTTTAGAGCTGTGATAAAAACTACATTGCGCTTCTGCTTGTTTTAGATGATGTTGCTGTACTCACAGATGCAGGAAAAATCCAGAGGGGAACAGGACAGAAATAAAAATTTGTTGCAAAGAAGGTCCAAATTTAGTCCATGGAATTAAACCCCAATGTGTGAACATAAATTAAGTGGGCCCTCTTCAGAGGTGGAGGATCCATAGCCGTGTCACAATAAAGTTGTTGGTCATTACCTGAAGATAAGGGAAATTTATCACCTTCATTTTTTTCCCTCTCAAGGAAAGAAAACATGAATGCTGCAGCACTGGAAGTTGACTCCTGTGGGGCAGTGGCTTAGCAGCTGATCCTGAGGAAAGCCCAGCTGCCCTATATGGGATAGGAAATCCTCAGCTGAACGAATGACAAAATATACAATGCCCTGTCAGCAGATGGTTCTCACCGGTTCTCTCAGGCCCAGAGTGAAATAGAGTCAGTAATCATCCTGATTTTTATTTTTAAAAAAATATACATTAATGGCACAGTTAAATACAGCAGGGCTCCCACTGATTTTTTTCTTTACAGTGAATTCTTTGTCCTCCATTTTCAGACAGGTACCCAGTTGTTAGCCCAGGAATATTTCTTTGGAAGCTCCACGGGAAAAACTGCTGTCAGCTGTCACAATTGCTGTTTATCCCCCCGGTGGGACACACAGCATGAAGGAGGCTGAAGCAGAGGACTGCAGGAGTGGCGTGTCCTCCTGCAGAAGGACTGAACACCAGCACCTGGAGCCCCTCGCTGCCACCTGCACTCTGCTGCTGCTGTGCCAAGGAAGAGGGACTTCAGCCAGGGAAATGAATGGAGGAGCATCCTTGGCAAAGACAAATGAGCAAGTTTAGGTGTGAATGGGTTTGTTGAAGTACAATGAGTAGAAGAACAGCTCTGCCTTCCCTGGATGTATCAGCAAATGCCTTCTGACAGGAGTGGTGCTGGGAGAGGGAAGATGGGAGGCATCAAACTTCTCTGGCTGGGACTCTGGGATACAGGAATGGGTCTCGTTTCTACCTCCACTCGAGAGGCCCCAAGCACTCTGAGTTTCCTAGCTGTAAAAATTTCATATCAAGTGGTATCTTTATCTTCCATCTTTCTGTCTCATGTGATTAGTTTGCATGCTCTTCTAGTGGGAAGTTGCACCAGGGACACAGTCTCAGAGGGGACCTCACTGCTGCTGGAATACAAATTTGGCTGGCAAGGTTATTCTATGACTGTACAAATTGCTTTTCCTGCCATTTAGGCAGTAAAGTGCTAACAGTGCGCACTAGAAGATTTTCAGGCTATTGTGCTTTTATTTTGGACTCAGACTTGAATCCTGTCATCTGCAAAATGCTGCACGTAATGCTTAGTAGGCTGTCATATCCTGCATTTTGCACATCTGTATTATTAGCTGGAGAAGAGAGGGAAAAGGGGAAAGAACAAAAAGCCCCACCTTTGTATAACTAAAAACCTCTCAGTGGTGTTTGTTTAGTGTGAAAGAATGATTAGTAATCTTTAGTGAATAGCAATTTTCTCCCTCAGGTGACTTTATTGCATTCTCATAGAGCTCACAAGCACACCTGACCTGCCAAATGGGAAGGAAAAGCTGAGACACCAAACATTATATTTCATCTTTTTTATTTTGCTATTTTTAAACATCAAGTCTAATAAACACAAAGAATATAGTCCTTTACTTTTTCTAAATCACTCTGTGTTTGTGGAAGCTGTGTAGTTATCTACAGATATCCATATATTATGTATAGATTATAGATACAGATAGAGGGAAGAGAAGAAAGCTCATCCAGATATCAGTATAGATATAGATGAATATAGATAGATATAGATATCTAGGTGTGATTTCCCCTGTTCCTTGCATCATTTAGAACTGAACAGAGATGAAAGAAACCTCTTGGTTATGCCAATTTCCCCTCTCTCCCCTCCCTGTAACATGCTGAGGAAATTGTACTCTGGTTTCTAGGACTGGTTTTCTCTTCCCCATTGTGCAACAAAAAAGTGATTATTTTTAATGTGGTCAAGAAAGAAGACTTTTTTTCCCTTCTCCTTTTCCCAATTGATTCTTCTGCAGGAGGGATCTTGCTTTATTGTATGAGTGAGGAACATGGGGCCAGATTCACATGTGGGTAACTCCTCCCAATGATGCTGGAGTTACATTAGGGATGGATTTGACCTATGATCTATTATTTTTTGCCTTAACTGCAGCTTGTCTGCAAAACCTCAATCATTACACCTGGTTAGACTGGAGCCTTGACAAATTGTGTGGCCTCAGAATTTGCTTTTATGAATCATCCCTTGTTTCATATAAAGAAATCCAAGACAAGCTGAGCACGGCTGCTTAGTTTGATGGCAATCACACACTTCGCCCACCTCAGGGCTGTGTGTCTAACCCTTGCCAGGAGCTGGGAAAATATTCTCAGCTTAAACCACCCCATTTAGTGCTGCCTTTAGAACAGGAATAAGAATATTCACTGCATTTACTGTAGGGAAAGGTGCTGGAATGAAACCATTGTAGACTGAAGTTGTACACATACAGAAGTGGTGCCACCTATTCCTGGCTGCCTCATTAATTTCCTACCCTGTTAGCCCACCCCAAGGAACAAGAAGGCAAATTAGAGTCTACAGCCATTCAGCGTTAAACCAGTAAGGCCAGGAGCAGTGGTGGGTTTTCATGTGGTTGTTTCACATGAAAATGACCTGAGATCTGCTAATGGGTCCTGTGTGAGAGCCAGCTTCCAAAGCTCCAGATGTTTTGTCATGGTAAGGCACAAACTCCTCCAGGACTGGATGTGAACTAGTAATAGAAATAAAAAACTTATTTCACAGCACTCCTGGAAAAGCTGACTGGGCAGCTGGGAGGGAAGCTGAGGAAACATGGAGTCTTTCATAGTTTCTCCAGACCTTCTCTTTAAATCCATTGAGATCCTCAAGCTCATACCATCCAATGCCCTAAGCTGAGTCACCCTGAGAAACAGTTTGTGAGGTAAACAAATGCTGTACCAAGTGAAAAGCAGATTTAAACAGGGAGCTTCAGAAAGATGATGAGTGGGCTTTGTTTTGTTTTCACTTTTCTGTTTTGCTTTTGAGTCAGAGGAAATGATTAGCTCTTCAAATTTCCCCACTACACAGGAATGTGACTACTTAGTGTCCACCTTGAAGGATGGGATGCAGACAGAGAAATTGGAAGCCTTGGGTTTGGCTTATCTTTATAATTTTTGTTTTAGATGATCATGATGCTGATCATTTAAAAGGGTAAAAATATGGCATCTCATGTGCACACACACACACAGAGTTTTCTACAACCTGCTCATTTCCTCAGTTTGCTGCTTTCCTGCTTTCCCTGGATCTTCATTTGCCTGGACAGCCTGAGGTATGGATGTTAATGTGATTATATTTTTATATCCTTTCCTGGCTGCCAGAGATTCCTCATTTACTTGGGCAATGCAATTTGCCTTTTTGGCTCAATTCTTGCCCTTACAGTTGTCTTCTCCCACCTTTTGGTGCAGGTGTGTATAAAGGGGTCTAAACAGGGCTTGGGAGCACTTGTGTGTGCTGCTATCACAGAGGAAGGGAATTTCTCATGCAGGCAGCAGCGCTCTCCACTTCAGGCAGGCTGCCTGGAAAAAGCTCTTTTTAGGCTGTACCTGCAGCCCTGGGGACCTGGCAGCCCACCAGGGCTCAGCATGGTGCTGTGAGAGCACACAGATTTGGGAGCATACACTGCCAGGGGGCCAAGCAGAGCCTCCAAGGGGTTTGCTGACAGCAGGGATGCTTCCAGCCTGGGAATGTTAAGATATTTGGGCTGTTGTTGCACACTGTTGCAGAGAATGCCAGCCCTCCTCAAACTCCAGACTAGACGTTCTTGGCCAAAGAAATTATGATTCCCTGGTGGAACAAGAGCTACTTTTAAAAATTATTGTGAAATTTCTGCAAGTATCTCTGTATAAAGAAGCAAAAGAGGATTCTACAGAATAAGTACATTTTGATTTGTTTAATATTAGAGTTAGCAGATATTTATAGGGAAGGATGCCTCTCTTGATCAGAGCAGCATTTTCCAGGTGCTACTTCTATTTCTTCCTTCTGTTGTTCCCAATAGTGGGATCCTTGACTAGTTAAGCTTTTGACTTGCTGTTTTTTGGACTTATAACTCACATGGGAACATTCTGACCTCATACAGTGCTATTACATCCCATAGTATCACTCAGTAGAATTACTCTCCATTTATACTTAACTGAGCAAAGGAATTATTACCACCTTCTCTTTGAGAAGGGAAATGTGATAACTGTCTGATTTAGTATTGGTTTGACTGTCTGAGAGAGAATAGATAAGAGAATTTCTCAGAGGTCCCAAGAATAAAAGCACTGTTGGAAAGTCAGCGTAGAACTCAGATTAATGGAGGAGTAAACTGAGGCATAGAGTAACCAAAGTGATGTTACAAAACTTGTACCTGCAAGTGCCCACAGTAGGGACCAGTAGAAAATGGTGCCTTCCACAGATTCAGTCAGTGGGAACTGGTCCAAGAAGACTGGTATAAAAAAACCCATGAAATAGTTTGGCAGAAAACTGCTTGAAACTGAGCAAATACATTTATACCAGTGTTTGTTTTGGACACACAGTGTACGCTCAGGTGAAAAAGTTTCCTGACTTGCAGCATATTTTAGCTTGCCTGTAAACAGACCTCCTCTGGGCTTTACACAAGAATCAGTTTCCCTCTTTGGAGAAGAATGACAAACCATCCATTTAACATATAACAAAAATGAAGAAAACAGGCCAAACAGAAACTTAGCGGAACAATCTGCCATAAGAATCAATCACTATCTTCCTCTTGTTTGGAAGATAATTAAGTGCTAGATCTCAGGCTTCCTGACCTATGAAAATAAGATATTTATCATTTTAACTACAAATCCAACACGTGTCCATACATTGTTCAGCATGCTCTGATTTATTGCTTTTGACCAAAGCCACATCAGTGTATGACCTGGCTATTAGCTGGTGATGGGACTGGATCTGTGCCCGTGCTCACTACAAATGTCCCACTCAGTGCTGGCCATCAAATCCTGAGACTTTGGATTTGCAGCCATTTGGCAGCGATCCCATTTCTCAGTACAGGGCTTCCTCCAATTTGAGATAATATTTTTTTCTAGGACAAAGTGGGAAAACCACACGGCCAAACTTCTTCCACAATTTGGGAAAATCGATGCCGGTTATCCACTAGGTGACACTGTTTACCTACAGATCTTGTCGAATTTGTGTGAAACTCCACAAGTCTTTCAAAAGTAGCATACAATATGTTTTGCTCTTAAAGAAAAAGGAGACTGGTTGCAGAGGAGAAGGAAAATGGGCTGTCAGTGAGGTATAATTAAGGGCAAACCTACAGTTATGAGACTTTATGGTCTGGTTTCAAACTATTTACTAAAATGCATTTTAAAAGCTGCTTTTTATCAGTCCCATTTCAAAGCCTTAGGAAATTGTTTTATTTAAAGAAAGAAAAATAGAAAGAAAGGCAGGCACTCACCATCAGCACAAATCTCAGCCTGGCTCAGATTTTGTCTTGGAGAACAGTGTGAACAGAATTGCCTGGTGGCAGAGCCAGGCAGGAAGGAGAAAACAGAAGAATTTCTGCAATCTCATCTGAAGAGAGCTCGGTGGAAAACCGCTTTCCAGCCTTGCAGACATTTCAGAATTTTGCATTTCTCCCCATTCTTAAATAGGACTAGAATTGGTGATCTCAATTTCTGAAAATCAGTTGTTTTAGGACTAAAATTGGTAATCTCAATTTCTGAAAATTGGTCGTCTGAAAGAAACAAAAACTGGTTAGATGCTGATTTGTTTCATGATTAAATATTATTTTATCCTTAATATATTTTCCCTTATAGAATCATGTGCTCCTCTTTTAAAAAGAATGTATTTCATTATGAAATGCTGACCAAGTAAAAATGTTTAAAACTGAAAACTAGGTGGGCCAAAATCAAGAGCTTCCCACAAGATGTATCAGCTTTTAATTAATATTTTTTAATTAGAAAAATACAAATATGCTTTTGGACACTAATGCCACTGCTGATGGTGTTAGGGAAGTCTGTGCTAGACTTAGCTGTGATCTGGGAATCACACTTGCAAGGAAGCCGGATGAGTCTGTTTGAATTGGGCATGCATTCTGGAAAAACTTTGGAGAATTCCATTCTTTCTTCTCATTTGTCCTGCTGACAGGCCAAAAAAAACACTTCTCATCTTCAGCCTTTAAGTCAGGCTTTCAGAAATACCAATGACCTGCAAGTGTCAAGGGAGGTGTCTGGGGAGCATGGGGTGTTCAGGATCCCTAGAACTGGCTGGGCACCTCCAGAGCACAGGGAGGATTGCATGCAACCTTCCAACCTCCTGCTCTCCCACTGTGAGTCAGCCTTTTCTCTTTTTTTGTAACCACAGCCCATAAGTAGCTTATGGCCCAGTTCATGTTTAAACATGGCCAGAGATCACTTTTAATTCCACTGTCTAGCCACATTCAAATATAGGTTTTGGCTGCAGCTCCAATCAGTCTCACAATACACAGATTTGGGGAACATTTCTGTATTATATTATTCACACTTGCAAAGGAAGATCTTCTTTCCCCTATCATTTTAGCTATTAGGCTTGGCCCTCCTGGGTCAAAATTAAAGTTGGGCATTTATTTTCTGAAGCCCTTTTCTTCATCAAATCTGAAACCCTGAGGTGTCCAGCCCTGGTTAACATCAGTGAGGCAGAGCTTCAAATCTCTGAGGTGCAAACCCTCTTCCTACACTGCCTCCAACACACTCTGGTACCTGTTACACCCAGAACACTGTCCAAATACCCAAACCAGAGCAAGACCCTCTCACGCCTTCTACTGAGCACAGGGCTCTCTCTCCCTTCAAGTCTGAAGCTGCAGCTTCAGCTGAAGCCTTGCAGCTCAGGGGTTTTCTACATGTTAGCAGATCTCCAGAGATATTTTATTGCTGACAAAGTTTGGTTCACCAGCAATAATGATGGAGCAAGACGCAAGTTCTGCTTCAAAGATCTTGTGATCAGAGCACAGAAAATGGGAGAGCAAGAGAGGTACAGGGATGCTCCAGGGGTTTGCCCCTGAACCAGGAGCAGAATCGAGGTGTGCATGAACATCCTGTGGAGGAGGCACAGCTGCACTTCCACCTCCATCTGTGTGATTTGCTGCATGGCCCCTGTTTCCAGCACTGCCTTTTTGAAAACCAGCCACAGAACTAATTGATAATTGTGCAATAATCCTTGAGGATTGGACAAGATAATAGCAGTTTTACAAGAACCTGGAAGGCACTGAAAAACTTTTATGGTGTTTTTGATGTAAAATTATTATTTTTCACCACTGTTCAGTGCACACAGTAGCTGCTGGCACAGTTTCAATGGTTAGGTGGATGATGTGTTATTTCTACATTTCTGAAGTGACTTTGGGGCCTAACTCATATACACAATACCTGGAGCAAAAGCAGAACAGAAGAACTGGTGTGAAAAACCAGTGAAGCTCCTGATTTGTCTCGTGGTGTGGGCAGAAACAGATTTTATTTAGACTGTAACACCTAATTGGACTTTTGTCTGTGTCACTCTTCCAAAATTGTTTCCACAGCATAAAGAAATGCCCAGGTGAAGGCATTGATGTTGAGGGCCTTGTTTTAAGATGTGGAACAAACCAGCACAGAGGAACTCTTCCCAGCAATGTTCCTCAGGCTCAAATCTGAACATGTTGTGTATTTCAGCCCTCACTGGGGCTCTTCCTCCCCATGAGTGCTACAGACAGAAAATATTTCAAGCAAAATAACTTTTCACTTTCAGGTGAAAGCTTTGTAAGGCAAAGTAGGGAGGAGGGTGGGAAAGGAGAAAAAGGAACTTGTTCTCCAGAAAGAGGAGTCTAGCAGGCTCATTGCACTGGTAACACCATCCAGACCTGAGACTGCACCTCTGGAGGCAAAGGGCAGGGGCTAGTTTGTTTAATTTTGAATATTTGCATATCTCTTTCTCTTGCTGCATTGGTATCAGATCTGCAACAACCTATTAAAGCTTTCATTTGAATAGCCATTATATGCCTGAGAATGGAGACCGGGCTCCTTGGGGGTGCTTAGAAATAAACAAATCATTTGTGGCACATGTGTTGTTCATGCTTCAAGCAAGGTAAATGGAAAATACAGATTATGGTGACTCAAGTCCTCTCCATTTTCCCCACTTGTCAAACATTCCCAGATTCTTCAAAAGAAGAATCTAGCCATATTATTAGCAATAAAATGGCTTATAGCTGAAATTTTGAAAAGATTTAACAATGTTCTTTGCAGGAGTTGTGTTTCTCATTACATAAATCTCCAGGCTCTCAGGCAAACCACCACCACCACAGCAAGCCATTATGTCCTGCTGTGGCGGTGTCTCCACTTTAAAAAGGTAAAGATTCAGGGCTTTTTGACTTCCTTGTTTTCCATTCTTATTCCTTTTAAACAAAAAAAACCACAACAAACCAAACAATATATTCACCACAGAAGAGTCCCTGCAGATTCATCTGCACTGGGGCAGATTAGTCCCCATGAGCACCAGTGACCCATGCATGGCCAGGGATGGGCTGGAGAGAGGACATGGGTGAACAGATGGGGGACACAAGGATTTCTGGGTACCATTGGGAGCGGATGCAGGCTCCTTCCCCACCTCGATGGTGCTGGATGCAGATGCAGGTTCCCAGAACACCAATACACTGTACAACAGCAAATCCAGGAGCACCTCCCTTTCCTCCACTCTGCCTCCTGTAACTGCTCTCCAGAGCAACAAAAAAGCTGAAACTGTCACTTGCCTTCAGTCAGAGTGTTTCTGTTGATGCTTGTGGCCTTTCCCAGCCTGTAGGATGTGTGTCCCACAGGCTTTCTCCCAGCTACTGATGTTGGCTGCATTTTGACCTGGCTCCTAACTTCTGCACGTGGACTCCTGAACCTGAGATGTGCCTAGGCAGGGTGGGGATCCTTGGTTGTCTGCTAACATGGCTTGGAAAGCAAATACTGCAAGTGAAGTAAAATAACATAAAGTGAAATCCTAGCAAACAAATGCAGAACCTGATGCAACTAAGTTTTTTAATATTCCATTGAAAAATATGCCATCAATTGCCAGGCAAATTTCTCAGGTTGATATGGCAACTGGAAACACTGGAAATTAAAAAGCTGAGCAAATGTTCTTAAAGGAGAAAAATAGTCTCACTCCTGATCAGGGATTTCCAAACTCCCTTCCTCAGCCTGCCTTCTTTTAAATTCACAACCTACAGGAACAGCAGTGTCATGGGATGACGCTGATTTTCTTTCCATCACCAGAGGCTGTTTCTTGGAGGGTGCAGTAACAGCTTTGGGCTTCTGTGTGATGGATCTGTAGTCACAGCCAAGCTCTTACTCCCTTTTCAGCAGCAGCATCCCCCTGCTAGCAAGGCTGATGTCCCCACAAAATTAATAATATCACTCTTTTAGATAACCCTGTCAGTATATGGAGGGTAGGTTGGGAAAACAGAGAGTTACAGTTATCTGTATTATTGCCATATCACATATATCTATTCTAGTCTCAGCAGAAAGCTAGTAATGTCCCAGGAGTCCTGATCCCTCCTGAATACATCCAGTGGCACAGCTCAGTGGGAATGGGTCAGCAGCCCACATGGAGGGAACAGCTCATACTGGGCAGGAGAGCTGCTCCTGGCAGGTTGACTGGAAACAAAGGAATTAATGACCTGTAGGTGTCCAAAGAGCAGCTACAGGGAGAACATAAACAATATTTGCTGAGTTTATGCACTGCCCCTCCTCCACATCCAGCCAATTAAATACAAAAGAAGAGAAGGAAATGGTTGTTAAGCACCCAAGGCTGCCCCTTGGGAAGAAGAACTAAACAGGACATTCACATTTACTTGCCAGCTTCTTACTCCAGAAAGATTTAGAGGAGTGAACAAACAACATGATCAGAAAATTATCCACCTCTTAAGATTGATAAGGACTGTACTAGCCTAGTATCTGACTAATAAACGCTTTAATTTTTAACCTCTTGTTTTCAACCTCAGTTGCTTGATCAATAATCTCTAATTTACCAATAAAGGTAAAAGTCACCTGTTCTGGATATGCCAAGAAAAGTGATGGGTACAGCTGCCAGAGATATTGGGCAAAAGGAGACAGTTCTTGCCATAAAATGCTATGGTCTGTGATAGGGACTTTACTGCCTTGTGCTAAACTTTGGGGCAGGTAGAAAGAGGTGCCTGAAAGGTGCAGATAGCAGCGTTCCCCAGAGCTCTGGACAAAGCCAAAAGACTCTTGTGTGTTGTGTGCTGTGATCACTACAGGGCTTGACTGGAGCACACTGTCCCACACAGCCTGGCATGCAGGCACAGGAAGAAACTACTGGTACTTGGGGCAGTTTTAGGCTGGCATTCTCTCTGCCCTGTGCTGCTCCTTGCTGATTAATTGGTGTCCTGGGACAGGGGCTGCCCAGTGGGGCTGTGCCAGTGAGGACAGCAGGGCTGCCCAACCCCTGGCTGGAACCTGCCCTCAGGGAGGACACCTACTCCAGGGGACAAACCCTACTTCCCCTTGGCTCCCTCCCTTCACAAATACTGAGAGCATTTGATAATCATGCCAAAGCCTCTCACATCCAACTGACCATATCTTCTCACACCAGAGTCCCACAAATCAGAGGCAATTCATATTTATCCTCTGAAGAGGACAAGAGAGTGTTTAAGAACCCACGTCAGAAAACCAGAGAGCGCAATTCGCTCTTATTTCATATTTATTTTATCTTTTCTTTAAACGAAAGATTGCTATTCTTTTCTCTCCCTACAATGAAGTTAATAGATTTATTCATCAAGTTTTCCAAATTTAGACATTAAACTGATGTTTTTCTCCCACTGCTAATTTTATTCTTAGCAGCACTTACATAAAGGCAAGTATTGCAATATGACAAAAATACAAACCTCCTCTGACCTGGAATGTACCAGCAGGTAAAGTACAGGGGAAAGTACAAGCAACTTCTCACCCAGGCTCTCCAAAACAGCAAGTCTTTAAATAGAACGGAGAGGTTTTTAATGCTTTTTTCTCTCAAAATCTACAACTGACCTATCTGCCTTTGTAGTCTGGCCCTGGACTACCAGGTTGTGCCCTCACATAACTCAGTGGTTAGGGATGATGCTGTGTTTTGCAGCAAGGCCAGAGTTCCTGGTCTGAGTTCAGCAAGCAACATTCTGTGTCATTATGGGTTCTGTCTCTGTTCGTGGAGGCCATGTCCATGCTCTCAGTTCTTCAGGTGTCAGTCTCCTGATTTTTCTCCCAACCCGTTTTTCTGCAAGCACAGTTGTGCTTGCACTGAACTCCCAAGCACATGCCTTGAATTTACATTCTTGCATCTGGCCCAGTAGATGCTTTGGGCCCAGCCAAAGCAAAAGAGACTCCAGCCCTCCATGTTCCTCCAGCCTCTTGTGCTCTGCACTTGGAGGAGTGGCCAGCAGTGCAAATGAGAGAGAGCTCCCATGGACAAGCTATGCCTCTGGCGACTCTTCTTGCAGAGCAGGCAACCTGCAAGAAACACTTCCTACAATGTCTCTGCTTTCCTTCTTTTTCCCATTTCCCAAAGTGATGCTGTTTAATATTGATGGAAAGGAAGCTGCCCACCCTGGACACTGGGCTGTCTGCTGAAGGCCAAAAATACTCCTGTGCACACGCCCAGGAGAAAGAGCCATGGGCCCAGATTCAGACCCTGAATGTAGAGAGATACTGAGCAAGAGCCTAGACCAAATCTAGTTTAAGTTTTAACCCCTGCTAAGCACACAAGGCACTCTCACATGTAATTACCACTTGAAGAGGGCGGTTCAGGATCTGTCACCAGCGGCATGAATCTCTCTGCACTGCTCATTTCTGTGACAGCACCTGCTCCTGCTCACTCCATCTCATGGCATCCCGTGACTTTGCCTGGCAGAACAAGACCCAGCCCCCAGTAAAGCTGCAGGTTTCCACCAGCTTTTGCAATGCCTCAGTCCCACACATTCCCATTGGCCCCGGTCGTGCCTCATTAGTTTGGCTTAATCAAGTGACGAGCTCCGCTCGAGGCCGGGGAGCTGCCGTAGTCAATGAGGGCCATTCTCCCTGGATAGACACATGTCACACCCATTAGCATCAACAGGAATTTCAAATGCACGGTGGAGAAAGGCCCCAATGTGTCTGAGGGGCCAGTTCAGCCCTGGGCTAAGGGCCTGCAGCTCGGTCATGCCTTGCAGCAGAGCAGAAATTCAACTCAGCTTCAGGCCAGAGCAATGGGATAAGCACCAAAACAAGCAAAGGGAACAAACAAGAAGCGGGTGTCACCTGGTAGGTGGCTGAGTCCCCTGTAACAGTCCCGAGCAGGAGGCTGAGGGCATGGCCTGTGCAGTGAACAGCAGCGGCTGTGCCCAGGCCGAGCGGCACCACAGCTCCAGCACAGGGCCACCCAGCCTCTAGGGCTGTCAAAGGGATATTTCTCAAGAGAGCTTAAAAAACCCAACCAAACAACAACAGGGGCACACCTGGGAGACTCTGAGGACAGCCTGGGGCTGGCCAAAGCAAGCAGGCTGAGTGTCAGCAGCCAGTGTGAGAGAGGAGTCACTGCGCCCTCCGTGCGCATGTTCAGGCCCTTCCTTCGTGCACAAGAGAGGGATTTTCATTTTCAAACCAGCCTTGCCAAGCTCCTGGCCTCCTAGGAGCTGCATCTCACCCAAAATAGTCAACTGGTTCTTTGAGTTTCCCAGTTTTGGGGAGGCTTTTTATTTCCATATTTCTTATCTTTAAAAAAATTCATTTCAGTTTCTATTAATTCTCCTTAATATTTAAAGTGAAATTTTAAAATATTTTAAATTTTCTAAAGGCTTAAAAAAAATATTATCCCAACCTGAGAGTCCTCATCTATGTCCCAGTGAGGGAAGAGTGAGCCTGGCAGGTCTCATGGCACATGTTTCAGTGGTGTGCATACCAGAGATGTCAGGCAGTTACACCAAATGGTTTTTAAACATTTGCATTTCAATTTGTGCTTAAATGAATGCAACCCCATAAATATTGCCATTGGACACTGGGGTCATTTTTATCCCTCATGGTGCTGTTTCATGTGTAGATGTATTGTCTAGACATGGGGCACAGGCGCCCCGGCATCTGCACCATTCCCATTGGAAATTTCTCCTAGAACTCTGGTGATGTTTGGCTTGCCTTACCTTTTATGAAAGCCAAATATGGTCCAAAATGTGTAGTTCTATATCAGACTACAGGTACTCCATTGGTACTCCTAGAGTTAATAGCCCTAATATATATCCCAACAAACTGTCTTTAGCTTTCTCCATATGTTAATTCCCTCTAATCCTGTTATCAGTACAGGTAGTTGGACAAACAGTGTGATCATAAAATAGTATTTATAATACATGTCCTTCAGTCCTAGATTAACCACAAGATTTCCCAAGCACCTAGGGATTTGATTTACCAACTGTGTGCAAATCTTCAGTAAAAAGAAAGTATTCAGGAAAATATATTTGCTCCCACACTGTATTGTTTACCATCCACTCTTCCCTTGATCTGTATGTGTGTCTGATCCATGCAATTTATTTATTCAAGCCCTCGATGATAGTTTAAAGCAGGGTCTAAAGAACTGGGACATTATGAACACACCGAAGGAGTTTTCTGTGAGCACCAGCCATGCTCATTCTCACCTCCCACGTGCTGCCCCTCTCACCACAACCAAGATTTAAAAAAGCCAAACAAAGAAATGAAGAAGCTCTTTTCCCCACGACTGCTACAGGTGCTTACTTAGTTCTGGATAAATGCAGCCCACTTCCCCCCCAACCCACCACCATTTTTTTTTTTAATTCCTCTCAACGTGTCGTAGCTTTATATGAGGCTAATGGAGCAAGGCAATGCTCAAACGTCAAATTAAACTGCACAGCTCTGTAATCACTCAGACTGACATGGCATAAAAGGATAATTAGTAGTTCATTACATGGAACATTGTTTGTTCAGCTAAATTGATTTCTCTCAGCTGCCCATGTTTTCTGTTTACTTAGTGAGTGCTCCACTGCACATTCTTATTTGTGAACTAGGAAATCCCTTCCACTGAACTTTTTCCTTCTCTCTAATCAGCACTGAGGATTTTAAATATAGTTTGCTGGAGGTAGATGAACCTCCAAAATTACAGACAGGTGCATGGCAACAATGGCCTGTGTGGAGCAATATGGAGAGCAAAACAAGCTGTGGTGGCTAAGGAGAAATACCCAAGTATTCCAAAAAGGGTCGTGTGTGTCCATCTGCTTTGTACATAGAAATTCCTAGCCTGGTTATTTGCTTTTCAACTTACAGTGAACTTGCCTTTCTCTCATATTGTAAAGAAAAAAAAAGTGGGGCTATAATCCTTCAGTGCTGAGAGTGGAACTTCTGCAACAAATTCTTCTTTAAAGCCTCATTTTTGCTCACCAGGACCCAGAGGAAAAGAGGAGATTGTTGTTTTTAAACATGCTTTTCTTTCCTTTTGCAATTAGGGCTGAGGCTGAAATACCCAATTTCAAATGTTTCTAAACTGGCTGCCTCATGACACCTCTCCACTCAACTGAATTTCAAAATCCTGACAGTAGTTACAAGTAAAAGTGTTGGAGCTATCAACTCCCACACTCCTAGTGTCAGTCTCAATACATTTCTATTTTGCTTAAAACCCTAACTTCTGTAGTCATTACATTTTAAAAAGAATTCTTGTTTAGGTAGAAAATACGATCCCTAATGAGTCAGAACACAGGAGAAATACAGAAAATTTACTTATTTATTGAAATCTATTTGAAAACTTTTCCTTCAGTGCTGCCTACGACATGCCAGACACCACCAAAAGACATGCACTGCATCCTTTCCTGCAGCCCCTGCAGATACCACATTTTTGGTTCTGGGGTGTTTGAGTTGGAAGGCACAATTGTTTTAACACGATTTCTGAAAGAAGTTTACACAGTTTCTCACAGTGACCCTGTAAGAAAAATGGTGCTCAATTTCTCTGAATTTCAGTGACATTTATGGGCAGGCTCCTGATGGCAATATCAAACTAAGATATTCCCACGCCCTGCTGCTTGTCATGGCCTCCACTCCCCCCTGGAAGTGTTGCCACAACACTGAAGCGGATCGCAGAGCCGAGGCAGCTGAAAAAGGATTCTCCTTTTGTGCCAGGTTATTTTCTGGGAAGATCAGAGCCCCAGCCAGCTCACAACATGGACCCATAGACAACAGTTCTGCCAGCTGGGAAAGGGGATGGGTAGCAGCCAGGACCAGCGGATGGCTGGGAACTGTTTGGGCTCATGGCATCGTGAGAAAACGAACTTGGATCTATGGGCAGATCAACCCCTTGCAAAGTTTCCATCCTGGCTTTACTCATCCCCCTGGTTTTACTACTGCAGTGCCATGATCCCCCAGCACAGCCTTGCCAGTCACATGAAAAAGCAAAGCAATTCTAGTGCCATGTAAACCTCCCCAGGTATTTTCCCTCTTTCCCATCTCCTCTCAGTCTCATAGTAGGAGCCCCTTTAAGTATGTTCACAGCAACAAATAATTTCTTTTTGATTTCAACACTGTCTTTTTCTACCTGTTGATAGAAAGGACATCCTAAGCACCACCTAAACACAGATCACCTTTACACCTAAATTCTTCCTCAGTGACCAAACGATTTCCAGCCATGTTAGGAAGATACCAGGGTCTCCCTTTTAGGAGTCCCTAAGCAGCTCTGGAGACCCTTTCAGTCACAGCAGACCCAATCCTTCAGCAGCAAACCTAAGCATCCTTGCATCCCCTCATCTCCTTTGTGCACATTTATACCCCTGAGCAATTCTCTTTGCTCACTTGGTTGGGGCAGGTTTCCAATTAGTCTTCCAAGGAGCCAGTCTGTCCAGTGCCACACCACTGGAATGTCTGTGCTCAGGACAGCTTGACCCCATGGGATTCAGCTCACTTGCTCCAGCCCCCAGTGAGCTCCACCTGTGTGTACACATCTGGAGAGATGGAGACACATTCTTCCCTAGCTGCTGAGCCAAAACCTACCTAGAAAAGGTGGAACAAAACCAGTGTATTCCTCCTTTCTTGACAAGTGTGATAAAAAAAGAAAAAAAAACACTTATATTTTATATAGAGGGATATGATCGGTTTGGCTGCTTCTGCGCTGAACTGAAATAAAAATAAAATTCTGGTTGAGTGGTTGTAGAAAAAAACAAAATATGAAGGATAAGCCTTGAAATATATTGTCAATGGTCTCTTCCTTCAATTACCAGCTCAGTGACAGAGCTCACACCAAAGACATCAGCGATTTCACTCCAATTCTTTCATCTGCTGAAACTATTTGAAAAAATTACTTGAAAAATTTGTTTCCATCTGTGATTACCTTCAGTGTGATGGAAACCTCAACTTTTTGAATGAGGAAACTATTTATTAAAAGAAAATTGGTCCAGAGTGCATACTGACTGCAAATATGAGTATCAGCAACAACGTTCCCTGTGACTGACAGTGGCTGCCAGCAGTACCTCCTCAACCTAATTCTTTAATGGAAATGGAGGTTTTTCTGCAGTCAGGAATCATCCTCTCAAGACATTCTATAATATTTGTACTGTTACCTTCTCCAGTAGCACCGGGATGCATTCTACTATAGGCTTTCTCTCTTTTTATTTTAGGTCCTGCTCCAGATTGCCCAGAGCAGAGCCAGCAGCTGCTGTCCACACTCATGGCTTGATCTCCTTTCCCTCACTCCCCACCATGGCTTGCTACCTCCTGCCACTCTAATGAAGCTTCTGGCCTGGATCATGGTGTAGAGCATGGGTGAATCACTGCTGGGCCAAGCTGAGGCTTCCCAAGGTGATTTTGCCACATCCCATCTATGGGTACAGATCCGCAGATGATCCTTTTGATGGGAACCCTGGGAAATCACCACATCCTCCACCTGTACTGGTCTGTCCTCAATTCCCAAGTTCTCCCCTGTCACTAAAGGGCTCCTCTCTGCTACTGACTACTTGTCAAATGCAAATTTAGGAAATGGACATGTCACCCTGGGCTCACACAGCTAAAATCCCCAGCAAAGTGCTCAATCTTTAAACTGGTTTCAGAATACTTTTTTTAAAAAATTTTTCCCCGCCTGGAAAACTCCTGCAGCATGTAGCCCTTATTACACTGTCTGCTCTGGACAGTTTGCTCACTTCAACTAATTGCCTGGAAATAATGTTTGATCCAAGATACATCTTGAAAGGGAGTTTCCACAGGCTGTTCCTGGCATATAATACAAAGTTACCAGTCATAATGAGAAGCAAACCAATCATTAGCTCATCTTCTAGCTCAGCTATTCAGATTTTTTTTTCTTTGCTGCAAGGGTCCAAATTTCCGAGTATTGGGACAATTGCACCATGCTCCATAACTGTCTCCACTTGAGGGCAATTAGGTCATTTGGGTTTGGACACCTCACTGCACAGATTTCTGAATGTGTCTGGTCTAGTAACAGTTCTGCTGGAGCCAGGATCCACCATCCCCATGCATTTCTCAGATCCTGCTGCCCTTTCTGCAAGCAAACTTCTTCTATGGCTGTTTAACCACCTAAGTGAAACTAGCAGTTCTGCAAGTTAGAGAAGCTAATGAAGTTTGGTTTTCTACACATTTACCTCTCATCATTACCTTTAATGTCTGAGGACAAAGTTCCAGTAGAAGTATTTCACATAACTGGTCATTTATATGGGCTCTTCCCCCTTTCCTACACTGATTTTCCATAGTATAGGCTCCTGCTTCAAGATTAATTGAAAACCTCTTGAGACCTGTAGGAACTTACTGATCTTTGAGACCTTCAAGATTTTGTCAACCTTAGATGAAATCAGCAAATAAAAAGTCCTTATCAGGGAATACACAGATGGACATAAACATAGTACTGTTGTAACCCTTTGGTACCACAGGAAAACAAACAATAGATGACACTAATACCCACTGTGCCACCTCAGCCTGGCACAAACCCTCCACCAGACTGGGAGGAGATGCCCACAGTCACTGGTGAGAGTCCTCCCTGACCTCCAAGAGTCTTTTATGTTGCACATTTCACAGTGCTGGTGTGTAAATGAACTATTCCCACTAGGCACTGCACTACTGCAAATTGTTTTTAGTTGACTAAATTAACATATTTTCCATCACTGTTTCAAAATACCTGAAAGCAGAACTGGACTCCCCTTCCCCTTCTTGCATCCTCAATACCGTTTCACTTGCTGTGCTCTTTTTTATCTTCCATAGTGGCGGATTCCCCTAAACTCCTGTACTGAGATCGAATGATGCTGAGTAAGAAGCTGTTCTTTGGTTTTACCTTTCTTTGAAGCTACTGGATAATTTTTGCACCTGAAAGACTAGCATTACCCTTCCCAAAGGATTCCAGAGCATTAACAGACACATATTTAAAAAAACCCAAAACCCAAACATATTTAAAACATGTTAGTGTATGTACCAAGTAGACTGGAGCAAGCTTCTAATGATAATTCATTGCTATCCCAAAAGCAATAACTGATCCACAACATTTTTCTTGCAGACAGCCGACATGAACAAAATGAAATTTTGAGTTTCGAATGCTGGTGAGAATTTGCCTTGACATCAGCAAGACCAAGGACTAGCAGATTCACAATGTAGAGCAAACTCACTCTAAGCCATTCTGAAAACAAACAGTTGATTTTAACTGGTAAGTTTGAAGAACTTTAGCCTTAGCTGAAGAGATCTATAATCCACACATAAAGCTCACTAGTGAGCAGGCATTAAATGCCACCAATCACAAAAATTCCCCTCTCTACATGGTATCCAGCTCCCCCCTTCTCTCAAAGTGTTCTGCACAGAAAAGCAGTGCTGCAATTATTAATTTTTCTCCTGGCAACGAATACATAATTAGATAATAAATGCATCTCTATCTTGGAGAGTAGAGGTGCCATCCACCCTGTATAGTGAAGGCTGGAAAGAAGCCAATTCACCTGTCACTGACTACATTCTCAATTACTTAAGTTTGTTAAAGAAAAAAACAGAAAAACCAGCCAGCAATGCAGCAATCTCTTTGGACAATGTCAGTGCCACTTGCTCCTGTGCTGCCTATCCCAAGACTCAGAAGCAAGTGACTCTTTCCCTCCCCTCACCCAAGTTACTGCTTGGTGATGGGACAGAACACAACTCCTGTCATCACACCAGAACTGATGAAGTGTTAAAATGACTGTGAGCGCTTGGGGCTGCTGTGGAGACTGCACAGGGAGAGAAACCAGTCCCAGGGCAGAACCAAACCAACACCTGCCAAAAGCCTCCCAGAAATGGAAACTCGAGGCAGCCCCTGGGGCTTGTTGGTCCTCCTGGTTTTAGACCCTGATCATACAGAAATTCTCACATGCCGAAAGTCATGAATACCAATGGTGTCCCCAAAGCCAAGGGAGCTTTTCACATGAATAGATTTTAAAAGAAAATGCAAGGATTTACAGGATTAGGCCTGAAATTCTTGGCTTTATGTCTTTCAATAGAGCTGTACAGTGCCAGTTACACTCAAGAAATGTTATCACTTTATGAGACCAAATGTTGTCAAACGGCAAGAACTTTGCTGGAGATGAGATTTGAGGTCTTCTTACTTGGCCAACTTGATGAAAGAGAATTAAGCTCCAAACTAGCCAGATTGCAAATTGAGGCTATAAAGGTCAATGATCATTATTTTCTGGCTGCTGAAAATAGCTGTTTGCTCCTCTGGCTTTGATAATTTTTAACAATTATTTATATCTTGTCCTGACCTAATATATAAAAAAAGCTTGTTCCAATATTCAGTTTATAGTACCAGACTTTAGCTTTTAGAAATAGCTTTCAAGGAGACCAGCAATATCTAATTGTTTCTGAGCATACTGTGTTTAGCCATATACTAGTTCAAGGCCACATCGCTGGAATCTTGGATAAATTATATCAAAAATGCATCAAGAGACACAAATATCAATGATGGATTGAATAAATACACCTTATTTCCCCCCACCAACAGGCCTAGTTTGGAAATATCCCAATTAATAACTCTTTGACCTCCCACCCTGAGTCTCATTTCTGCATCTTTTCCTCATCAATTACCCATGTGCCACACTGTCAAGGGATTTTGCATCCAGACCAGGCACAGGATTCAGCAAACAACTGTGGAGTCATCTCCAAGCCTTCCTTGTTTCTTTCTATGTGAAAGAGATGGCAACCATATCATCAGTAATTAATCTATTAATCCAGGATTAATAAAATTAAAATCTGCTAAAATTTAACTAGGAAGGAAAAGCCAGTATAAATCAGTGCACACTTGCAGAATTGCTTATTTTGGTCAGGCATAGAAAGATTAACGATCTCTCCCTTTCTTACACTGCAATAGAAGTGGTTTCTTGGGCCTCCAATTTCTGGCAAGCAGATCCAAGGCAGGGGGAGAGAGGGGCATGTGAGAGTGTAGAAGGCACACAAGGTGCAAACTCCAGGAGTTAGGAAATGGGAGTTACGGAGTAAGATGGCCTATTTTTTGTATTCTTTAATGTGTGTGTTTTTTTAAACCTCTCAGCAGGAATAGCAAAGTTTTCCAAGGCATCACCTAGCAACAAAACCCAGAAAAACATTTGCAAAGCAGTTTTGCATCACTGCCATCCCTGGAAGAACTAACTTGTTGAAGGCTGAATTTGCTATGGAGAGGGATTGAATGCTCTGTTCTTATTCAGAGTGCTGAGATGTGCAATCCTCTTTCACTGAGAACAGAAATTCATTAATGCACATACACACACATTAAGTGTTGCTTTGGAGGTATTCTCAGCGTTTTTGGACCACAGGGGCGTGGTTTCAACTGAAAACCGTGTGAAAACAAATTGAAACAATTTCTTCTTTTACAGGATCTCATTTCACATTACAGATTGTGTTTACACACACTTTCTGTAATAGAATCAATATTTAATCTCAAAATCTATACTTAAGGACATTGAATTTCAAATTAAAACAGTTTTGATGAGTAAAACCCCACTTCAGTAGCAGAGCACCTTTGCAAGATCTAAAGTCACAGTGAGCAGCCTGGCTTAATACACTGTGTATTTTATGAAAGCACTTAATTTCCATCAGTACATTTACAAAACCCTCCCCCATATATTTGTTGAAAAATCATCTTTTCCTTGTAAGATTCATCCTTTTGCCTTGCACTAAACTCAAGGACTTTTCATTATGCTGAGGTTTTTAACTGCAAAGACCCTACAGGAGCTGCTACAAAGGCTCTGCCCACATTGCAAATCTGAGTTTCTGAGACAGCCTCCAGTGTGCTCAGAGCACCCTCCCAGCCATTTCCTCAGCCTGCAGAGGAACCAGCTCAGAGCCCAGTAACAATCTGACCATGCCAGTACAGTGTCAGGTGTTGTGAGCGAGCCCAGGTCCATCAGTCCAGTTGCACCTCTGTGCTGACTGGTGCTTCTGGTTCTCATTAGCATCACCTCTAAAGCTTCTGTGCCATGTTGCATTGTACTGTGTAAGCAAGTAATGAATTTGTTTCCATATCTAATGGGCAGAAAAGGTAGTATTGGACCAGGAAAAAAACCCTAAAACTGAAGTTACTCAGGGATATTACTTATATTTACACATTATCTTCCCTTACTACTGTAATGGTGGGAATACTGCTAATGAGCCAGCCCTATGACTGCCGTGTACATGGAGTGTAGAGTTGAACAGAATAGTCACATTAAATTCAGTTTGGCTTTCAACCTCAAAATCTTCCCATTTCAAGTTGCAGATACACTTTTGAGAGGCATTAGTTGTTCTCCGTAATCACTTTAGACCAGGGACTGCAGAATGAAGAAGAATTTACAGGAGGATACGGATTTCACCTTGCAGTGGTTATACATAATCACTGTGTAGCTTTGCATAAGGGCTTATTGCAGGCTTGGTTATATCCCTTATGACTGTGAGAGTTTTATACAGCTTTCAAATATTTCCTGGGATGTTTTTTGGTTATTATGGCTCTGCTGCTTTTCCAGCTTTCACCTGAGAGTGAAAAACACTTGGAATTCCATGGGACTTCCAGTGAACCACTCACTCATGAGAATTTCCATTAGAAATGTTTGCCAAGACAGAGCCTGTTCTCTCTTTCCTTTGCTACTAAATAAATGGTTAAATGCTGAGCTCTTAAAATCTTCCCAAAGCGTTCCCAAGCCTTGGAGAGCAAGGATGTAATCTCAGGTTTGTGACCCACCCAGAGGGGGTTAAGTGCTGCTGCTCCTTTGCTCCCAGCTTTATGCACCGCAGTCACTGGGGGTGTCAGGCATGGAAACTTGGAGCAGTAGAGGGAAGGATCAGGCCCTGAAGCCCTCTGTCTGTCCTTCTGCTTTGTCAAACTTGGTTCCTTGCACAGCCAATGCCCGAACTTGCAAGCATAAGAGGGAGGACTGACCCTTCGAGTCCTCATTTCTCTCATTTGATCTCAGGGAACCTTTCATCCTGCCACTGCTTCCTCTTGTGTCGTGTCTCATCTTTTTAACATCTCTGTGTAACCTCGACTCAGTCCCCATTCACAAGGCGAGCGAGGGCAAACGCAATCTATGGAGGGGTTGCTTTCCCCTCCCGAATCATCTTCAGCTTTACCCCTCTCTGTTCCTCTTGCTCTGATTTTTCACCTTCATTTTTCTTCCAAACTGTCACCAGGTGGACAGTGGTTGTTAGGCCGAGATAGGAAGATGGGCCTTTCTCAAAAATCAGCATTTCTGGGGAACACACACTGCTGTTATTCACAGGCTGCTGGATGAGTTGCCCTATGGATAGTACCTCACCAGTAGCAGGTGAAAGAGAAGACAACATGACAAATATCACACGTACACCTGCACTTTCTGTGCTTTCTACCTGATACCAACTTAAGATCAGAAGTCAGCTTTTTAACATGTTATTAAATGCAGAATATATGGCATTCAGGCAGAGATGTGTCTGCAGCATGATGCTGCACTCAGAGGAACACATTTCAGAGAGGCTCAAGTTGTCTAACAATTACAGTAAGGGCCTGGCCTTGCCTACCATTACTCTTCTTTAATGTCTTCTTGCAAAATAGGGATAATATTTTCCTACGATATTCTTCAAGACTCCTATGCAGCAGAATTCTGTTTAGAAACATCACAAAGCAGAATTTGGTGAATTGGGTGCTGTGGTAGAGACAACTGTACATTTCAGGCAGAATTAATATCTTCAATTTCTGTCCAAATCACAATGAAAAACTCTTGCCCTTGCTTTAGGTGGTGCATGTGAGCTGCTGCTCTGTTCAAGCTGCTGTCCAGGTCAGATGCAGCACTGGGCCTGTTTGCCTCCTTTAGTCTCTATGCATTACTTCATATTAATAAATTCCCATTTTCTTGTATATTAATATATTCAGAATGACAATTGACATAGCTGCCAGCTGCTTCATATTGAGGCAGAATCACAAGCAGCAGCATTTTAGGGCCATATTAACAGCTTATTATAATAAAGATGCTATCTTGGAGCCCTCATTAATGTCAGTATTGCAGCTGTACATACTGCTAGTAGATGCATCATCATGATATAAAGTGTATGTACAGCAGATGGAAACAAGATAAGGTGAAATCAAGGCTGTAATCTTAAATATGTAGTCTGCTGCTTCAATGAAGCCAACAGAATTCCTGAAATATCTGTGGCCAAAAGAATATAAGCATTTTAAGAATAGCTTATTAAGAACACACAGACTACAGGTCACTCATATGATCATTACTAGAATTAAACAGAGAAGTGCTAAATAAATTCGTAGAAAAAAGCAGGAACTGTCTGCAGATATATCTATTCTGCATGTGGGGAACAAGAGGAAGATGACTCTTACTAGGATGCTGGCATTGGACTAGAAATAAGGATGGGACATGCCACCTACCAAAACCAGACATTTTTGCAACATGAGTGTGGTAGATTCCAGAGTGTGTGTAACACACAGACTGTGGTCAGTGTGTACAGAGCTGGTTGAGAAATGTCACGTTAAACTTACTCTAACATTAGAAAACAGTGGAGAGAGACAGAGACAAGCAGCACACTGAGCTGTTGCTCTGACAGTGCCCTGACACTTAATGAGTCAGCTTTCTCAAGGTCTTCTCCAAGGTGAGGTCCCTGTGAGGCAGTAGGCTTGGCTGGAAAATGGACATTATGTTGAGCCTCCTTCTATTTGTTGGAATTTGTTTTCAAAACTCACTACTAAGTAACAACTCTGGAATATTAGTCTTACCAGGAAATTTAGTTCAAATTGACTCTTAATTTCAATTATTGATGGTGAGGAATGAGTGGTCTCCAGGTCTGACTAAATAAAATTTTTTAGGAAACAAAACTGTACAGAGGTTGGTTCAAGACCAATTCCAGACAAATAAAGCAACAGTTTGTTTGGTATTTTAATAACAGATAATTAGTGCCAAGGACATAATTCATACCAGTGTATATATTAGTCCATTTTCAACACAGGTAAAGAGTTAGAAAACCTGTCTGGGAGATATTTTTGGAGTTTAAAAGAGAGGGTAGAAGGATTATGGGGCAGACTCACAAAGACAGTTTGTTAACAAAGTTATTAATGAATTTTTTGACTGTAAGTGAAATTTTCAGCTAAAGTTCTGTTAAGAGGAATCATGTATATATCTTCTATAGCTTGAAACCATCTTTGTGATGGGTTCAATTTTTAACAGAGAAATACCAATTAGCAGGATGCCTTTAACAAGACGCATGGAAAAAAAGTAGAAGTATCCCCTCATGGTCTGAACTGCAGAGTTGATTTTTTTAAATATAGATTTAAAGACTTTTACCAACAACCTGAGTCATGATATACAATTCTCACTGATAAGGTTTCAGCAGACATCACCAAGATTGGTTACTATTACAGAGTGAGCTGAATCTCCTGGTCAAACGATTGTGATTCAGTGTGGCTGCATTTAATACAGCCAAATGCAAGGTGATACATCTGGGAACCTGGAAGGCAGATTACAGCTGTAAGATGGAAGATTCAGTCTTGGAAAAACGTGACCCTGAGTGAGACTGAAAAAGTCAGTGGAGATAACAGCTTCAACATGAGCTCTCAATGCAAAGCTGCAGCTCAAAGGGCAGGTGTGTCCTCTTAGGGTGTGAGAAGGGAGGTATCAAGTTAGAGCTGGGGAAGTGATCCTGCTTCAGTGGGGAGCTGCTCTGAGATCACAACAGCAAAACTGTGTCTAGTTTGGAGGTCCACTTGTGTATCTGCAAACAGGGGGTAGTTTAAGTGGGAATCACACAAATCACACAGGAGCTGGAGGACCAGGCCTATGGGGAAAGATGATCTGTGGAGCTTGGTACCCTCACATGCTTCAGGAGGAGCTTGGGAGGAGAGGAGACCTGGTCATTACAAATGTTGAATGAAAAGTTTCTCAGAGGGAGCAGGCAATTTCTGCTCCCAGAATTCATTTTAGCAATAAGTGGTGCCACAAAAGCATAGCAGAGCCTTCTGTGTTGGAATGGAAGGCAGTGCTAGCAGCACCTCCTGGGAAGGTATTCCGCCTGATAGAATTTCACGCTGGCCCATGCTGTCAGTTTTATCTGGGCTCCACATAACAGCAGAATTTTTACTTTGCTAAGAGAAAGACTGTCAAAAGAAAGAAAGTACCACACTGCCATACCCAAACTTTTATCATCTGGCCTTCAATTGACTAAGGAGGCCAGGTCTGCAAAATGGAATGCTCTCAGCTGTAGAAAAATTAGTATTTTATCTTTTTAGTATTTTTGTTAGTAATATAATTCAGTGATCTGGTCTGTCCTTAGCTATATGTGTATATATAACTATACGTACATACAGTAACATATAAACATATAAAGGGAAATTATTCTAGTGGTGCAAATCACTTTGTTATAGTCCTAGACCTATACATATGGATGGTGTTGGGGAATATTCCATTGGTTTCCAACAGGAAATCAGGCTATGAAGACCATGCTGCTATAAGTTTCCTTCCCCTCTCAACTATCTCAGTCAACAGAAATCATAAGCTCTAAATTCAGAAATTACCCTGCTTTATAAGATGATGAGCTAACTCAGTTTCCTGTCTCTGTGAGGATCTACTTCCTTTCTACAGAAGTCAGGGTGGTTCAGGGGATATTTGGAGTAGTTCACATGACTTCCTCAAAGAAAGCCACAGAAGCATGTGCTGCACATAGCAGTCACTGTTTGAGTTTCTTCTAAGTGATGCTCCCAGTTCTGCTGAATGATCTGCAGCTAATCCCCAAATACCTGCAGTGGTGTAGATAACCCCATCCACTAAACTGCCTGAAAAAAAAAAAAAAAAAAGATATCCCATGTCAGGTGTTCCTCTTGTAGTAATACCTGGCAGCAAACATAACCCAGACATTGTTTCCTGACAAGCTATACATGATGTGTCACCTTGCAATGTGAGGGAAGAGACATTTTTCCATGTTTACCACCCACTGTTACACTTGCATGAAGAAATACTGTCTCCTGAGTTTGTTTGGCAAAGAGAAGCTGCTCAGACCTTTCAGTCCTTAGGCTGTCTAAACATTTTAGGAAAGCTGGTGACTGCTCCCTTAGAAAAACAGGTTGGAAGCTTTTAAAATAACCCACCTACCTAAAAATGTTTTTCCTCAAGTTCTAGGAGTTAAAGAATTCAATTAAAGAATTCAGGATTCATTCCTGCCCCTCTTTAAGGATTGTTTTCATAGCCTGTGTGAGAGGCAGCACTGATGGTCTGGAGTTAATTCCCTAATGCCAAGTACCCCCAGCTCCCTGGCATATCCAGGCTTTGCGAATGCACACGAGCTCCAAGCCCACTGTCCCTGTCACAACTGCCTGACAGAATCCAGAAAATCACTCTCTACACTCCCATTTCTGAGACTGGTGTATTTTGGGTACCTGAAAATTACATCAACTGGAGGTGCTGAGCTGCATTCACCCAGTGACTGTTGCCATCTTGGTGCCTCACAAAATTGCTGCAATTTTGCAGACTGGTTCACTCAGCAAGAGTTACCCAGATTTTTGTGAAAACCCTGCAAGGATGTCACAGAATATGTTCATAAATTGCTGTTGACTTCAGATTAAGGAAAATGAATGCTTGGGTTTGGAAACTGAATTGCTTTTCTCTGTTTTAACTCAGTGACAAAGGCAGCTGAAATGCCAGTTTTGGTGGGCATAGCCTCAATTTGTTAGCCAAAATCAAGACTAGAGCTGAAATCAAAGGCAGAGTAATTTTTGACCACTCTGAGGAGAGCCGCTGAATATCTCAAGCACATTGTTGAAGAGTCCTGTTCTGATGGCATCAATAGAAGGCTCATGGGACCCCTACAGTTACACCTATCTGCTTTCCTGGGAAGAGAACTTGGGGTGCTCAGGGAGGCCTGGGGGAAGTGAAGGCCCAACAAGAGATTACGTATAAGAAGAAGTGAATATTATGAAGGAAGTATCTTCAATTTTTTATCCCCTCTGTCTGTTGCCAAGGAACATCAGACCAAGCTACACAGGAACCTTCCCTGGATCTATTTCTTGTAATAATCCTAATTGCAGCTCAGTTGGTGTGTGCAAAAATCCTTCTCCCCATTTAGCAAAATGAAAGGTTCCATCAGAGAGAGCACATCTGCATGTGCTAAAAATGGAAATGCAAGAGCAATGCAAAATCTATTAAACAAATATTTTATTTTTTTTGGGGGGAGGGGCAGGAATCTAAAAGTGCCAGGGCTGAACCACATAAAAATGAAGCAAGATGAAAGCCTGCGTCAGAAGTTTTCCTTGCCAAAGAGGTGTGCACAATAGTTGAAAGTACATATTATGCTGCATTGTTGTACTGTAGATCTGGCATTATAAAAAGTCTCCTTTAACTATTTGATCTGAAAGAAGATACACATGGTTCAGGCTTGCACTAATACGAAAATGTAAAATTATCTGTACAAGTCCAATTAGAGGCTCTGAGAAAAAAAAAAAAGAAATAAAAATGAAAGGCATATTTCACTCAATCCCTTTCCTATCAGTCATCCTTGAAGCTGTCAATCAGTCCCTCCAGCTGTATGTGACTGACGTGTGCAATGGGCAGGGCTTTCAGAGCAGTAATTTTGAAAGTCTCCCAAACCATCCAGCCTTCCAAGCACTAACTAAATTCCACAAGAGAAAAGGCTGAGTACAAGTGAGGTGACTTGAGCTGCACCTTGACACCAAGAGCCATCCCTCTCCAAGCTTGCAGCCTGCTATTTCATGTTCATATGTTGCCAGACATAGGGAAAAAATCCTCTTTCTGCTGCAGTACTTGCAATTTTGTTAGTGTTGCTAGTATCCTCAGTGTAAATAAGATTGATTTTTGCAGTTCTGAACTGATCTGCACTGAAAAAATTCATTTATCTTTAAAAGACACAGAGTCCTGTTTCTGCAGAGAAAAGAAACCCTTAGAGAAAAGGAGACTGGAAAGTTCAGAATTCCAGTACCTTGATTCCCAATGAGTTTAAATATTTAGATAACAGAAGCAAACACTGTCATCTCTTAATTGTACATATAGCAATGCTCATGATAACATTCTTAGTATTTTTCCAATTAGTTATTTTTAAATGAAAACTGCCAGAACCTACTGAAGTCTTTAGGGACCACCTTTGCCTTTCACAATTCTTACCTGCCTGGCCATACCAACACCATGAAACAGATTTGTGGCTGATATAAATCAGGCTTTATAAGAGCTCAAGATACCATTCAGCTGGAAATGTTTAAAGAGTTGAACTGCTACATGCAGGTAACTCAGTATATCAGAGGCACATCATGTAGGTTGATCTGTCTGTCACATATTTTGGATACCTTCATATACTCTACAGTTCATTCACAAAGTGTGGTTGCCTTAGAAACCACAAAAGTGCATAATAATTCTAAGATAAACCCAACTGATAGAATCACTCAGCAGTGGCTCAGAAGTACACAGCCTTTCCATACATTCAAAAAGACATATTGCATTAAAAGTAGGAGAGAAGGATTATTTCCTCATTAAAAGACAGGGGTAGAGAGAAGTGGCTGATTACCCAATAGAGGATGACAGATCCCAGGATCCTGTTACGTGTTCAGGCAGCCTTAGCCTGGGAAATGCCCCTGGTCATCAGGGTAATCCTGTGGGAAAGGAGGAGGCTGCAGAGGATGGGGAGAGCTCAGAGGCAGAGCAGGAGTCATCTTCTGGGCCACAATTGCCCTGCAGCTCTGGGAAGGTGAAGAAAAGGAATATGCAGTCTCCATTTCCAGATGTTCCCTACAGAACAGGCTCGCTCTGCCTCCTTCTCCTGGAGGCATTTCCCCATCCATGTGAAGCCCTTCAGTTAGGAAGCTAAATCCGCTCCCCTTCCCCGCTCCCCCTTTTTTCAGTGCTGAAATGCTGAAACTTGTCTGCACCAAGGTGATGATTTCCTATCTGAAGGACATAAAGTGAGTTCCCGAATGGAATGTGATCTTTTCCAGCTAGTAAAAGTTTTATAACCAAGGACAAAAAAACCCTATAAAAATAAAATAAAATCAGGCACCTCAGCTGGTGTAAATCAGCCCTGCCTAACTCCAGTGGAGCTTGCCTTAGGCAGGGGTAGAAGTTTGGAGGTATTTCCAGTACATGGATGGCAGGTTTATTGGAAGTCATTAAAATTCNAAAAAAAAACAAACCCAAAAAGACTACTCTCAGGACTATCCTCCATCAAGATCCCCTCAGCCCTCAGTCAATCACTGGAAATGCTTAGACAGGGACACTGATAGCAACGAGTTTTGTTTTATTTGAGTATATTAACAAAATAATTTACACACAATATAGCTAATCCTTGTGGGCTTAGTATGAATAAATGTAAAGCCTCATTACTGATCCCCTTTCTGTATTACTTCTTCCCATTTGTTTTACACGCTTGCCTTCAGCTGGCAGAATACACTGGTGGCAGGTATGACTGGTATATCATACTTGAGGCAAGATGTTAAAGAGTTGTCCTTGGAAAGGGCTAAGGGTCCTCAATTTTTCTCCACTTAATGGCTTGGGAACTGCATGATTTTGCTCTGGTGCTTCAAATGCAGCCACAGTGGCTGAACAGCCCTCAGAGGCACTGCCTTAGTTCTTGAATTGCAGCCCCTTGCTGGCCCTGATGTTGAGAGGCAGCCGGGGTGGGGGAAGATGGCGAACAGGGCACTGTAGCTACTAGACATGCAAAAGCTGATTTATTTCTCTAACAATTGCTGCAGTTTGGGTCCTGTTTTAACCAGCCAGAGAAGAAATCCAACACCATCTATGATAACAAAGTGACAGTTCATCCATCATGGCTTGAAGCCTGCACATCCCTGCCTGTCCTCAGTGATTTGCTAACTGAGGTGGGTTTTTTGAGTGCAGCAGTTCTAACATTCAGCTTTACTGGATACTAGAACAGAGATCCCTATGGTCCCTTAAGAATTAAGCAGCAAAAGAACCTCTGTGGTTGCCCAGCTCTATTTGACTCCTAATGACAGTAACATGCTTGGCTGTTATGAACATTGAGCCTTGAATAAGTACAGAAAAGTCAAAGCAATACATATAGGCAAAGGAGCCACTTGTAAAAAAAAAGGTTAAGAGAACTCAAACAGTCCTTTATTTAATATAAACAAAGAAGCTGATCCTTCACTTTGATCTCATCTGTCCTTCCCTCCCCAAGAAAATAGAAAAGCAGAATACAAAGACCCAAGAACGCCAAGTAGGGGAGAGAGAAAAAAAAGCCAGATCACCAAGGTAAATGATTGACTATGAGCTATTCACTTCACAGGATGATGACACCAAGTTTTGTGTGTGGATCCTCCCCATCTGAGACAGCCTCTTCACCAAAGATCCCAAAGCCTCCTGCACTCATTTCACATCCCTGACTTGCTGCCAGTGCTGAGGAAAGAGCCATGCAGCTTTACACTCAGAAAAACAGTCCTCATGAAGTATGACCAGAAACAGCAAGGCTGAAATAACAATCATTAGGAAAGGGCTGGAGAGCAAGAAATACTCCCCAGAAGGGAGATGGCTTGGCAGGATAAAAGATGTCATGGATCCACTTATATACGAAGTCCTTCTGCCAATCAGATAGTGCCTAGAGGGGCAGCTTGCCCCTCTGTGGGAATCTAATTTCAGACACAAGATCACTGGATGTCCTTTTTCCTCAGAGCAGGCTGTATCTGCAGATCAAAGTCCCGCCGGGAGCTGTATATTGTATATTCTCACTTGGATGGAATTGTAGCTCCCGCAAATGCAAACATGGCAAGAGGAGAATACATCCTTTATGTGACATTTCCCATGTTTTTCTGACCACTCATATTGCTGGCCAGAAGAAACAGATTTAAAGGGCAGATTTAGTCAAATTCAGCTCTTTGTGCTTTTTCTTTGCTATTGTGGTGCTTTATTAAGGGTGATGAGGGATCTACCCCACCCACCCCAGTCATCCTCCAGAGCAGGTAATATATAACTCCATTCATTGTGATGCTAACGAGTTCTATTTAGCTGTATTTAACTGGATATCATGACTCCACGAGATGACCTTTCACTCCTGGGAAGTAGTTTTAAATTTGATCCACAGCAAAGGAAAATCCCTCCAATTCATTGGCTGTGAAAGGTCACAAGTGAAATGTGTTTTGATGGTATCTGCTTGTGGTTCAGTTCTCAGTATACCTGAGCATCAAGCTGGTCTGAATCAGCTTTTGTGCTGGCAGTCTGAGTACCAGACACCCTGAAAAAGCACTGTGGAAAAGGCAGCCAAGCCTCTGGCAATGCCAGTTGGTGTAGGCAGTGCTTGGAAAGGAGATGCCCCATTGAACCCAAGGCATGTGCTACCCAGGATGAAACACAGAGCTCAAAAAACCTCAGCTGTTTTGTAAGGAAAATATTAAAAAAATGCAAGTAATATTCAATACTAGATACAAGCACACAAAGATATCATATAAGCATCAGACAGTGATGCCACAAAATACACTCGTAAATGTGACTTCCAGGACAAAAATGGATAGGGAGAAAAGGAAAGGACTAAAATTGTGTTAACACTGTGATGTTAAAACTTCACTGGCACCTCTTCTCCCCTTGGCTAGCAAGCCCATGCAAGCCATTCAGCTTGGAATTTCAAAATAAAAGACTGTCAAAAAAATTTGTCTTGTCTTTCCTCCCTCCTTTGTGGCCATTCCCCATGAAGAAGTGTAGGGGCTTGTTTAGCTCTCCTTATCAAAAATACTTGGCACTGTGATATAGTGTATCATATACAAGGTGAGAAGAAGTGCTATTTTACTAATTTCTCATTACTTAATGTTGGCATTATATTAAAAACTGGAGCTACCAGTCAAAAAAAAAAAAAAAACCAAAAACCCAATCAAACAAGCAAGCCACCCCACCAAAGCAGTAAGAAGATTATCCTTCTAAAAGCTTTCAGTTAAAGGGGAAGGGCTAAGAACTGTAAATCCACTTTTACACCCAGAATAAGGGAGACACAGGTGGCTGAAGAGAATTCCTCTCTCACACCAACTTGTGGCAAAGCTCAGATCCTAACTTGAACACTCCCCACCTGATTCACCCTTCCAAATTGTAACAGGTGTAACAGAAACCAGAACTTAAAAATGACAAAAAGCACCAAAACCAACATTACAATGGGAAATCTTAGTCACAAAGCTGTGGCAGAAAAGCAACTGGTTTGTGATGGCTCTGGTCAGATTTTTACAGCAGTGAGCTATTGCTAAGGCATTAAATACTCCAAGGAGTACCCTGAAAGTCAGTCTGAAAAGACCTTTCCCTTCCCTAAAATCTTAGAACATTTGAAAAACCCTGCTCAGACTAGGTTTAAGGTCACATTAGCCAACATGAGGAAAAAGAACAGCCTTTACACCTGCGTAGACATGTCCAGTCTATAAAAGAAACCAAACCAGGCTCAGAAAGTGAATATTGTCAGTAACTGACTCCCCTGCTAATTTCTAACTGTGACTGTATAGGAAAAACAACCAAGTGAATGCCAAGCCTGCCAGACACAATGAGCAGCCTCAGGGTTCAGAATCAGAGGGGTTGCTGCCATCAGGATGCTGATGCTAAGACTGAGGAAGATGGTGAGTGACCAACCTCTGCTGCCAACAGCATGGTGATGTCTCCTTCCTAAGGGAGCAGTGACAGCTACATGGAGCAGAGGGTAAAAGAGTATTTAAAGTGCAGGAGCTTAAAGACAAAAGCAACTGTGTGACTAAAAAACCCATTAGTTTGTCTCAGTGCCAAATCCATACATTCATAGCATGCTCAAGGCTTCCCCACAATACACTCAGTTCCCAGTGAGGTCTCTGGGCTCATCCAAGGAAAGAGGACAGCCAGGAGTTACCACAGAAGATAGTCCTGCCACATATACCAGAGAGTCCTATATCCACCATAAGAGCCATGTCCAGAGCACAGTACGGAGTCAATTCATGGCCAGAGGGTGACTGGCACCTAGCACAGGAGAACTAGGACAGGCAAAAATAAGGATGCAATGTGCATTCTCAGTCAGATCAAATTCAAAGTGACTCTGACCTGTGGCTTTGGTACAACACTGGGACAAGAAGTATGGACTATATTCCTACCTTGACAACTCCACTGTGGAAGAAGAAACAGTTCACAGCAGAACAACTGCAGCTGAGAGCTCTCAAGAATCTCAAGTTCAACCAAATTTCAGGTTTTAGGGCTAAAAAAGAAAACCACTGACCAACAAAACCTTCTACACAAAACAAAGGCACAAGGCCAAGTGTGACCCTGCCTTTGTGCTACAATCAGAATAAGAAATAAGAGAACCAAGGCCACTCAGCCCTTGAAGTTTCTGACCTAAAATGCAGAAGAAATACACAGGGTGGTGAGTTAATAAAACACACCTGTAATAACTTCTTTTGGAAACATGCCTCAGCTGAGGTACCTGGCTTCACTCCCAACACTTAGAAACAATCCCCAAGTGTCAGTGACTGCTGTTTAACAGACAGCATCATTTCCAGGGGGTCCTAAGAAAACCTGAACTGACAGATTTCTTTTTTTGAAACACTGTAATAACTTATAAAGCTGTCAAAGTGGGGTTTTATTATTATTATTTAAAACATGCTCCTATGTAAGTCCTTGTATGACACATTTTAGCCAGCAGTAATTTTTAAAGTCAAGACTCAAGATAAACTCCAGAAAGGTGAAAATATATAGAAGCTCTTACACAGCTTTAATTAGAGGTTTATAACCACGTACAGTACTAAAGTACTAAAATGTTGCTGGTTTGAGACTCTTCGCTGTTAAAACATCACTAACACCTCTGGTATATTGTTCATAAAATGCTTTTATGCATCTGAACAGATACATCTTTCTAATACAGAGTTCAAAAGCACAATCATCCAATGAGTCCTTATCTGCCTCTTGTGCCTCTATTCCCCTTTGCTCTTAAAGAATACTGTAGGTTAATTAAATTTGGTTAAACTGGATTTCTTGCTTCTGAGAGGAAAGTTAAAACATAAAATACAGTTGTGACTTGCAAACTACTTTTTGACTAATTTAGACATAAATGGTCATTTCCAGAAGGGCCTGTGGATCCAACTAAACTTCAAGCTGCCTTTGCTTTGGGATCTTACTTTGACCTTTCCCTGCTGAATAAATAAAATTATGTACTCTTCAATTACAAGTTGTTGCTGAGGTTCCTGTTTCAAATGTTCCTGTCATTACTGCTTTTGCACAGCTTTTTAATTCCTTACTGCTCCATCTCAGCTGTTTCTACAGACCTGCATTCTGATTAATCTCACCTTTCCCTGGGAATAGATTTTCATGTAATTCTTTCATAGTGAGTTTCAAATCTTGTCTCACTTCTGATGTATAACTATCATAAAGAAAGCCTAGTCTGGCTTGGGTTATAGCTTAAGAAACAGTCAGATGTAGGTAATGTGCTTGCTTTACTGTTTATCTTTATGGAAGCTTTCATAATCCCTAAAGATGTCCTTGGTTTTCACTTCTGTCAAGTACTTTAATTTCCCCATTTAATTTAAAAGCCCAAAGTCTAAAGAGAATAACTGAGGGAGAAGTGCAGAATTCTTAGCACATATCTAACATGTAATGTAGTGCAGAGCTATCTGAGTCAGCATTAGATTACCTAGTTTAGATGTCAGAAATTATGTACACACCATGGCCACTGGCACCTGAGCTACCTCTAGGACCACTGACACATCTCAGAGTTTTCTTCTCTGTGCCTCACAGCCAGCCTGAGCTGCAGCCTCATCCCTGCAAGGTGCTGAGTACCACAACACTGAGCAGTTTCTGGAGGAGCTGAAGGGGCTCAGCACCCTGCTGGGTTGAGCGTAGGCTGAGTGATGTTGTGGGTGGATGCTTCCTGAAGTGCAGTTAAATTCACTGAGGCTTGGGTTTTCTGCCAAATAAACACCAGCTGAGGAAGTTATGCCTGCCCAGAGGCTTTCTTCAGTGTACATGTTCTACTTAAAAAAAAATAATTCTACTGTAAGTTTTGTGTTCATAAACTGGTGTTCTCCTTTTTCTTCCTCTTCTGCCCTCTCTGACTTCTGCCCTCGCTCCTCAGCTGCCAAGAAAGTGCCCCTTTGTGTGCGGAAATGCCCAGCAGTTCACAGAAGTTAACTAGAAAAGACACATTCAGCCACTTTCTGTCAAAATGCCTTGACACTCTCTTTCTGTCCAAAAGACCCTTTTGCTTTGGAAAGGCCCCCATTGAACACCTCCCCCCTTTCACCTCCCTCTTGAACTTACCCTGCGACAACAATGCAAAATAAATAAGTAAAAGAGGCACCCTTCTCCCCTGGCCCCAGCCTGTGCTGCAGTATTTTGTCATGTCCATCTTTACCATTAATTTTATACAAGACGCTTGCAAAGTCCAGACTGGTGCAAAACTGCTGCTGCTTGGTGTTATATTCACAGAAATTATGTTCCTCTTTCATGACATTTTGCTTTTGCCTTGGTGTTGATTTTATGTGGTTTTTTGGCTGTGGGAAGGGATCCCCCCGTGCACGAGCCCCTCTGGGTGTGTGTGTCGGAGGGAGGGACCATGTCACACTCTGCACTGAGAGTTCCCACAGCCAGTGCAGGCCAGAACAGAAACTCAAGGCTGCTCCTTTGGTTTGGAAACAAGTGAGTAGCAGATGAATTATCTCAAAATCAAACTCTGGAAGACCTCATCGTTTTGATCAAGGTTTCAAAGTCCTTTGGATGCCCATCTCTGCTCAAAGATACTCAGTGTCTGGTGTGACTCCTAATAAGTTGTGATATGTTAAGACAAGTGATAATTGCACTGTTTAATTAACCTTAACTTTTTTTGCTGCATAAAACTTTCTGAGACAGGCCCAGGAACAGGTACTGCAATGGGTAAAACAAATGTGTTAACTTAGATCCCGTGTTAATGGGCAAATTTATTTCTGGATTCAATTTGCTCAGAAATTGAGGGGCTCTGTCCAATATATATCATCTGGCTAGAAATTACTGGAGGTTTTACACAAAGATAGGCTCTTTGGAATTTGTAGCTATGTATTTTTAATACTGTCAATAAACTACTTCCTTGAGACACAGAAGGGCAATAATGGGAGCTGTTAACAAAGTGTGAAAAGAAACGGGCAAGCAAAGGTTAATCACATGGCTGTCCACTAATGACCTCTCCAGCCCTGAGTTTAAACCCTCCGCTACTTGTAAAGACCAATCACGTGAATAATTTCCTGTCTGAGGTAGTCTTTATGGTTAAGAATAAAAGCTGAGCTTATTGTGAAAAGAAAGTGCTCAGCAGGGGAGAAGGTTATTATTTTTAAGCTGATCTAAACACCTGGGTTTCTCAGTAGACCCTATTAAACTTCCTCCATTATGTCTAAAGATTTCAATCATTCCTACCACAGTAGTAAATTAGTGTATTACTGCTTAAAGCAGATAAGCCGTAGTGATGGGGACATCCTAAGCTGATACTGCTCACCCACCCTGAAGAGAGGCCTATGCAGCCGGCTCCTTCACCATAAATAAGGCAACAAGGCCTGATGCCATCCCAGAATATCGTCTCCTTTCAGTGTGTTGAGGTGTGAGAGGAACCTTGACTCCTGCTGCTAACAGGGCCACAGCACAGCCCAGGCCTGGGGCATGGGAAGGTGCCTGTAAGTGCATTGCTCTTGGAGCAAGTTGTGCCTGAAGCTGTACAGCATGGGAAAGCTTTGCAAAACCTTGCTGCCATCTCTTCTAGATATCTCCAGTGACAGCCAGAAGGAAAGCAGAGAATAGAGAAATGTGAGGCAGTCCTGCTTGAAGGTTTAGCCTTTTGTAGCAAAAGGATTTCTGTGAGTGAGAAAAAATAATGCTGTCCTGGCCAGTAGCTCTCTGCCCTCACTCTTTCTTCTCTCATTATTCATGAGACTTATTTTGTTCTCTTGGAGTTATGATTCTGGAAAATGCCTGGACTGTGCACAGAGGGAGTATGCAGCCTCCATTCCTCCCATCACATCTTGCTGCTGCTGAGATCCCCATAGCTCTAGAGCACACCCCTCCCAGAGCTGCCCAGAGCAGGGCTCCTTAGAGAGGGTAGCAGAGCTCAGGCCCTGGCCAAGCAGCCCTCCTGAGGCTTCACACAACGTGTCTGCTGTCTTGACTGTGGTTTGTTTATGGGCTCATATATAAAGAGTGCCAGATTCTCAGCCAAGTCCAATTTATCTCTGCGTAAACTCCACCTAAGCCATTTATTTCAGTCCTGATTAACACACATCAAACAAAATACCTGCAAATCTTTTCCCTTCTCAACTTCCCCAAAACTTCTCGCCTGGCACTTTTAATCCAAGAGAGTCTGCAAGAGTTGTAAAATGAGTGTGAAATTTTAACTCAGGTCAACATAAAGTGCCCACCTTACAGTCTCTGGAGGGAATGATATTATACCTTATGAACCTGCTGCAAATGCTGCCTAGGAACTGTTTGATATTACATGGATGGTAGCACTGCTTTTTCTACCTAATAAATAGAGTCCTTGAGTTTTCCAAGGGTGCACAAGAGAGAAACTCTTCTGTTCTGTAAACAACTGTGTGTCCAGTTTCCATGCACGGATACCCAATTTGTGCATGCAACTGTAGTTATTGTGCATTCAAAGGGGGCACACCACTAGTCACGGGCCTGGGCTTCTTGCCAGTTTAAAAGTCAGCCCTTCTGTATGTAGAAAGAGAAAGCAGTATCCAATAGAAACAGTGCTCTGCATGCACTCACAGCTCTTATTCAAGGCTCTCAGAACAATGTCTAACTGTTAATCTTCCCAACACTGCCGTGAGGCAGGGAATATTTTATCTACATTTTACAGTCAGAGGAAACTGAGGTTAAGTGACTTGCCCAAGGTCAAAAGACAGATTTAATGACAGGCTCAGGATCTAGCCATGAGAATATGCTGCCCTGACACTGTCTGCTACACCTTGGAGTGGGTGAGGAGTAAATGTGTCCTTCCCTCAACATCCGAGCACTGTCGTTTGCTAAAGGTCTAATCCAAGGAAGCGCAAACAAAAATCTGCAGTGGTGCCAAGATTAGGGAAATATCTCCTCTGTGGTTGGGCTCTTTTTGTGTTGTAAATGCAGAGGCTGAAATTTCCAGAGATGTGGATGCCCAATTTCCGCTAACATTAATAAGCTGATGTGTCCAAATCCTGTAGGCAGCTTTGAAAGCCTGTTTGTGCTTTCCCTCTTCCTACTATTCAAGCATAGAGTAAGGTCAGGGCTTTCCCATACCCTCTCCCTTCTCTGCCGGTGGAAAAATTCTGGCCATACCTTCACTTACTCTGCAGTGAATGGATAATGTCACTGGGGATTGATTGATCTAATACCCACAAAAGGCCAGAGGAGAGATTCCCTTGGTTGCCACAGATACTGGATCAGGACCTTATCTTTTTATGGCACTCATATCACTCTCACTATTTTAATATCTCAACATCTCGTGGTTTATAATATATTCCACTTCCTAACTCACCCATGAGATACAGAGGTAGCATTAATCACTTAATCCCATTTTACAGATGATGAACTGAGGCACATCAGACTCCATACTCATTTCAGTCTGAACTACTCTGAGACACTCTTGGCATAGGCAAAAGGATGAGATAAGCACCTGCAGCCAGAGATTTAGACACTGTCTTAGGAGAGGATACTACAGCAAGAATGAACATCCCTTTGGAAAGTGCCCTTTTTTACATTGACTGCAAAGGGAGCCTGGATGACGAGGTAGTTAAAATCCCTCCCTTCGAGACAGATATTGCTGGGTCAGGTGAATCCCTCCCTAAATGATTTGCCCAATGCCATGGAGAAAGCTTGTGGCAAAGGAAGAAATTAAGTCCCAGACACCATCACAAAGCTATTTTCCTTGGACTGAGCTTTGATTTCAGGTAAAGGATTTTTTTCGTTAAGGCAGGAAAAAATACTAATAAGTTTAAAACTATCAGCTTTGCTTGGATTAGTCACTGGGAATCTCAGCAGCCGAGCTCTTGAGCTCTGGCCTCTTTGACTTTCGTATGTTTAGATGTTCAGGCCCTAATGAGTTGATCTCGTTGATCTTTAGGTACCTATTCATATGCAAATCCTGGCATTCTACTTTTGCTAAGTAGTCTTTGTATTAACACATGAAATAAATTTTTTAAAAAAGAAAGTCAGGCTGTGGTAAATCCTCATACTTAGGTTTGTTTGCATTTGGATAAATGATCATGGTCCCTCTTTATATGATCTTGCTGTACCCCTGTAAGGAAAAGGTGGGGGAAGGTTGGGTGGGTCTTGAGAAATCCAACTTTTAATCTCTTCCACATAATTGAAAATGCTTTATTAAAGAAAAAAAAAAAAGTCCAAGAACTGAGAGATAAAGATACAAAAATATGTTAGTTCCTCAGTTTCCTCTTTCACCAATTTTTAAAAATTATCACAGAAGTGTCCTCATTCTAGTATCCTAAAAAGACCAAATGTGTCTTCTAAGGCTCCAAAAACCATGGCCTGCCACAGGAAGGATGCCTTTTCAAGGCAGATTTTGCAGGTTCACGGTGCATGTGCATGTGAGAGACCTGTACATCACTGTGCCACACCAGTGCACACTCGAGAGATTTTGAGCATGAATCCTGACCCCAATAATGCATGAAAAGCACTCAATGACTTCAAAGGGTCTGGGATTTCACCCATCATTTTTCAGACTCTGAAGCTTGCAATCATTAATGGTTTGTTCTAAAAGTGGTGGCTGCAGAGAAGTGAAGTCATATGGGAATTTCATTCAACCCTGTGACAAACTTCTACTATCTCTGTTTAAATCCTCTGTATTGTGAATATATATATAATGCCTACAGTACAGTTATATATTATATATATATTTAACTAGATTATTCAGAGAGAGTAATCTGAAACATAGAAACACAAGGAAATTCTTGCAGGGCCTTAAAACCTACTCTGGGCACTACATATACACTTACGTGTATTTATGGATGTGTATGCACTTAAAACTTTCCAAAAAATCTCAGCCTTCATTTGAACAAGTTGCTTGGAGTTGTAGCTGAGTTTCCTTTGCTAAAGAAAAGCTGTTTAGGAGCAAATGCAGGTTGCAACAAAATGTTAGAACAAACTGTCCAGGATCTTCTTTCACAACAATCCCATGCACTTACAAATCTCCCTTTAAGAATAAAGTGGTAGTGCAAACACCTAATTAAAAAAACGGCTTGTATTCAGAGTTACTAATTAAAAATCCTCATGTTCCCCCGACTTTTTCCCCCCTCTGTGGAAATCTGCAAGTTATTTAATTGAAGTCCCATTTTGTCGGTGCAGATGCACGAAGTGTCTGAATCATCAAACAGATTTAGGGTGTTTTGATTGTTGTGTGTGCCTCATTGCTATTCCCAGAATGTCGAGCTGAGCTTATGCTGATCGGCAGGACTTAGAAGCATGAAACAGTAAAAGAGTCCTTTCTTCTCATCCCAGCCCCATCCCCCTTGCCCCCCTGGATTTACATTGAAACTTTGCCAATCTCAGATCGCACTCTGTCTGCTGCCTCTGCATTAAAATGGAGCCGCTTGCCTGTTTCTTTGGCCCCACACTCCATCTTCAGATTCCCCTTGGCTGCCCTAAGGCGCCCCTCATGTTGCTTCAGAGAAACTTCTTTACGAAGACAATTTCATTTTCGGTCCATTTTTTTTCTCCTTGTTTTTCTTTTTTCTTTTTATTTTTTAAATAAAAATCCTTCTCTGTTTTTACATTTGTGCGCTGTGTGAAAAGAAAGGAGACAGAAGAGGAGAGAGAAGCCTGTTTTCGTCTAGAGGTGAAAACAGCCTGGTGAGCAGCAGGTGCAAAGCCCCAAAGCAGCTGCTTTCTGCTCTCAAGTTGAAGCGCCTTGGTCCCCCACCCTCCACGCCAAGAGCACTTCATATAATCCTCTCATGCAATTCACACTGTAATTGCAGATATCCAGACTGCTAGGGCTCATTTTATTATTATTTTTACTGATAACAAGATCTGCTAACAGGGGACCGGTCGTAGTAATTAGTTGTGTGTCGCTAGGCAGCTTCTGCAGAAGCAACTTGGATTCTTTTTCTTTCTTTTTCATTCTTTTTAGGGAGGGGAGGGCATGACTGTTTTGCCCCCTCCTACTTCTCCTCTTTTTACCCCCTTGAAGGCCACTCAAAGTAGCACATGGGGAACTTTCCTGCTGGCTCTGTTCGTTCCCTTTATTATCTTGCCTGCCTCTTTCACTCCTTGAGTCGAAGGCTGTTGGATGGGTGCTAGCAATGAAGATTATTGTCTTGAGGACCAGCTTGTTTTCTCAAGGCTCTGCTTGCTACATTGCTAATTATGGGTCTAAGGGATCCTTTTCTGATATTTGACTAAGTGGCATGGATTACTGTATAATCATTTCCCACTGGGGAGGGGGATCTTTTTATTATTATTATTATATACCTCTGGACACCTTTTCAGTTGCTTTTATTTAGGTAATTGCTCTTCCCTGTAATCCAGGAATTCTTATTTTTTTAATCATATTATGGATTTCACCAAACATTAGTTAACATGTTAATTACTGGTAAATACACACTTCTTTTTCCCTTCTGTTCAGAGTGAATACAGATCCTATGAATGTGCTGTTTGTCATCTGTACCCCTTATGTGTTATCTCTGTCTAATAGGACACTGTTGTTTAAAGAATGAAAAGACTGAACATGGACATTTGGCTCCAAACTTTTGTTTTAGATTAAGGCTTAATGAGTTTATGCTTTTTTTTTTCTGTTTTATTTTTCAAGCCAAAATATAAAGGAATAAAAATCAGTTTGATGACATAATTATTTTTAATAACCTGAACAGATTTTGCAATGCTGAGACACCATACAAAAGCCTGGAAAATGGGATCCTTTATTTAGTTGCAGAAAGCTTGATCCAGCTGCCATGAAGTCAAGGCAAATTTTCCACTGAGTCAGAAAAACTCAAATCAGTGTGGAAGACCAGACAAGTTTCTTCCAGAGTGTCCTGGTAACACACCAGGGTCCAAACGGACAAGTGTGGTTCAGACAGAGGGGAGTGGCGTGGGGAGGAGATTCCAGCATGATTCAATTATTAGAAATATTTTCAGTTTGCCTTAAAATGGCTTATTTTCCTGGCTTATGCCAACTGTGATTTTTTTCAATGCTTTAATGCTGAGCTCTTTCTTTTATGCTGCAGTCCCACGTTTTGATAAATAACACTACTGCTAAACTGACCATTGCAAAAAAAAAAAAATTAAGAAAGGTTGAAAGTCTTAGAAGCTCCAATAACCTGACTTCAAGAGTGCTGCTGGGGTAAATGGTTCTGGGGTAGGGTGACTTTAATGAATCTCCAGTCAGATTGTCACAGTACTGGAAAGGTAAAAAAAATAGCTTCTTTTGGGTACCGGATAAGAGAATTCAGACTGAGATGTAAATGAGAACAGTCTAAGGCTCATTTATTCTGTGCCATTTTATCTAAGATGTCAAAGACTCTTTCTGGCAATGAGGAACACCCCAAAGCATTGATGTCCTCTGGGGACAACTCTTCTCTTGGGCCATGGTTCATATGCCATGACGTTGAGTTTCACACCTTTTTATGGCTTTTTTTTTTTTCCAATCACTCCAAGACTGGTGTGGCAAAAACTTTCAGCTGAGCAATGCAGGCCAGCTGAGCATTTTCAGAATCCAATGTACCATGACAAAAATCCAGCCAAAAGACACTGTGCTGGTACAAACCCTCCTTATTTATTACATTGTTTTATAAACAGATACTTGCCTAAAAAAGCATAACAGCTCTGAGCTCCGTATCCTCCGGTATGTTTGCCTATAAAGTTGCATGGCTTGAGACCCATTTGTTTTTAAAAATGGCTTGGTAGCCCCTTCTCAAATTTCAGCCCAAAGAGCTGCTGGACTTGGAGCAAAGTAAACACAGTCCAATACTAATTCTCAGCAGTCAGTCCAAAAGTGCTTTTCCCTGGGGGGTCCAAGAGGGATGTCCACAAGCTTTCAAAATAAACATAATTCAAGGTGACACTGGCACACCAGGACTTGCATTAAGGATATGTCAGAAGAAGTAAATTGCAGGCTGGCAGAGTGGGAGCGAGCAGGTCAAGTGATATCGTGAAAAAAACCCAGTGTTGGTTCCTATAAAAGTTTCAAGCAGTTCAACTGGTTCAGTGTAAATGGTGTTAGTTGTAAAACTACTCTGGATTTAATCTATAGTGTCAAAAGAGTTTGCATTATTTGCCATTAGAAATGTGAACTTCTTAGAAACACTCCTGAAGATGAGATTTATTAGGCTAAAAAGTGACAACTCCTGGCTATTTCCTGGAGAAATGTATTATTCCATCTCAACTAAAATTAAAACAGGTCAAGTAAACAACTCTGAAAGCTGGAAAACTCAATTTCTTGCCCATCTAATTATGCCTAGCTAGACCAGCCTGTACAATTTTCCATTATGACTGTTATGAACTGTGTGTGGTCCCCTGACTGTACCATATGAGCTGGAGCACTGGAGCACAATAAGGCATGTTAGAGGCTGTCAGCGTGTTTTAGGATCTTCTAATTCTTGTTCACTGTAATCACACTGCTGTGTGCAATACAGCAGTTGAGATGACCCTTTGAACAAAATTTCTTATTTACATCTACAGATTTTGGAAAAGTTTAATTTGAGAGATAAAGAAAGTTTTTGTTTTGGTTTGGTTTTTTTTTCCCATTAGATGCAATCAAAACTTTGGGTGCTAATATGGGAGCTTTCTCCTTAGTCCTAGATTGTGGCCTTAAATGTGCTTTCAGGCTCCCCTTTTCATCCATATTTATTTATGTATGGATTTTTTTTT
>VXBI01004374.1:289784-395818 GCA_013397375.1 Toxostoma redivivum | reverse complement strand
TCCAGCTGTGGGTGCAGACAGAGCTGCTTGGGCTGCCAGAGCCTCTGAGCATCATGACACAGCCCGTGTCACCTAGGACAGGCTGGGGGATGGCAAGAGTTTGTAAGTTCTAGAAATCGGTCTTGGTTTTGGTGGGAGGGAGCTTTTAAAGGATGGGGAATGTTATATCAGCATGCATGCAGCACGTGGTTAAAAAAGAGCCAAATGTTGAAAGAAATAGAGAACTGTTTCATTTTTGCTTTGTAACTTAGCAAACGTAGTGATAAATGAGCAAGAAAATACTTGTAGTGCACCTGCCTGCAGCCTGTGTGGTGAGGCTGAGCGCTTCTGAAGTTTCCAGAAACTTCAGAAGTCGGCTTTATTAGCTTTGACAATGCAAATGTTTTCTTTTAATTGGAAGAATATTACTACAAGTCTCTAATTTTTTTCTAGTTGTGCACTGTGAAATGAAGACACAAAATTAACATGCATTGAAAGGGAGTAGTTAAGGGAGCTGATGGGGCGATAGGAAGCCTTTTACTCTAGGTCACATCTTGAGCTGGAAGTGACAGAAAGTTAATACTGCAAGAATGCCATTTGGTGGCTGTTGTAAGATAAGGGGGAGCCAAGCTTAAACTTTAATGTGTTAATGCCTCCACAAATGCATTAGCAGTGGTTGGGGAGGTAGCTGGACACCATACTGCACCAATTGTTTTCCTATAAATCCTTAAAGGGGTGATTTCCATCTAACTGTGTAATAGTGTCTCCTTCCAAATGACAATTATTCCCTGCTCTCTTGACCGTCTGTGCATTACAGCAGTGACTAACATGGCAAATTAATATCAGGATGATAATGCACTTGGATTTTTCCAGTAAAATTTAATGAGTTACAGAAAAGAAAATGTGCTGCCTTTTGACATGGCTGGATGCTTGGGCACAGGAGGTGACGCTGCACTGACAAGGCTGCACTCCAGCTACTGGAGTTCTATGCAAAAATACATTACTAAACTTTTCATTCTTGGCTCTTGAGACAATTTTACTGGCACCCAACTTGACTAGGGAAAAATCTTCCAAGATGTACTGGTTCATTCCCTGTCGATTAGTCTCTCTCCATGGATCCTTGGACTTTCTAAGTGGATGCAGCCTTGAAATTGTGCTGCTTTCACCTTGCACACAGCAGGTTATTCAGTAAGGACCTGCTCTGGCTCTGGCTTGCTTCACCTGAAACTGTAATCCTACAGTAGGTCAGCTGTCTTTTAAAAGGTGTTTTTGAACCTGACATGGATTTTGAATGAAGGTTTACATCTATTCCCTATCTAGAAGTGTGCATTGACTGTCATTACAGATATGAAAGGTTCAGTTCCCAGCTCTCCCAGAGACCTCCTCAGAGATTTTGGGCAAGTTACTTGTGGCCAATGAGGGTTGCTAATGAAAAGATGATATAGTGATGGTGAGTGCATCAAAAATAAAAATGGATTTAAAAAGCCGATTGAAAATAAAACCCACCCAAAACCCCAAACCAAACCAGAAGAAAAATTAGCTTGACCCTTGCCTCCCTGTGAACAGTCATAACACCATTGCCTTTATTTGCTGCCATCAAGACAGACTGAAGCAAGGACTGACCCTTCATGTGCATTTCTGTGGCATCAAAATCCTATGGGAAACCAGTGGCAATTGAGGGCTTTAGCTACATGACATAAAGAAGAACAACTGGGTTTTCAAAATATCATTCACTCCTTGTAAAATAATTTCTAGCACCGTGCTGTTCACACAGCCATGAAGAGCAAAGCAACTCGTGCAAACTGTAAGAGCTTTTGTAACTCCATCCTACACATCTAATTGATCAGCTGTGCCAAAAAGAACAAAAGTCTTTCTATAGCTATAGTTATTCTATTACAGGTTATGCAGATAAGGTTACAACTAGAGCCAGACACGTTTTTTTCCAGATAAACCTATTCCACTGACAAATACACATGATCACAAACTTTTCATGAATGGGTATTGAGTTAATCTCTTTTCTATCTAAGAGTCTGAAAATGTTTTCAATCTAAATTTACTTGCAGTTAATTAGAAATGTCTAGGAAGCTTCAAACTGTGAAATATGAAATTTTTTTCAGTGTTTTAGTTAATCAAAATTTTGCCAAAAATTTCGCTTCAAGCCTTCACCTCTGTTATTGCATTCACACCCTTGTTATTGAAGAGCCAGTTACCTGAATAGCTTCACTGGTCTCCCTTCTGCCTCCTGGAAGCTTCTCCTTTCAGGCAGTGGCTGTAATGCCTTTTAAATGTACCATCAAAAGTATTTCCTTCCCTACGTTGGAGCATTGCTGAAGCCATTGCTTAAATAAAACAACCAGGGCTCTGCTCATTATTTATTGGGAGTTCATTTATGAAGGCAATAGGGATCCAAAGCAAAGTTTTGTCTAGTTCCAAACTTTCACAGGCATTTGGACACAGCTTCTGTTCTGCATCCCACAGGGAAGGAAGAAATGAGAAACACATGAAAGCAGTGACCATCACGTGGGCCAAATCCAGTCTCTGACACCAAGGAAGTTCTGACACTGACTTCTGTAACAACAAGCTAGAGCCTTTGGAAGATGAGACCTGCACAGAGTTGTGAAATCAGCTGACAGTAAAGATGCTCATTCTCCTTAATCCTGTATTGTCCCTGTTATGTGCAGTATTCTGTTTAGTAAACTCTTCAGCAAAAATAAGTCTACAAAACTACTGAAATCTTCTTGGCACTGGCAATACTTTGCTTTTATGCCATCTTGGTTTATGCCTGCTGTAAAGTCCCAAGAGGGATAAATCTGAGGAGTGCACAGCAAGCATAGAGTTTGGGAGAAAGATTTTGATTGCTGAGTTACATTCTTGGGTTATCTGACAATTTACTTTGCAACTATAGTTTGTCAGAATTTTATGAATGATTTTCCATTTACTTTTTTCTAATCCCTTTCCATTACAATATTTTTCCTCAGTTCTCCCTGTTGAAAAATAGATATGGCAATACCTTTTCAACAAGACAAGGTAAAAATTCATTTGGTAATGTTTGCGAAGCAATTTGCAGTGAATGATTTGTAGCTGTGCTAAATACAATGTACTATTAATAATGCAATTAAAGAAAAATAAATAAGGAAGGAATTATGTGGATTCCAATAAAAGGCAACTGGTAACAAGGGAAGAATTTTGCCCATTATTGGAGCACATAGCTCCATAGGCAAATTAAAACAAGGGCTCTGTCCTCAGAGTTTTGGGCAATCCAGGCTACATAATTGATTTGAGAAGAGCTACTCCAGGCTACTGTGTAATTACAGAAGTATTCACTCTTCTGGCTCCCACTCTCCTTGTCATGTTCTACCTCATTGCCCTTTATGCTAAAGCCTTTGTTGATGAGGGAACGGAAGGAGTAAGGACAAATAAAGCAATTAGCAGGTAGGGGGAATGCTACCACTGTTTAAGGATAGCACACAGCTTGTATTGGCACATTTATTAAGTGGAAGTCTAGAGCCTGCAGATCAGAAAGAAAATACAGATAATCCAGAAAAACAAACAAAATTTTAAAAAGACCCTTTTTCTTATATATGTAGTATTTAAGAAATCTTGGCAGGAATAAAATATTTTCAAATAGTCTGTATAAAAAACATGATGATTTTACTTAACATATTTTTAGTGAGATTAGCATGCAGCTTTCTAATTTATTTTTTTAAAAACCAGAATCTCATCACAAGAGAGCTCTTCTCTCTTGTTTCAAGTGTGCATTGGCAGTAAGCAAACACCAATTTTTTGAAGGGCTAAAATCTCATTTAAAATTGCTGCAGAGCCAGCCAGGAGAGGGAGCCAAGACCTTGAACAAACCTTTCTTCCTGGCTCTCTGACACCCTGGGAAGGAAGCTGAGCCATTTTGGCCAGGGCTCCTGTGTGCTCTCAGGGCTTATGTGAATGCATTGCATGAGGAAGGGACAAAAGAGACTGGGAAACAAAATTACACATGGAGTCCCCAGGCATCCAATGTTGGATGATTCATGGCATAAGGAGAGAAGAAAGCAGAAATATAAATGAGGACTAGTGGAAATGAGCAGTACTGTAGTTTTCCACTTTTCATGTTTCCACTGCTCATCAGGAGGCCAGGACTGGAGGTTGTTACAGTCCATGGACTCTGGTTTTCTTCATAACTCATGATCAGCTGAATTTGAGATAGACATGGAGAAAATCATAGAATTTCTGCTGAGTGTGGTGGACTGAGATCATGGATGGTCTGAACTTGGATCAGAACTGTAACGCCAGGCACTGCAATGATCTAAAGTGCTGCTGCTCCTCCAGTGCTCAGGTGGAGTTTGGGTTCTGATCTCCAGAAATAAGTCTAAACTACCCTTTATCTCCATAACACATCAGTCCAAGGGACAATGACATTGCATGGGGGAAAAAAAAATGGAAACTGAGAACATGAAGAACACAAAAGGACAAAATAGCCATTTTAAATGCTTAAGAGAAGAAATATTAGAAATTAAGAGGACTGTTTCATTCAGGGCCATTTGTCATATTTTTCTAGCTGAAAAACTAGAAGAAAGGAGAAGATTCTGAGTCCAGTTTAATGTTCTTATTTTTTTTCATTTCCAAGTTTTCAGTATTTCTAAGTATAATTTTTCTTCATTTTCTGCCAGTAAAATAAAAGATATTGGGACCAATATTTAAGAGAAAGCAATCATCAAAAAAATTTAAAAGTATTTTTTTGCTAACTAAACGGAAAACTGTATTTCAAACTAAACTTCGACAAAAATGGCTTCATTTTGACTCCTTTGTCCTGAAACCACTCTGAAATCATAAAAAGTCGAAGGGTACACTTTTGAGATTTTTTCTAAAAATCTTTAGGAATTTCATTTTTCTTCAAGCATTTTAAACAATTTTAATTATTGTGATTGTTACAATAATTTATTTGTAGACTCAGATAACAAATTAGTTCCTTACTACCAAATTAATTTTTTTACTGTATGGTGTTAATTTCTTTTTCCTCATATTGCAGGTAGCAACTTCTCAGAAGTGCATCCAAAATAAACTGATGATGAATAGTGACAAACTGAATTGAAAACAAAGAGAACTTTTTGTTATTTGTTAACTATTCTTATCTTACAGATCAAGGTATTTGGATCAGAGACAAACACATTATACTCTATTTCCTGAACTACTTTCTGTTTCTAGAAGCCTGGCAGTATTTCTTCAGGCACTTCACCCCAGCTATGAAATGGTGAGATCCTCCAACAGGGAGTGAGAGACCAGCTTGGAGATGTTTCTGACCAGCAGCCCCAAAAATAGAAATCAGTGGAAAAACCTCTCACAACTCTTTTCAGGAAGCTCAGGAGATGCAAGTTGATAACTGTGCCTAAAGTTAGATGCCAGGAGCATTTTTTACTCCTTCTGGTCTCTGCAGAGCAAGATCTTCCTCAAGCAACATTGATACTAATCTGCAGAAGACAAAACTGAGGCACATGGAGAGACAGCTCTGCATGGAACTGGTTGGCTGGAGACCTGAACCAGATACCTGAAATTCCAATCTGGTGCTCTCTTAAACACCAAAGTTAAGTTCCCAGACTTCAGAACCTGGCCACGTGCTGCAGATCTCTATGGATTATTGTGTTTCCAACAAGTGGGAATAAAAGGCAGAGCCTGCTGTAAGAATGACTGCAGACTGTGTCCTGTCAGTGGCTGCATGGCAGCGGCAGAAGCAGCATCATGAATCCCCAGAGCTATCCTGTAAATCTTCATTAAAGTCAGGGCGAGTTTCAGGTGTGTTATTAAAAGTTCAATTACACTCTGCAAGTAACAACAGAAGCAAATTTATAAAAATAGGGTAGGAGACAATAGATTTTGAGCAAAGGAGACCACTAAAATATGTTTGTGTAGAGAGCCTGGAATAATATGAATAAAGAACAAGTTTGTAAAAATCAAAGTCTATTTGCAGATGAATAATAAACATAGAAAAGGGCAGGATTGGTTGAATGAATTATGCATTATGAGTCATTTAACAAGCACCATATCTATAAGGGATAATGGTTCTAATGTAAATAATAAGCCTTTAATATTTATGCAGCCTTAATAATCTGGGGAGTCTGTAATGATTGTTAAGAATCATACCTCTCATCTGTGTTTTTCAATGGAAAACAGGTTTACCACAATGTCACAAACCCAAAGCAGTTTCATGCTAAGTTTGGTACAACTTTAACTCCACTTTGGACCATGTCTGCCCTAATGCTGGAATCTGGGCAGAACCACCCCTTCTAATTGACAGCAATTCCATGGCAATAAAATCAGGGCCTTCTGAACTAGACATCACAGAGCACTCAAACAGTGACAAAACTGGACATTTCACTTTCCTTGCTGCTTTGAGATGAGGATCTCTGTACTGACTTAGTGCAGCCTCAGCAGCGAGAGGAGAAATGAAATGAAAAGTGCCCTCCCCTCTCCTCCTGCACACAGCTCTGTGTGGGAGCAGGAGAGCTGAGCAATCACAGCTGGGCTGGTAATTGCCTGGCCCTGTGCACAGTCACACCTTGCTGCTCCTCTGCCACAAGAAAGGGCCACCCAGCCCAGCAGTCCCAGGGCAAAGGCGGAAAAGTTTCCATAATTCCTGTGTGTCACTCTCAGCTCACGGAAATGCCAATGTGCCAACACGGGCACGACCCTGCTGGGGCTCCCACGCTGGCAGCAGTGCTGAAAGTCAGGGAGGGACTGGAAAGGATTGGGTTTCTCTGACCCCTTTTTGTTAAAGTGAGGTTACAGCACATGAAAAATCATTTATTCACAGGAGCAAAAGCAGCTGAATGCAGCACCACGCACCCAGCCCCTGATCATAACAGTACAGTTTTCCCAACCTTTCTTTCTCTTTCAGAGCAAGAGTGCTGATTCTTAAACGATTTTCACACAGGCCTTGGGGAGACAAGGTTGCCATGTCCATTTTCCTTCTGTGCAGGCATGGGTTTCTGCAAAACCTACTTACTTGGAGGTCTGATCTGGTACTTGGGGGTCTGATCCCCGGCTCTTAAGTCAGATGCAAAACTGGCACATACTAAGGGTGACACTATATTGAATTGCATAGAGCCTGCAAAATATGTTGGTTTTTTTTTTTTTTAATAACTTGACCTGCAGGATATTAATATAGTGGCAACTACCCCTGCAGGATATAAAACTGGCACCAATTCTAAGAACTTCCATTAGTGTAGTAGGTTTCTAGGCCCACTAATGGTCATTTCATCTGAACATGTGGAAATAAAACCAAACCATAATAGAACTTAAAAAGCATTCAATGCATATTTGTCCATAAACACATCATATAAATAAAAACTATTTTTAAAAAAAGTGCCAAATGAATCAATGTGTATTCTGTTATGAAATAATAATATCCCTTACCACATGTGTTGCTGAAGCAAATAACTTTAGCTGGTATGATAATATTTTCCATTTTGTGGTACAGTTTATATTTTCATCTATTGATTAAGGACTTGCCCCTGAGGAAGCTAACAACAACAGTTCCCCAGGCTTAAAAGTAGAAGGAAAAGTGTGTAAATGATTTGGCTGAAAATGAGGAAACAAATGTATTTCCTCCTCCCCTTTCTCCTAGTGAGAGTGAGTGCTGAATACAAAACCAGTTGAAGACAGTGGAAAGATTTGCTCCTTACTTCAGCAGCTTTGGATCTGGCTCTAAGCATGTATATGTGAGATAAATTCTGGCACTACTGGAAACCCCACCTCATACCTCCCACTGTGAACATGTCATCTTTCTATGTGCTCATGCATGCCAAAGTTTTATCTCTTTTGAAATATTGCCCAGAATCAAGCTATGTTTACTCAAGCAATAGGGAGATTCACTTATATGCAATAATTTCTTCAATGGAGTGGCTGTTATTCTGCAGTTGTACTTTGGACTTTGTTCCTAGTTTAGCTTCTGTTTTTCTAACTTGATGTTTTTATCCAGGTTTGACAAGAGGGGTGGATTTTTGTTGGAGGGTTTTTGGTTTTTTTTGTTTTTTTTTAAGTTACACACCTGGAATTAGCTTTTCCTGCCAAGAATTACAGTGCACCTGGAAGTACTAAATCATTTTAATCTGTTTTTTAGTGGTTTTGCACAATGGAATTGCATCTCTTTAAATCTTTCTTACCTTTTGCAAAACTAAATTGCAGCTCTAGACAGAGAACTTTATGAGTATATAGATAGTGATATCATGAGATAGTTGTGCCCTACTAGTGACTGCCTCTACTGAGCATAGAGGCAGTTAGCTGAGAACTTCATCTCTGGGTTTCTTTCCTCTGCAGTGGCTCTGCTTACCTACATAACATATGGAAATGTGAGCATACCCTTACAGCAGATTGTTTGCTATGTTTACACCAGTTCTAACACTAATCCCCATTAATGTTTGATATTGCTCCCAAAGAGTTTAAATAAATGTCAGGTCTCAGATCCATTGCATACATGTTAGGCATCGTATAAACTTTGGATGGAAAGATACTGAAACGCTGTGGGGTGTCCTTTCTTTACCATTACTTTTACTGGGTGGATTAACCACATCAATGTATGCAAAGCCCTGCTACTTTCATGATTTCTCTCACCACATTTAAGAGTCCTATTTTCAAGAAAAACATAAGCCAGTTTCACATAATCTTAAAAGTCCACTGTGTTTCTTCTGCTCTCAGTTACTTCCATTTATCAAATGTGTGTGAGTGCAAAGTGAAAGAACAGCCAGATGAACACTAACAAACATAAAATTTTTTCCCTCTCTGTTAAAAAATGTCAGACACAGCCATACTAGCTGAACTTTGCTGCAGAACAATAGCCACCAGGGTCATGGCAAAGTTTGCCTCAGGCTGTGTAGCCCATCCAGCAGCAGCCTGGGTGCCTCAACTTGTAAGAAAATATTTAACTGCTGTGCAGAGAGACGTGCAAGGGGACAGCCTGTGGACCACAGAAATGACAAGTGCCAGGCAGATTCCCAGCTCAAGCTGCCCCTTTGCCCAAAATGAGCTATATGTGCTTACTGGGATTTTATGTTACAGTAGAGGAAAATCTAGAGACCTTCCTTCTTTGTCTGCCACATGGAGAAGGAAGGAAGGAAGCTGCTCAGGCCTCCTCTGTGCCAGGCATTCCCTTTTTCTCACCTTCCTTTCCCAATTTGATTATTTTACATGAGGCTGTTTGTCATGATAATTTTTTTTTTAATTACTGTTTCAGAGGCTCAGCTCTGAGGCTGCAAAACTTTCCTATAAACCACCTCCACCTCTGTCAGTCATATTTGGGATGCAACCACTTTGCATTTAGAGGACTTTCTCATTATATATTTACATAGTGTCCATTTGAACAAGACCCAGATCTTAGCTGGAGCCTTTCTGAAACCCTTGAAACCCAGTAGTGATAATATTCAGCTACAAAAGTCACCAGCACAAACGAGCAACACTGTGGGAGTGTGCCTGGGGACAGCAGACAGTCAAAAGTTGAAAGTAGTTATTGAGACAAGCTTGTAATTGAACAGAACTGATCTGCTCCTTTAGGCTAAAGGCAACTAATTCTCACTTCATCCAACCACAGAAAAAGTAAATAAAAGCTGTAGACACAGCCATATCTCTTAAAACACAGTGTTGTTTAGTAACAAAAATAATTGGACTTCGCAAGTTAATAGGTTTTGCAGCAGGAGATAATTTTATGTTAAATGACTAAGCTGTGTCTCAACCTTTGTGGGCTTATTATATCCTTTAAGTAGTTCAAGTTTCCAGATAACCAGCAGCAGAACCAGGTAGGCAGGCAAAATTAGTATGGCTGGGAAAATTTGTATCTGTCACATAGGTCTGGTTCCCACACACTCTGGTTACATCATTACTTAGTCTGTTAACCAGGAAACCAATTAGGCCAGAGAGCTGCTGTCAGGTGACCAAAACACGAAAATGCACAAGAAATCCTACCCGAAAGATGGGATTTCAGCAGAGGCCCGCAGATAGCTGACTCCTCTTCTGCCGCACTGCAATTTTCGTATTTCGTTTCGCCTTTGCTTTCAGGCTGAGCTCTGAGGTCCCACAGATTGATGGTTGAAGGAGCCTTGTTTCTCCCCTCAACAGGTGTGCTGAGAAAATTGTTTCCTGCATCAAAAATTACACAAAATTATGTAATAATTTCTCTCATTCACCCTGACAAATTTCTTTCTCCTTCACACCTTTTAATTTACAGGGTGAGAACAAGGCAGTAGGTACAGAACTGAATGCTGTACTGTGGTTAACAGTATGTTCATCTTAAAGGAAAAGGCTTTATCAGGCCAGGGTGCAGATAAATTCAAGGCAAAAACACTTTTAGCAATGATTGTTTTCTGCAAATCTGTAGATTTGTCCATGTACAGAGGAAGCACAAAGGTCTCTGGGCTCACCCTCAGCAGAGAAGTGCAGAGGCAGAGGAGGCCAGCATAGGGCACTGGGAGAACAGGTGAAAGCCAGTTTCCCATAAAGCATACATAAGAAAGGAATTTATGTACAAATAAATACACCTGATCTCTATATTACATCACTACGTGGCTAAAATGCAGCTTACACGACTATAATACTTTTTATATGCACATATTGTAGACACATATATATAAATGTATATGTATTGCATACTACAAGTGATGCACATATTTTCTACCTTGCACATCTTTCCTGATGATGGCATCACCTGAAGAGCTCACTAACCTGCTAAGTCCTTGCTCTTATCTACTGAAAACCTGCAAAGACCTTCACTCTGGGCCAAGAGCAGGAACAAGCCACATGCTCCTTCTCCCTGTTCTCATTCAGATTTGTTCTCTGTTAGGACAAGGAGAAAGAGGGAGAGAGCTGATTAAACCTCAAAAGCCTTGAGAAGAGACTTCATGAAGCAGGGGAGGGCAGGCTGAGGGCACAGGGGGTCCTCCCCCACTGGAGGGTGATGCTCGAGTACCAGCACTGCTGTTTGATGCATAGCACAGTGCCTTTGGGATAAGGGGTTTGCCCCATTTGCCCTTTATTTCTCATGGCCTGGCATCTTTGGGAAAATTTTTGGGGGAATGATGTTCAGAGGAAGCAAACAAATCAGAAATCCTTTCCTTCCCAATGATTTTAGTGAGCAGATGATTTGATCAGTGTGCAGAGAAGAGCAAACCAGTCCCTGCCGGACGCCTGCCAGCTCAGGGAACCAGGCTCTCACATGTTTTCCAGCACAAGCACCTCATTATTAATTCATGCTCCAGGTCCTCTGTACATGCTGTTACTAATATTAGGTTTCAACAGAGTAATGAGCAACAGCAATAGACTGACTATCTTAATATATTTTAAATAATGTTTGAAATATTAAATTTGAGTTTGGATTTTTAATTAGAGCCTGGGCAGGGTATTGACAATCTTCCTACTGTTTTGCAGCCAGCAAGCAAATAAGATAGGGATTGTTCTGATCTGAACACTGAAAGCCAGTCTGATTTAGGGGATGGATCTGAAATACAACACCAAACTTTAAAGCATGAAGGAAATTTGGCTCTGGCTTCAGCAGACATACTTTGACCCATCCCTATATTTAAAAAGGACTTTTGATATGGGACTTTTGTAAAAGTAAATAGTTGTGAGACCAGCATTTACAGATATGCTCTGGAACATCCTGTCACCGAGTTGCCCAGGGACAGTTTGGCTCTCAAGGACACCTCTATTGTTGAATAGAGGGGACATGGTATAGTTGGACATAGAGAAAAGGGGTTGTTGTGGTATAAATATAAATATATAGTATAAATTGATACCTTTAGGACATTTAGGTATTTAGGTCATTTAGGTATTTAGGACATATACAGTAGAAAAAAAATAAGGCAGGCAAGCTGTGGGTCTGAAACCCTACAAGGCTTCAAAGTCCTTCTCACTGCTGTGCTCCAGGCAGGAGCATAGGTCAGCATCTCTTCCTTGCTTGGACATACATATACTAAAGGACTCATTTAAAACTGGAGCTGGGTAAAGAACTAGAGCCATTTTCCTGTGAGTGTGCACATTTCTGAATGTGCTCCCTTTGAGAGGGAGTTTGCAGTGAAGATTTTGCTGTTCTGGAACTCACTCCTTCCACTTGGTCTGTTGGGAGTCTGAATACATTGACCTGTAGGGCACATTGCGAAGCCTAACTATTTTCCCAGGATTTTTCTGAATGAATGACTTGAGTAGGTAGAGAGAAGAATGTTTCATTTGTACAGTACGTGGAGGCTTTTAATTAATAATGTTCCCATTTGAATGCCTATTGTATTTTTAAATGTGCTTTGTACATAGACCTAGAGCATCGGATAACTGCAGGGCTTTTTTTCCAATTAAAACAAAAAGATATCCCACAACAATGTGGCATTGCTGCCACATGTCTTTTTGTGATATCTTTATACAGTGTCTAGCACAGTAGTCCCTGATCTGGACCATGACTTCTGAATGCCAGCACCTAGATAGAACTGTCCAAGCTATGGCAGGTTTCAAGGAGATGAAGTTTCACACCACTTGGAGAGTTTGACACTGCTGATCATCACTGTAAGGTTGGGAATGTTCTTCAGTCAGTCCTTGACATTAGAGAAGCGCCCAGGCTCCTCAGGGTGGCTTTACCTTCTTCCTGTCTGGATTTGGAACTCTTGGGAGATTGGGTCTTTTCTTCAGTATGTTGGGCATTTCATATTTTTATAACAAGAGAATCAGCCTGTGACTCTTCTCACAGCAGATAGGTTTTGTTTGTTGAAAATAAAGGTCTTTGTAAGAATTGAAGTTTTTACTGGTTCCTGCAGTTCAAGTAAGAGTTTTTAAATTTTTTTTTTAAACCCTTCTTTTGGTAAAAAGATTATCAGTTTTGATATCACAGATTTCCAATTTTTTTGTCTGCTTTGGTCTCCTCCCCAAACACCCTGATTTAGCCTGAATATAAATATTTTATATTTTCATTTTAAAATGTCTCAGAATTTAAAAATTTCCTACAGAGATATTTATTTATCTCTTGGGTCCAACTAGTGGTCTGTAGGTCAAATCAGACTCAGGGAAATGCTTTTATATGGTCTAATTATTTCTCCCTGTGGGAGATGCAGGCACCTTTCCTGTCCTACATGCTTCTAAAGCATGAGTACATCCTTCTGTGCCTGGTCACCACATTTTTCTGATTTCAGTCTGCTGACTGTTGCTTTTTTTTAAATCTGCACCTGGACCAGTGTGTCAGATATTTTGAGGAGACAGGTGAGGGCGCTGCCAGCAAACTGGAGTTTTATTGCGCAACTCGTTGTGTTTAAGCTGTTTTCTTGATAAGAGGTTGTTGTGCAAAGCCAAGTATCCAACAGGCTTTTTCCACACTGCGTTTGTCCTTGTTTCAGTTGTGTGTTTCGCTGCTGGAGCAAACCACCACCCTTCCTGAAAGCCTTAAAAACCCCTCCTGCCACCTCCACTTTTTCATTCCTTTTCACTGAGTAGGCTGCCAAAATTGATTTCTGATTATTTACTGCAACGTCCTTTTCTCCATTGCTATGAGGCTTTCCCTCCCTGATCAGGCAAGCACAGGGCAAGGGCCTGGTGAACTCAAACCTGTCTCCAAATTCTTAATGCAGAGCTCCTTTTAGAAACACCATGCCCAACTACATCATTTTTCTTCCTCTCTTAAAACCCTGTGAGAATCTTACACTTAAATCAGCTACTGCACAAGTTTCCTTATGTGGCTCACCACAACCCTGACCTGCCCTACTCTTGTGTGTCTATTTCCCTTAGGAGAGACAGAATGGTTTGTACTGAACTGTGAGAAGAGCTCAATTTTGTACAAATTCTGCCCTTACATGAGGATACACGAGGGTCAGTTACTAGGACAGGGCAGGGTTTAGCTTTCAGCCAAGATAAAACACCACTTTCCAGAAGAAAAGAGCTGATGATATGCATTATTCTGCAGAGTAACTACTCTATTGCTAGTACACTGGTCAGCATCTTATTCTATTTCTTGATTTTACTATACATGATGCATCTTCAACAAATTAAATAACCTTAACTTTCCATTGCTTTTGCAGTTGATGGAATCACAAGAAAATTTTGACTAGAAGGAAAAAAATCATGCTTTTCAACATGAATGATGGCACACATATAGGAGGAATAAACAGTTTTAGATCTAAAAGCCCTTCCTATATAAAATGTGTTTAAAAAAAAACAATTCACAACAAACTGCTCTCAGACAGTTAAGAATTGCATCCAAAAGATGAGGTACAATCACACATTTAACATTTCTTAGTATAGATGTTCAGCTGTGCTTACTGATGCTGGCAATGAGATGCCACCAGGCAAAAGAATAGTTTACTGCAATTGCCTTTCCCTTAAGTAGTCCTCTTTTAAGACACTTATCTGAACACATGCTATGGTGGAGAATGTTGTGACTGAATTATTCAATCTATTTTGTGTTAGAAATTTGTATACAAAGTCTGGAAGATGGGCACTCCCTGCTCTTCTCTGATTATGCTGAGTGTGAAGAGCTCTGGGACACAGCCTTACAACAATGCTAGGAAAGAACAGATTCCAGAGTGACTGAACTGACTCCAGAGTCTACAGCAGACAACAGCTCTTCAAAATAAGCCACACAGGTAGTGATAACCCATTACAGACACCTAACTCCCAACACTAGAAAAGTACAAATGATAATGGGAAATGCTTACAGTGGCACCATGGATGTTTACATCAGTCAAAAGCAGATGTTTTTTCTCCAGCTAAGCTGGACTGTAGTTTTGGTTTTCTCAGGTCCACAGCACCCCTGGATATTCAGACAATATCCCTGCTTGCTATATCCATTCCCATCTCATCTGGTTGTGAGGTGGTGAGATCTGTATCATATTTCTATGAGCTGCACAAATGCTGCTTCCAGATTCAGCTGCTGCAAAACATTTTACATGGGTCTGAACAAAGAGATTCCAGCTGGTCCAGGCTGAAGCAACATGTTTGCTTCCTTCTCCCTTTCATCTCTAAGCTCATTCATGCTGAGAGTGAATATAATTGCTCTCTATAAATACATTCAGGTTAGGCACTAAAGCGAGAGAAAAGATACTTAAGCAAATGGACAATGATGACACAAGAACAAATGATTACTAATGAGCAATTAATAAATTCAACCCATAAATTAAAGTTTCTGATTATCAAAAGCCTGGAGTTCTGTACCACCTTTTCACTGTAACTAGGAAGAAAAGAAATAGAATTGTTTTGTGAAGCTTAGTAAATCTCTAGACCATGAGATACAGTTGCTTATAGCAGCAGAAGAATGGATTTGGTAATCTACAAGATCCTTTCCATTCCTATGCAAATAGTGAACACAAAATCTAAATCACTTCCTGGAATTTATATTAGCCTTTTGTTTTACTTTTATTTCAAGACCTTTGGAATCTGACTTTTTAAATATTCCACCAAAGCTGCTCTTGCAAAATCTCTTACAGGTTCTTGTTGATGTAAGCCTAACACCTAATAATTTTTCTTTCTGATTTGCCAGATATCTACTCTTTGAGCATTAAGAAACTGATGACTTATCTTCCTCAATTTCTGTGAAGGACTTTCTTCATCTGGCTTTTTCTCCTCTAGAAGTTCCACAAGTTCTGTTGTGATTCTTTTCTCATGTCCTTATCACCTGACCTAAAAACATAGCCATTCATAGAAATATTGCAGTAAACTTTATATTCCAAATTACCTCCTTTTCTATTCAGATTTTGCAATTGACAGCTTTCTACCACGAAGCACAGTAACATAATAAATAAGAGCCCTAAAGTCTATTTGGGGAATTTGTTGTGGTGTCAACAAGGAGTTTTTCTAAATTAGGCTGAACCCCCCTGACAGAATCTTCTACCTACCTGTCACCCATACTTATAATTTCTGAACCTAAACTTCTCTAGGTCCTCATGTTTCAGCTCTGTTGAAACTTTAACAGTTCTCTCTTTTTACATGAAGCTAAAGGTTCTGCACTCATTATATTATGTACTGATCCTGAGATTTCCTTTTATTTTCTGGTTTTGATGAGTGTAGATTTAACCTGTTGCCTGCCATCCATCCATCCATCCATCCATCCATCCATCCATCCATCCATCCATCCATAAGGATGCTGAAAGAAATATTCTTTGTTAGCTGTTTTCCTTAGGTGTCCCTGAACTATATTTCCTTCTTTTGTCAGCCAATTCAGGATTTTGGCTTTACTCAAAAACTCTTTTTGTTGACCTCCTGCATAATCTTGAGCCCTTAGACATAAGCTCCCCCTCACAATCCATCCATACAGTGAGCACTTACCCACACCTACTTGCTTGATTTTCAGTTCTGTTTATGTTCTTTTTTAGTCTTCATCTCCTTGGAGTAGCTCTGGTGATTTCAAGTAATCTCATTATCCTCCTTCAAAATGCTGATGTAAACTCTTCTGACAAACTACCTGCAAAAAAGTTGGACCAAAATTTTAAAGTTATGTTTCTATGATTATTGTTTATTAATGTCATCAGTAGGGTTTGACTATTTCTTTGTGCCTCCTCCTACCTTGTCTCTTACATTGTAAATGGTCCAGGGTAATGACTGGCTCTTAATCTGTATTTATACAGGAGTTAGTTCAGTGGTATTCTGGCTCTAGATAAAGCCCTGTGATGATGCTCAGCTGTGACAACAGAAAAAATAACACTGTTATGTCAGGAACACTGTTCTGTCTTTCATTCCAACTACTGCCATTCCCTGTCCAACAGTGAGTACTGCTCAGGGGCTTCTGGTCTTTACTTTTTACACTGGACCTCTGGAACTCCCTCTACTTTACTGACATTCCTTATAATGATGTTTGGTCTCCCTGGAAGAACAGAACTGTCAATGCATTGGATGAAGAACTAGGATACTTTTAGTGAGAAGACCATGGAGATGAGTTCAGGTCATCCAAAGAGCAAACTGAGCGTGTCCAACTGTGTTGGTACAGAATGGAAAATAGAAAGGGAACCAGTGGAGTTGTGGTCTATTCCCAGGTCTTTTGTGGCTACTTTATTGGTGAGGTCAACACTTTTCACTCTTTTGAGAGTCCATTTCCATTTGTGTTTTGATTGCCTTTGAGATTTCAACTAAAAGCTTCCAAAGAAAGGGACAGTAATAATGTTTTGAAGTCCCCAGCATAAACTCTTTTAAGTGCCACTGTGACCTCCTGCACCACCATATTTTTTACAACTCAACATGATTAGACCCTGAAAAGTGGCCAGTCAAAAACTCCTTCTTGCTAAGGGGGAAACTGAGCCTTCTTTTGGAAAAGATAGATATATCACGGAGCTGGAAGTCAGCAGGTTCCACGATGATGGTAGGAAAGGGCAGCCAGCAAGGCATCAGAGGGGACAGAAGGAAGGAATTTCTTTAGTCTGGACAGAATTAACTGCAATCCAAAGTCCCCAAGTCAACTGTTACCAGGCATGGAAGCAAGGACCTGCCAGCAAGGATTTTGTAGGCAGGGGGAATGCTATAAATGACTGATTTTGATTTTAGTTCTTACCCAGATACCTTGTGTTTCCTCTCATCAAAAGATTATCCTTCTTGTTTGTGCTCCACATAGCCTGGCTTTGTGAGTTTAAAGTCTGACAGACTTCTCTGGGGAGCTCACTGTTGGCAAAGGTCTAGAAGGCAGCTCCATCTCAAAGCTCTGGCCAAACCAGTCATATCACACCTCCACAGTACAAAATCCTTGACCTAAATTTTTTTTCCTTTCCATATGGCATAGTAAGAGGTGGAAAAGATATTAAATATAACAGAGTATTGATCTTGGTAATACTGTACCCTATATACCAAAAGCACTTTAATTCCATAATGACTCCATTCACAGGGAATAAGTTCAATGAGAAAATGCAGGTGCATGCCAACCAATTCACCAGAAGAAGTTTGCCAGTCTGCCAAGAGGGTGCAGAGACTCCTGAGCTCTTTTCCTTCCCCACATAGCCCTTAGGTAAAAGTTCGCAGGAAATTCAAATACTCGTGAGCTGGCGGAGTTGCTGCTTCACATGCCCTAACAAACGTAAACACTTCTGTTTCAGCACATCTGCCATTGCAATGCCTACAGCTTTTCCAGAACCAAAGGATTAACTTTATTGTGCTTTTGCTCAGCAGATCTGGTAACACAATATTGTACTTCTAAGCAGACAGATTACTCACAAGTTTCTGGATGCTACATCTTTAGAAACTCACTCTACTTAAAGATAAGTGTTGAATCTTGCAGTCCCAGAAACATCCAACTGATGTAAAAAACATTTATGCCAATGACCAGATGGATGCTATTTTTCCTCAGGTTATTTGGATATTCCAAAGTAATGGTTCTATTACTCTTTTTTTCACTTTAATATTAAACAGATGCAGCTTGTTTGTAAAGACTGTTATGAGCCACTTTTTCTTTAGATTTATAAAATAGAATAATAAAAGATGTAAGGAGTTAGAAGGGGTTTTTATATTACTTTATCATAAAAGGGAAAGAGAGACATTACATCAATATAATTACATCTGTATTAAAGAGCACTTTACGGACCTGTCTAGAGAACCCCATTCAGCATTTCTAGGAACCAGGTGTAATACCACAGACATCAATTAAGTTATTTTATTTTTGTTAAGGGTAGATTAGAATCTAGAAAATTCATATTTATATATTTGCTTCTGCTTGTGCATCAGACACCTTTACTAAATACTGAGATATTTTCAGAAGCATTTTCCTGGAAAGTCAGGTGCCATCTTAATTTCTGGCTTATTTTTCAGGCTGGTCAGCATCTTGTCCCACTCTAGAGACTGTGAGAGGTGATGAGATCTCCCAGTTTCCACCATAGCAGCTGAGAACTTGGCTGTACATTGGCCCTGCTGCCCAGTACTAGCAAGGCTCAAAGAGATTAAAAATAAACATACTTTTGTATCAAAGGAAGCAAAACGTGATTGACAACCTTCAGAGCACTTTGCCTCTCATCAGTTAGGAAGTTGCTCCCGTAACTCTGCCCTCCCCATTCAGCTGATCTCTTCTGGGGAGTGGTTCACCCTTTAATGTAAGGAGAACCCAGACCTCCCAGTGACTATGGTTCACCAAAATGTGTACTGTAAGTGACTGATTTATTTATACAGATATGAGGCAATCTAATTACAAAAATTGGAGACAAACTGTCTCCTAAAAGTAGATGTACAGTGAGAATGTCCACTGAGATGAAGGCATTCCATCCTCACAACCAAGGGAAATTGGCCAAACTGATGAGCTATTTAAGATTTTTGTGAATAGGCATCCTTGAAATGTGAAATATTTACTCACAAGAGGTATTGTTATTGCTGCTATTTATTTTGCTTTGTCTCCAGGTACTTTATTTTATTAGAATATGAGGATTTCATCTCAATCAGATTATAAAGCATCTTGCATTATAAAAGCTTAGGTTCAGATAGTGATAATTTTTTGAACATTCATTTTGTCTCGGCTGATAATTGCTATGCTGAGTTCTCATTCAAAAGCAATAGTATTATTATTGTTGTGAAATTCAAACATTAAGATTTCAAACACTATTGAGTGAATGACAAAAGTACAGTTTTCAAGCTATAAAAATATATTTTGACCCTAGTTCTTACAAGCATTATGCAGACAACATGGAATGGATCCATTCCATTTGGAAGTGGAAATAATCTTAGCTGAGGAATTAGTACTTAGTCTGGCTGTGAGGTAAACTGGGCTTATTTGACTGAGTTCTGAGAGTTTCAATATCCAACCTGTGAGCCTTGTAGGCACACGATTGAAATGCACTTTGGAGTCCATATTGACAACATGCTGCACATCCTCCCTTCCCAGGGGCTTTAAGAGGGTTGAGGCTGCTGAGTACTTCTCAGAAATTTGTGCTGCATCCCAGAATTGTGTCCATAGGATCACTGGCCTGTGTGTGTGGGTAGAGCTCACTTTGCCATGCCATCACTGACTAGTACTAACAGTGCTGGCCCCAAGTTCCAAGTCTCAGAATAAAAGGAGGTTCTGAATTCAGGTGATGCCATATGACTTTTAGAATTGTACCATAACACAGGCCCTTGCTCCTTTTAAAGAACAGAGTGTCTCTGTCTCCATGTGTCTGAGACAACTTGAAATTTGTTTGTCAGTTCTCTCTCTGCCCTGACAAAATATTTCCCTATGCCAAAAACCTAATTTACCAGTTCTGGATGCAGACACTTCATTGACTCAGAAGGGATTGGTAGTTACACATAATTCTAAATTAATTGAAGATATAATTCAAGCTGAGCAGTCCAAGTCTGAGCTTTTCTAGACCAACCCCAATTTTAACACCTCTATTATGAGCTTGTAGGCAGTTCATCATCTGCATCTGTGTAACCATATGTAATTTAGTTTGACAGGAGTTTGCCTCAGGCAGTATGGCAAAACCCAGTAACATATATACAGAATAGAAACTAGTCAAGATGATTCTGAGCTTCATGATTCCCTGATAGCAAGTATTTGAACAGGCGACCAAAATGAGCTTTGTGGATGTCACCTTGTCACCCTGGAGTTACTATACAGTGTGTTACTGTCTGCAACATGATCCCCTCCTGTCCTGCCAGGGGGCCACTGGATATACCTGCTTCACTCTCTGCAAGGATGAACGAGGTAAAGAGCACCCAGTTTGGTGCAATGTGGGAGATGTGGGTTGGGATACAACTCCTGCTCTTTCAAAGACACCAGCTGTGAGTTTAAATCAGAGGCACAGCCCACCATGGCTCAACTTGCAGCATGGGAACAACAGCCCTTCCTGCCAGGAGCTGGAGAAGGTGACCACACACACGGGGTGGTGTTGGGGATGAGTTCAGGGCGTGAGCATCAGCCCCTAAAGTCAAGCTGTGAGTGGTGTGGTGCCAGCAGGACCCAGTTCCTGTGCATTCTGGGAGAGGGTTTATCCTTGTTCCATCAGAATGGACCAGTCAACATGGGATAAGTGCACTCTCAGCATCAAAGGGTATTTAAAGTTAATTGAGATCAAGTCAGGCCATCTGCCAGGCAGCATGACAAATCCTCTCCATCCACTGTGCAGGGAGCCAAGGTCCTGTGTATTTCCATTGCAGGTATTCTATTCTCTAAGCTGGCTGATCATTACAGACTTTGATGAGGTAGGCATTATGAATACTGCACAGAGATGTTCTCAAGTGTTCTAAAAGCTGCTAAGCACTTCATTTTACTTCAGTGTTCCGTTACCTTGCACTTCTCCTATGGCTATATCTGTCAGACTTTTTCTACTGATTCTCCAGACCAGTTGTCCTCTCCTTTTAGCAAAATTATTAGTCAGGACTACAGACCCAGTTCTGCATTAATTTTTCAGCTCTGCATATAACGATAATACTAATAAATATCTTCTATTCCAACAGCATTTATCCAAAATCAAGATGGAAACCTAACATGCCCAGCTGGGAGCACAGCAACTTACCATTAGTTTTATAAAAGTACCCAGTAGAGATCTGAATCTATTTTGCACAGTTGGGTTTTTCCTTTTGGGGAAAGAATAAAATTCAAGATCAATATCTTGCCAGAAAATGTGGACAATGAAAACAGATGTGAGCATTGACTTTTCTGGCCCTAGTTTTGGGAAAGTGCTTCAAGAAACAGAGCTCTGCAAAGAAAAATTAAAATTATAATAAACTCCTGTTGAAAAAAAAAATAAATCCTGTTCTTCTGATTCATGGTTTTGATGATTAAAAACCCATTTTCCCTCCACTATCCTGAACTCCAAACAGTTTCAGGCTAAGGTACTAGGTTTTTCCATAACACAACAATAAAAGCAGAATCTGTAGTGATAACCATGACCCAAGATAGCCTCCACAGAGTGCTCACAGAAGGAAAATAAAAATAAAAACTGCTACAGAGAATAAACAAACACTGCAACAGCCAAAACTTTATGCTGCTTTAGGGCTCTACCTGCTGAAAAGCAGCTGCTTTAGGTACTCCTGTGGCCTCTTTGCCACAATATCTTAAAACTTCACACCTAAATGATCACATTCTCAGAGAGACACTATTTATCTCTAGGGGAGTTGAAGAAAACACAAGGATTAAAAGCTTTTTCACCAAGGTATTCAGGTACTTTTATTCTGATTGTTTTCAAAGAGAAGTTAGGAGCCTGAGTATCTTCAGATCTTCTAGGTCTGTGTGACTCTCTGGAGGCCACAGGGCAAAGAAGTGGCAGAAGAGGAAAGAATTTCAGCAGGAAATTTTATCCAGATTTATTTTTAACTCTGCTCTTCCAAACACTGGTTAATGCCCAATCTACTAGATCAACTCTCTTGTGTTTCACATCATCCTTGTTCCCTAATCCTGCTCTACCTCTCCACTCAGGTACAAATACACAATGGTGCCAGAGCAAAAATTCTCTTTTTCTCTCTTTGTAAGGTACAGACATCTGCCATATCAATGCTGCCACACACAAGGCTCTATAAAAGAGCTCAACATAAATTGTGGAGATGGTCCATCAGTTTTCATTTTGACCAAAGGGCAGTTGGTAAGGACACAAGACACAATGATTTGTATTAGAGAAAGTAGTTGCCACCCTATAACATTTTAAAGGTTTAAAATTGGACAAATAACCATAGTGTATTTTTCATCATCTCCAACTCACTGTTTAATTTATTTGTATCCCATAGTGTTTCTTGGTTTTGAGCTGTATAACATAGAAAAAAAAAGAGATTTATACAGCCAACATTTAAATGATTGTAATAATGATTATAATGGTAAATTAATATGTCTAATAGTAAGTTGGATGAATGTACAGTTTACATACAGTTTTGAAATTCCATAATCTCACACGCTTAACTTTTGGATGGACAAGGAGGCAGATTGCTTATATTGACAATCTTTTTCAATATGTTGTTCTTGTAAGTTTACCAGCAGAACAATGAATTTCAAAGGCTTGTGCTTTTCTCCCTTATTTCTGTTGGTCCTCATAGGAAGGGAGCAGGGTCTTCCAGGCATCTGTGGACCCCAGGATGAAAACTATTAACTTACATGCTTAAAATTAAGCAGTGATTGGAGGTTTGTTGAATCAGCAAACACAGACTTACATTAGTTATTTGATGAAATTAATATTAATTTTTAAATAATTTCTTAGATGAGTGTAAATTGGCTGTACTGGTAAATTTGGCTCTGTTTCATTTATTACTCTTTGCTTGGGTAATGTATACTTGGAGGATATTTCAATTTTACCACACTACTAATTTTCACTAATCATGTTTTTTCTTGTTGTAAGTAAATAGCTGAGATGTTGCACAGAACTGTTTGATCAGTAAAGGATGATTTAAGGGAATGGTTATGCCTTTGTCTCATGATCTTACTTAACATCTGTATGAATCATTATAGTAAGGTATGTGTTACTAACAGCTTCCACATACACATTTATATACACAAAAGTTAAAATATTAGCTGCCTTTTATTTCAGTAAATGTAAAGTGTCGCTGTATTTTTCCATTGAAGCAAAATACTGCAAATATTTCACTTATCATGTGTTTTCCCCCCCCCATTGACTTCTGTGTCATTTCATGCGTGATATCAAACTATGTTGCATGATTTGAAAATCATGAGCTTTCTGCTTTTCAAACCCTCAAGTGAGAGAAAGGCCACTTTTGTAAGCTCCCTGACAATTCCATAAGGAAACCTCTTGGGAGTAGGAAGGCATCTTGAAAATAGACAACACCAATCCCATTTCAAATGTCATGAGGCAAGAGACCAAGCTGGTTCTCTGCACATATAATGCATGTTTGGACTGCCTGCCAGTGGATTTCCTGCACCAGAGCTGTGCCCTCTTCAGAGCTGGGGGCATTGGAAGAGGGAGATCACCATGTCTCAAGAGAACATTGCATAAATCCATCCAAGTGAGCCTCTGTGGTTTTTTCTTTCCTTTCACCACCTCCCTATCTTTGCTCATCCATATATTCCCCAGATAAAATTTATCTCTGTGTTGATTTAACTGTTCCATCCATATGGCTTGATGAAATGCAAACATTTTGTTTTGCAACAGGCTAGTCAGAGTTTGATTTGTGAGGCTTTGCATAGGAAGAGGCACTAAACCCCCCTGACATCCTCCTTCCCATTATATGTCATGGGCTACAAACTCTAATGCTGTAGTACCTTGTCTTCACTTGGTGCCAGTTTTTATGGCCTCTTTTCTGGCTTTTTGCCATAACAGATTGCACAGATTGGCACTTCTCAGCAGACCACACAGGAATTCTACACTATTACACAACCCTGCTGCTCCATATTGTAAACACCTCTCTCCATCGTTCAGTCACCATCTCACTTTTTATTTGGCTGGAATTTGCTAATCTTGAGCTTCAAAGTGTTAAAGAATGAGTTGCAACCTTAAATATAGGGGTGCAAAAAGGAGAAGAGAGTCACAGCTAAAAAGAAGAGGTGCATAATGTCGGGGTACCTTGAACAGAGTGTACCTCGTCTGTGACCTGCCTGCTGGGCCTGAAAAATCTCACCTCAACACTAAGACACATCCCACACTTGGGTTCTAGTCAAAAGCCACAGGACAGGTTAGCAGGAAAATGCCACTTTTAGTCCTGGCATGCTCTGCTTGGACAAAACAGCATCTTCACCCAAAATGCCCTGGAAATCCATCATTTCACTCCTGAAACTCATGCACGAACTTGCCTGGTGCCCCTCCCACTTTGACCTGACACAAACCCACTCAAAACAGAGGCCATGTTTTTAAACTTCTCAAATCCCAGTTAAGTCCATATGTTTCAGGCCAAAATCCTGATCATAGAAGTTAAAGGAATTTTATCTATTCATTTATTTGGGTCAGGATTTTATATTTGATAATTTATTCCAGTGACACTCTTTCGAAACTTGTGGAATTTCACCTGCCACTGCAGTTTATTTTGCAAATTGTGTCCATTACTGACAGCAGAGATGGAAATTTTTGATAGTCACAGTAGAAACCACGTATTTCATACCAATCATATTAGAACATATTGGTGAATAACCAATAGGACCATTAGATATCTGATAATCACAGCCTGTATTTGTACAATACAAAACTTTTCATCCACCCAAAGAAGCTTTGAGAAAGATATAGGTCATAATCAATGGAGTTAGCCAAAACAAATATGTCCATGAAAAAATATATTTAATATTATGCCCCCTTGTTAAAGCAATTTATTTTAATTTGTTTCCCTACTTACCAAATTTGAAATATTTCATAACAGATCAGAGAAAGCTATTAACAAATCCAACTTCTAGTGCATTTCCTTTCCTGCAAAAAAAAAAAAAAGAAAAGAAGGAAAAAAGAAGAGAAAAAAGGTTTAAAAGAATAGTACCCTTCCCATAAAATGCAATTTAGTTCACATTTCAAAATGCAAACTCAGACTTTCATCAATTTCTCCTCTTGTATACAAAGTGTATATAAAATACTCTTTAAAGATGAAGCTCACTGCTGTTCATTGTGCACATATAATAAGCAAGTGCATTGTGGTAAACCTGCCTCTGAATCATTGAGTGGTTGGTATTACTTCTGATTATATTCATTATTAAAAATGCATTGTATAGTTTGCATGTGAAATATCTGTCTTGTCAGCCTGAACCTCATCTCAGATGTATCTCAGATGAATCTCATCCACTTAAATGGAGCACAGTCAAAAAGTATTCTACTCTAAAGACTTATAAAAATCAGCCTCTCTTAATTTCCAGGCACCTTAAAAAAGAGATCAAGCCATGCATCTGATGATAAACATTTTCTCTTTCATTATGGAAGGATAATAATTTCAAGCATCTTAGAATAATTGATCAAACCCATAGCTTATGTACAAGCCTCATTTTAACAACAAATATTACTGTAAAAATTGTATAAAACACTAAAGACAGTTTATAGTTTCATTACAGGTTGGAGTTTCCCTACATGAAATCATCTAGAAAGGTCAATTCATATCCACAAAAGTAGGTGATATCTATACTCTGGAATGAGGTAATTCCTCAAATTATCTGCTTTTCCAGAGAAACACTGCATATACTGGTCAGATTTCTCAAATTTTCAAACACATCTTTCTCAGTTCCATTATTATTTTTGATTCAGCTTGGCTAAACATTACAGCGTGCCTCGTCTTTCATGATGCACTGAGTAAAAACAAGCATATATCAGCCTTTTCAATCACATCAGGAATACTGCAATTTTCTGAATTTTATTAATTTTAATAGAACTTTCAAATAATTTTAATTTAAATAGAACCTTTAGAATAATTTTAGTTTTAAAAAAAAATTATGTTTAATTAAGGCACTATTTATAATGATGTGAACCAAGTAAGAATTCAGGTGTGTGTACTGTATCACTTATTAAATCCTCTGCCTGCAAAGTCTTTGAATTGTTCACATATTTCAGCCAAATTGGTTTCGTTTGTCTTAACATAATTTTAAAAATTAATAATTATTTTAACAAATATTGTCATATTTTGAGGTATAAATTCAAAGTAGTAGAAAACAAGTTTAGAGCTTTTCCACTTCATTTATAAGCAGGTGATTGTTTCCTGGTACATCCTATTGCTTCCATAGTCTGTGCCAATCCAGATTTGTTACCTGCATTGGTTTCCTCTCAGCAGAAGAGGCTTTTTCCAACAAACTCAATGAAAATTCCTTTCTGTGCATTGACATGGGAAGCAATTGCTAAAAGAATATCTTTCTTGTTCTGTCTCACACTGCCCCAGGGCTGGGCAGATGACAGTTGTGATCTTTCTCATTCACTGGTTATAAGACCTGGGAAGAAAAGAGAAAAACCCAATTGAGGTGAAATCACAATCCCTTCTTGAGCTATTGGGTAATTCACCTCACATTGCTAATGCAGTTAGATATATGTTTTTTCTGTAGGAATTCAAAATAGAGCTGCAAGGTGATTATATGATTTGAAAAGAGTTTCTAAGTAGTATTTACTGGATATCCTTGCTGTGCAACAAACATTCATCCAGAAGAAAAAGTGCCAAGGGGAATATACAGATATGCAGATTACAAACAGACAGACATGCAAATTAGACATAATCATTAAATTAGTAAAAAATATCACTTAGGAAAAGAGTATCAAATTAAGAGATCAGTGTAAACAATGGTAAAAAACAAACAGAAAAGAAAAATACCAGCCGTTTTAGGAGGAAGCGACAGAAAATAAGGCTAATTAAAATGTTGGTAAGATGAGAACAGGGCCAAGAAAACAGACACATGAAAGAAGAGTAAATACTTCAAGTATATCTCTGTAAGCTACCAAATGAAAGAAGTCAGGAAGCCACAATGATGGTCACAAAGAAGGAAAGATATCAAGAGGGAATCAGAAGAGATGGACATCAGCGGATATTGTTTTCTTTGAAGAGGATGGCAAAATCCTCCTTGGAGATCAAAGGAAGTACAAGGAAGTGAAAAGATTTATTGACCAAGTGCCATCCTTAGCTCACTTGTCTAACTAGAAAATAACTGAAATTCTTGGTCTTACATAATATCTCAGATGAGAACAAGCAGAATGTCAGCTCAGAGGAGCCAGTAGACAGCAAGAATCTCTAACAATTTCTTATAACTCATATAAAAGAGCAAAAGAAACTTCCTGAGGATGCCAAAGAAGGTCATCTTACACTCATTTTGGAAAACAATTACTTAAAGTGTCATTTGAGAAGAACTACACTAGAGCAAAGTTGAAAAGGAAAAATATTAACTTTTTTATAAGGTTAAGTTCTACACTTACTGACATTTGAGATTAAACAAGAAATTCCACTTTTGGAATAGTTCTGCCTGGAATTTTAGTGATGCCATAATATTTTAATTTTTACACAATTTATCACAACGTCATAAATGCATGACTTCAACAAATTATACCTGAAAAAGGTTGTTTGCATTTCAGGGGTGTCTAGTAGATTTAGGTAGTTCCTTCACTGAGAAATTATTATCATGATAGCCTATATTGCAACAACAGCAACATGAATGTGTTTTCTTCATTAAAACCTTTGTGTGTAAAAGTAGTTTAAAGATCATAGAGGATGTGTTGCTACCCAGATCTATGTACAAGTGTGCTTTCTGCAGGAGTTATGTCTGTAACTGTGTTATCTGTGCTACACTCACACCCAGCCCCAGTAGAACTGAGGATTTATTATGCTGAACATCATAAACAGAAGATGCCAAGGTACAGTTTCTGCCCCACAGGGCTCAGTCACTGGGTAACTCAACAAAGAAAAGATACAGAAAATAGGAATGAGTTGAAATTTTCACGGTCCAGTTGTGAATCAGATTCTCCAGGAAGACAGTGGAGACATGGCAACTTTGGTGCCATTTTTCAGGAGAGTGTCAGAATCTAGGCTGATGAAATTATTGAAGGAAGATTTCTCAGTGTTTGCCACACCAGTATTCTTTCCTCATAGTGCTTTCCTTTAGTCAAGTCTTTCATCTGTTCCCCTCTTTTCCTTGCTCAGATGCCTCCTTTTGCTTTCCTCCTCTTCATAGTTGCCTTATGTCCTCTCTTGTACCCTTCACCACTTGCTCCTGGGGCAGGGAAGCAGGAGAGAGAGAAATTGGGATTGGGATTGGGATTATTTTCTTGGTGAAAGCTCATCCCTAGTGAGACAGACTTGGACAAAATACCAAGCTCCTGTTCACAAAAATATCTCACTGGACAATTGTACATCTAATTTTCCATTTGCACAGGCAACTTATTCCCTCATAATCAGGACAATTATTTGTGTGAGTAGTTACTGTATTATGGGAATGAAAATCAGCGTTGCAGCAATCTGTTTATTTGGGCTCCCTAAAAAAAAATGGTGTCAGCTTTTGTATACATTCATGACACTTGTCTTACATTGCTAACCATCAGTAAAGTTAGTGATTGTCATTTGCAAAACAATCAAACATTGACTGACAGTAAAAGCCAGTAAAATGTTCACTTGTCAGTAAAAATGGCAAGATAATTTAGAACTTTTCATTGCTTTGGCATAAGTTCCTGGACTATTTGAGTACTTTTAATATCAAAGGGCTTTATTTATCATTGTTGAAATGATGTGTTCTATGAAAATTGACACATATGACCAGAAAGAGAAGTAGTAGGAATCCCAAATTGCCTTGAAAAATGTACTCCAAATTGCACACGTTAAATCAAAATTTGAAATCTAGATGTGATTGGGAAGACAAAATGCAACAAGAACAAGTTTCCCAGAGCAGCTGTGGATGCCACATCCACGGAAGGGTTCAAGGCCAGGTTGGATAGGCCTCTGAGCAACCTGATCTAGAGGAAGGTGCCTCTACCCATGGGAGAGGAACAAAAATCAATGAGCTTTAAAATCCTTTCCAGCCCAGGCCATTCTATGATTCTATGTGTTTGAATAATTGTTTAAATTGAGTAAATATTTAGAGAAGTGTATTTTTCCCATCCCCACTGAGGATAATTTTCAAAATCAAATCATTTAGGAGCCTCTGTCCTAAGTGCTTTGCAGATGTACTCTCTAATGTTAAAGCATGGGTTGGACACAGTGGTGATTGCTTCTAGGTGTCAGTACCTGTATTCCCTGGGACCATCACATGTATTAACAAGGCAAAGTTCAGTTTCAACATCACTGCTTGACTCATTACCATGGCCCTCCTAGAAAGCGAGGTGCTTCACAGGGGACCTGAAAAACAGCTGCCCTCTGGGTGTCTTGTTTTGGTGGCCTTTTCCATCTGTTTTACCTGTCTCCCTTTCTAAATAATTTATTCCACCATCTCCCTAAGTAGAGCACCTGGCCTAGGGCTAACTCTTTCACCTAAATTATTCAGAGCTGAAAACTCTTTGGTTTATATTCAGATAATGTAATGACTTAACAGGACAAAACCCTTAACTTTGAAGCAACGGTGAATGTTTCTAGGCTCTGGACTCTGTTAGCAGTTTGAAAGGTTGGCTGTATAAACTATGTACAAAAGAACCACAGAAATCCTTCCTCCTCAAACATCTTCAAAGCCTCTTTCAGCAGCTAAAACTTTCCAAAGCAGGCTTCTTTTACCTTGATGCCTCTCTGCCACATCTCAGTCCCGCGGGAAGCCAGAGGATGCCTCCGTGTGTGTGCACTGCAGCTGGCTTGTCCCTAGTCTTTATGCAGGAAAAGACACTGAAAATTGGCTGCAGGGATGGACTTTGTGCACGTCTGTTCTCTTCACAAGCAGGTTTTTGTTCAGAAACACCAAAACCCACCCCTGTGCAGCACTCCCACCCATGGTCCATACTTCACTATCTTTATCTCATGAACTCTGCAGTTAAAATAATTCCTCCCTGCCTCTGTTCCTGATAGCACGGACAGCTGCCACACTCCAGCAGAAAGGGGCTCTACAAGGTTCTTGTCTTGGATGCCACAAACCAGCTGCTCTCAGGCTGAAAGCTCCCTGGTAATTTTGGGTGCAACTTTGACTATCCTTGTCTGTATTGACTATGACTGAGGGAAAGTTTCAGCTTGCTTTTAAACATTTGTTCCATTTGTTTTCCCAAAATATTTCCACTGTTTTTGTTCTTTTAATTATGCTCAGAAAGCCTACGATCAGCAGTTTTTTCATTACTTTTGAAAATCTTTATTGATTGTTTGGAAGACAATCAATACCAGGAGGTGATCTCCTGTCTTACAAGATACTTAGTTCAGCAAGTATCTTTATTTCTGAAACAAGTTTTATTTTGAAAAGTCATGGTAACAAGGGTATAATCTGAGATTCCAAATCAAAGGATATCTTAAAGCCTTTTCCACTTCAGGTTAAGAGAGAATTATAAATTGTCCTTGGTGAGAAAATGAATGAACAGAATATTCATAAATGAAGGAACAGTTTTTGAGATTGTTTCCAGATGGTCTTGCAGTAAAATATTTAAAAGTTAATTAGTGCAATTTCTATCTGGGTTACTCTGGGTTTACCTTAGTGTCACAAAGACAGGAATGGAAAAAGAAAAAGAATTATTAAAATGAAATCAGTTTTGGAAAATCAGTGCATTGTCACTCCTACAGTCAAGAAATCCCAAATATTTTTCACATTAATTTACAGGAACCAGCACAGATGCTGTTGAGAGAATAAAAAGACCTTACAGTAATCTTTATCATATCCTACCTAAAAGCTAAAACTATTTTCAGTTGGATTTTTGTCTGCATAAGTACCAAAGAATTTGACACATTTTTCAGCAACTAGCATTGTCTGTTTACTGTAGGGATGTGCATAATGCCCATCACTCTACTTCTTATAGGCACTATATGAACTGTTTCATTTTCCTCTGAGAAGTTTATCGAGTATCAGGTATTTGCTTTTTGCTCCAGCTTGGGAAATCAGGGTCATGGATTTCAAATGAAGTGCTTTGTACTCTCCAAGGGCAGTGAGAAAATACAATAGTACAGACAAAATCTAATCAAAGTATTTTGGCTTTTTGCCTCCTTTTTATTTTACAATGGGAAAAAAAATTCAAGGTGCGACTTGAATCCCTTCAGGAGTTCCCTTCCTGTGCGCGCTGGCTCTCGCCAGAAACGCGAGCCTGACACAATGATAGAATGTGCTGCCAGCTCCTCCTGCCCATTCAAAGACCCTCCCTCAGGTATCAGGTGCCTTCCCTGGGCTTTGAGGTCAACCAGACACCTCCCTGGAGGCTCACCTGGGCTGAAGGATACATCTCCCCGAAAACCTGCTCAGGTAGAGCAGCTGTTATCTGAGCTAGGATCAAAGTCCCCCTCTGCACTCCAGAAAAAACATCTTCCAAGCTGGTCTTCTTTCTCCACGATTCAAATGAATGTTGAATGAGTCTCTGGGGACAACAGTTGTTGTGCTGAGGAGCAAGCTGTCAGAAATACTTTATCATGAAAGTTCAGTTCCTTTCAGGGCCTTTTATTATTAATAGTCATCGCTGCAGGGGAGCATTAAACACAGACCCTATTTACTGTACAAATTGATATATTATAAACCACAAAAGCCATCCTGGTGCTTTGCTACTTCACCTTCCTTTTCAGCATGCTACCATGAGGGAATCTTTAACCTTTGTGTGGCTAGAATAAAGACAGTGAATTTTGGTTTAGCATGGCCAGGCTGGATTGCTCAGAGCAGCTGATTTTTGTAGTATCACTCTCTTGAGGAGTGGGTAGAGAACAGTGACATCTGTACTATATGAAAGGCAAGACATTTTGCTCCACAGTGACACTGAGTTCATCAATACAAAAAGTCAAAGGCATATATACCCCTGAAAAGGCCACAGGATGTCCCTTACGGGAGCTTGTGTTTTTGTACCGGATTTCAAGCAGCTCCTGCAGCTTTCTGCTGCCTGCTAGGGCATTGCACCTCAAACAAAAGATGGACATATTATCTGTAGGTGGGTAACAGCCTGGTTTCTTCAGCAATAGCATGTGATAGCAGTGAGGGAATAGCTGCTCTGTGGCATAAGAAAACATGGCAAGAAGAGTCCCATCATCAGTGGGAAAAACCCAGCCTGTTTCCAGCCCATCATTGCTGTGGTACCATAGGGAGAAGAGACTTTGCTAGGTCAGTTTGCAGTGCAATACTGGATTTTAGCAGCTAGGCAGAAAACTCTCAGAAATAAACCATACAAGGAGCACTAGAAATGAAACCCGCCAGTACAGTGACAGCCCAGAGGCAGGGCAAGTAACAAAAAAATACCACTTTAAAAAAACACATCTGTGTCTCTTAGTAGCAGACAGGCCCTCGGCTTTGCACTTTCTGCCTCTGCACTTTGGAATCAGTTTTAAAATACCTCCCAGGCTTCTCAAAAAAGCCTTAGAATCCTGCTGAGGAGAGACAGTGCTGTCCCACTGGCCACTGGGAGCAGCCACATGCTGGAGGAGCAGGCTGGTGGATGTGCCACAAAGACACCCCTCGGCAGGCTGAGGAGTCAGGATGCTGCCAGTGGCACCTGAGCAAGCTGCAGGTGTGCAGCATGGACTCAGGGAGCCACGGTGCCACCACAGCAAGGCAGGGGTGACACAGGCTGTGCAAGTATGCTGAGCCAGCAAGTCACAAAGCACCTCCTCAGCAAGATGTGATGCCAGAAAATCACAAGAGTGAGTGACTCTGCAATTTTAAAAGAGCTAAAAGCAGTTCTAGAGAGCAGTTTAGGTACAATGCACCCATGCTAAAGAGGCAGCACTGTATGACTGCGTCCATGGGAGACTATCTCTAAACTCAGATTCATGGGTGTTATAAATAGATAGCACCAGAAGAGACACAGGGAATCAGAGGGATGTGATGCCTCTGTTGCTCCTGCACTCCCCAAAGGGGTGTCCCTGGAACAAGTTTGTGGCACAACCCCAGGGAGGGTGGATGGGGGACCTGTGGAGCAGCTGCTCTGTGGAGAGGATGTTGTTCTCTAGTCTCTCATGAATATTGTATTCAGTGGAAAGAGCCAGACAGCAAGGGGGTGGAATCCGCTGCTTTTTAAAGTACAGAACATGTACTCAAAAAGTGTTCAGAAGTGCTTCTTCCAACCTACAGTATGCTAAAGATTGGTGCTTAGTACATTTCAAGGATGAGAAAAAAAATCATGGCACTCAAGTGTAGCTGTGACTTTTTTCAGTTGAAGAGTTTCTGATATCTGAAAATGTTGTGTGTGCTTCTGACTAAAGTCCTTAATATAACAGTTGAAAGCTGGAGCCTTTTCTTAGATAGAAAGCATACTGAGTCTTTTCTTGTTACAATAAGAAAACCCCAGAAAACAGTCCTGTAATTTTGTAACTAAACTTGGACAAACTTCTGAGAAGGACCACACACCAGATTAGATTATTTAGATTTGTTGTGAGAATAGTTGACATGTGTTCCCTTCCCTTTCACTGTCCAATCTTTGTTGTAAAAGTGGACTCATGTTGTGCCAGTTGAGATTAATATTATAACATGAAAGGACTAGGTTTGTATCATTTTCCATGCTTGCTGCATTCACTGGTGTGGGAATAGAGTTATATTCTACCTGAGCCACTTTGTGTTTTATGGCCAGGATTAACAGCACACAAATACTTCACAGTCTTAGGTGGGTAGAGCACCTGCCCATTGGCATCAAATACTGGGAGTGTCAAGGTATCTAAGACTTTCTTTCAGGCTGTGAAATACCCTTCAGATTACTCTAGAAGATCTTGTCATGTTCTTTACCTTGACACCTCTTTTGATCTTTCCTTAACAGGACATGGCTCATGACTTCTTGCTCTGCCAAAAAATCCCGAGAATGTTGTGCTCCTTCCATTCAAGCCTATATTCCACTCAACATAGTCTTATTAGTACCATTGTCAACAGATATAGAATTTATTGTGAGCTTTCACTACTCTGTTCACTGGGCACACAACCATATTTACATGAAATAATGCTCCATTCTACAGCCATAATTTCAAATATTTCCACTGTTCAGATAGGTGAAACTATTTGTAAAATCAATATTACAGAATTTCATTATTTTTCATATGCTACTATTAAAATCTAATTCTTTGAAAGTACTACAATAGTGCAGCTTATTCATTAAAAGCAAGACTAATGTTTTATGTATTTTAGGTGTAACATGAACCCAGAAAACACCAAACTATTTAGATTTATACAAGCCCTTGGAAGCCATTTCAAAATAATGTAACAGGAAAATAGTTGATACAATGGTTAGATAACATCAAAGAATGGGTTGGGAACAAAAACCATGATCCTTGTGAAAACTGATTCCTGAAGAATTAGCCAAGAGTTCCAAGTGCATTTCTTCTTATTTGTTGAAATAAGATGTTTGTTCTTCCTCAGGTAGAACCTGACAAGTCTGTATTTGCACTTGTTGATCTTTCCCAACATAAATCTCTCCATTGTATTCATATCGACAATATGTTTTCTTTACTTTAGTAATAAAATTTCTTCTAACACAAGCTCCTGTAGACTCTGTGTGCAGTATTTATCAAGTTATTGAGGTTACAATTACAGAGCATTTCAGTATAACATGAACAAGACAGTGGAACCTTTCACAGATGTAAGATCTCTCTGATCTTCTTTTGCCATCAATTAAAAACTGCCTACAGATATGAGTCCTCTGATCTTCCTTTCCCATCTATTTAAAAGAATGTGTGAACTTTGCTGCAATATGTCCTAATAAACACGATGATACATCCTTAACCATAAGACACACACTGCTCTTAAAACCTCTTTAATGTAATCAACTAACAGACCTAATCTCCTATTTTTCTGAAATAATGCCTGGATACATAACTGCTCCTACTCTGAAACGGACACTGTAATTTCCTTGACAAAACATCAGCAAAGCTTGGAATACTAATCTTCATATAGGTTACTTTTTATTTAATAACTTACTGGGCAAGTTTCTAGAGGAAAGATTCAATATGAATTCACCATTTTCTGGGAAAAAAATTACCTGAAAAGCTTGATGCAAAGTTGATCTGTGTGTTGCTTAACACTTTCATGGCATGATAATTACTTTGGAAAAGTGTGTGGGGAAGTCACTTCTTGTCCAGATTCACTTAAGCCTGAACTGATTTTCAGGGTTCCCACCATTATCTTTTGGACACAGTTTGTCCAAAATTCCACTGTAAATGTATAAAAATACAGATATGACCTTATCCAAATGTGTGCTTACCTCACTGTATGTTTATACACAACTGAAATACACTGACCAAGGTGGTCCTTACTGGCATATCATAGATGCAAGACTCTGTCTAACTCTCCTAACTCCAGGTAAAACTCAAGAGTTTAATGTATTCATCACCATTTGGCCTGAGATACATTTGAACAGAGGCAGCTTTATTGAGTTTCTCACAGATCTAGCCTGACCCCACTAGGTATGAGAAGTTGATTGAGGTTTGCTACATAACCAAACAGGAGAAGAAATTAGAAACTTGGATAATTTTTTATCTGAGTTACCTACTGAAGAATCAAACTTCCCCTCCAGATGTGAGCAGGAAGTGCAAAAATATCAGCCAGTTTATATGGAAGATGCAGAAACTCATATACAAATAGTGAGCATTCTTCCAGTTGGGTGATGAGTTATTTTTCCAAGTAAAAGTAGCAAAGCACCCCAAAAGGTATTTTCTCATATTTGCATAGTGCCAACAGCAGCATTCCTAGAAAAGACATAGGTGCTACATTAAGATCTTGCCATCTAAAATAATCAAATTGTGGAGGAGATGAAATCACTATGTACTGCTTCAGAAGTAACCAATAAATACCAGATATATCACACCAAAGAGTTCTTTGCGTACCCATTAACACAGTAATAGATATTTATCTCAAATAAGCCATTTAATTATTTACTCTTTTTACTCTTGATAGAAGGTGTATGCCCATGCACATCTCATAATATGTGCAGAATGCACAAGTGGTCTAAAAATATTAAAAATAATCATCAAATTATGCTTTTGGAAAATTAAATATGAAACTTGGAATGTGAAACAAACAAATAAGGCAATTTAGAAAAGATTAAAAGCAATTGTTCTGTTGCCTTGGCAACATATTCAAGGTGCAGCCAATCAGCAAAGTTGATGTATTGTTTTGACATACATGCACATATTTCTAACATAAATAGCAACAGAGACTTAATAACAATAGGTTTTAAAACTAGGAACTGATGTCATTTTCAATGTGTCAATCAAAGAAACCTATGAAAGTGTTTCTTCTATCAAACTGACAGTAAGTATATGCTGGAATGGCTTTATAAGAGATAGCAGACTTCTGACAGGTCATACAGAAGATGCAAAATCTGTAATTACATTCTCGTTTCTTGGATTGTGTCCTTTAGTATGTCTAAAAAACTTTGAGAAGAAAATAAAACTTGAAGGCTATGATATATCATTCATTTCTGTATACAAGTAACAAAAAAAGAGCAGCATATCTGAGAATGGAGACGAAATATCAGGCTGAAAGAATCTGCCTAGCCCTCAAAATAGATGCACTTAAACTTCTTGTTTTATTTTATGATTGACTGGTGCCAGTGAGGTTCTGCAGTGTAAGTTTTCAAGGATACTAAAAAATAACAATAGGAGAAATGTACAGAGGAAGATTGCTGATGGGATACAGAGCCTTTCACCTCTGGGTCAGTGGTTTGAACCTGGGCTGTGTCAGCAGTAACAGGAAACCATTACTTTTTGACAGGTGTCAGAAGTGTGTATGGAAGGAGTGCATCAGCCGTCCTCCTCCAGACCCTGATGGATATGTGCCCAAAAGCAGCCCTCAAAATGAGAATTCTTCTTGACAGCCTAGAAATAAAACTGGTGTCTCCTCCCTTTCCCAGAGAGCATTGTCCCTGCCCCTCACCCTAAGACCACACTACCATGGACTGGCCTTCGAATCAACACTGTGCTTAGAGAACTTCAGTTCTAATTGAGCAACATTTTAAAGTATCATTTACAACTAAAATACATTTGAACACATTTGTACATTTCTTCTTGGAATCAATAGCCTTCAGGAAAGCTAGGGTTTTACCTTAGATTTTCCACTTCCAAAACTCCAAGTTAAAAAAAAAAAAGAAAGAAAGAAAGGAAAAAAAAAAGGCATACATTCATAAATTCCTCAGATACAGAAACAAGCACCGTATTCTGTCATTGGGTGGGATTAAGTTACCCACTCTGGCACATCATCTTTTTTTCTTTTACTTTTTCCAGATTTATATGACTCTCATCATAGCAAATGCTCAGCGAGAGGAATTTCCAACTGGAACACATTGAAAATAGAAAGGAAATAACTCACTATAAACAGCACTGAGGAGAAACAAGTGAACATGCAGGGTACAGCATAATTCTTTGTCAGAATGCGAGTGGTGTACTTTTGTCTAGCAGCCATTATCTTTCCTTAAGAAGCACTGACTTTTACTTGGAATTTCAATCTACATTTTGATTGATTTCTTTTTCAGGATATAAGAAGAGTGATGGAAAGGACTGGGGATAAGGACAAGGAAGAATAGAACAAGATAAAAAGTTTCCAGCCATGCTGTCAGGTTTGGTGAAAACAGGCTGAGGATTAACTGTTTCAGTGCTGTGGAACCTGCACGTTAATGGAGGCAAAAGAGGTGGAGAGTTTCCTTGTGCATCAAACTCACAGGCTTTAAGCTGCCAGACTTGTGCTAGAATCTCTGTACCCAAAACACTGCTGAAGTGGGAACAGTGACAACCACAGTCAAGACCTGAGAACAAATAAATACTACACAAATACAGTCCTTAATACAAATGTTTTAGCCATAAATTACCGTTTCCCACTGGTAGTACTTGACTTTCTGAAACATATTTTATGGAGCCTGAGGTAAGGCAACTCCAACCTGACACACTGTGAATATATTACATCAAAAGATATTTTTCCAAAAGGTCTACTTGTTAGAGTTTGGTTGTCAGGTCAGCTTGAACCAGAGCTTAATACACTGGGCAATATGTTTCTCCACAGTCAACGTGCTCCCTATGTAGATAGATACTTTATCTAGACAAATCCAGGTTCTTGTGATCTAGGATTTGATTCCTCTCCCTGTCTTTCTGCTTGAAATTCAAATAGCAACACTCTCCTTCCTTCTGATGAAGTATTTTCATAACCCCTTTTGAACATTGTTTCTCTCACATATTTGTTCTACTTATGGAGCCAGAGGTCTGCATAGAGGACTGAGCCCAGGGACCAATGGAGATTAACTAACTAAATAATTTTATAACTGGAAACAGAAAAGTAAATTCTTTTAGCTAGAAGTGGGGCAGAAACTTTCGATGAGAGCCTAATCATCTTTATCTCCAAAGGCAATAATCTCAAACTGTAACTCCTGTCTTTCATGCTACAACATTAGAGACACCAAGGCTCAATTTAAGAAGTTGCCATGGCAGAGAACCCACAATGTCTCCAGGTATCACAGGTTAATTATCCTCCTTAAAATATAATTGATTCTATTATGAATGTCTTTAGTTTTCATTTTCAAGCCACGAATTGTTATATCTTTTCTCTCTAAGCCTGAAAAGTTAACTAAGAGTAAAAAATCTGTCACAAAAGTTAACAAAAGTTAAATTAGAGTTAAAAACCTTTTACAACCTCTACACTGTTTAATGCTTATAGTCACCTCTTTATCCAAGCAGAGGGTGATGTAGAGCAGGCTCAGTGAGGAGAAGGAGGAAGAGTTATATATGGTGAGGATTGTATAGAAGGCAGCAGGAATTCAATAATTGTACCAGAACATTAACATTTTTCATCACCTGTAAAAAGATGGATGCCTTTTATAGGACTCTGGTACATGTATTTTCTTGTTTTATCAAACATTTCAGAAATATAAATGAGTGCTGACTTATATTTCTATAAACCTAGTTAGAACTTACATCTCCTACAGTCTCCTCCCATACATTTAAATCTCCATCCCACACTTAAATATTTCTTTTTCCTGCTTTCTTCCTTTTACCCATTATTTTCATATTGAGAAGCAATGATGGATCTAGGAGAGCTCTGTGTGACTCAACTGATAAGTCTTTCCCTTTAGGAAATGACTCTTGCAATTGCCCTAAAAGCAAAGCCTCCAGAAGTGATGACTCAGTGCAGGAGGTGGGACCAAGCAGTGCTGCTGAGCAGTAGCAAAAGATGGATCTGGGGGGGGGTGTAACAACAGCTCTGAGTGCCAGCACAGTCAAATTGGCTGATTACAGCACACAGGAGTTACAATAAACACAGGGGTGCCAAGTCCAGCCTTGCTGTGTCTATCCTGAGCCACATCTGCAGTAAAGGACATTGATCTGCTGAGCTGAATATTCTGCAGGTATTAGCTCATGCTACTAAACAAAAACTCCTTCCACTCCCCAGTACCAATAGCTGAAGCTTTGCCAGCCTGTGCATAGGAATTAATGGGGATCCACTGCTGTGCTGCTTACGAGTTACTTTCATTCCAAAATCCCTCAGGAGGTTCCAGTAGGGAATGAAGGCTCCTTGGGCCCATCAAACTGCCTGGAAACTCCCAAAGGTGAAACAGGTAGTTCTAGTCCTATTAGGTTCAAGGCAAATTTCAAACTTGAACATCAAGGAGGTCAGGCTTTTGTTGCTATTTAAATATAGCTGTATGGAAAATGAAATCCTGCTGGAAAGGTAAGTGTAAAGATGCTCAGAAAGGAGAGGGAGCTTTTAATACTTAAAAAGGGATTCAGTGCATGCTGGCTGCTATTCTGTTAGTAATGTTTTTTTGTAATCAAATCAGAGACAGAACAAAATGCCACATCTTTTATGAATGCATTAATAAAGGAAATAGTATAAAGACATCTGAAGAAAAAATTTCTCAAACAACAATGAACTAAATCCTTAAACTACATAAATTCCCATTAAATTTGCACAAGGTTGTATCTTGTATACATCCCTAAGCCAAACACAAAGAAAAAGGAAAAATATATATGTGTGCCTCCAAGCAGGTGTTCTCTGTCTTTTACAAGCTGAAAAAAAAAATCCACAAACTTTTACTTCTGGATTTTCACTGAATTATTCCAGAAGTACAAAGACAACACAGTGCCTTAGTCTGTCAGAGGCAAGGGTGCTCAGTGTTTATAAACTAAATTTTCTTTATTTAAAGGACAGACAGGCAATGCACATCCAATGGAGACAAGTAAGAAAACAGATTTGGAAGAGCTACTGCAGATTTTCCCTTTCACCTCAAGCAAAGAAGTTAATTGCTTTGGCCCAAAATGTCACAGTAGTTATTCATTATTACACTAAGACAAAGCTGGATAAATTTGAAGATATATACCTCTATTAATGGGAAGAATAAATGACCTTGCTTAGAGTATATTTCCAAGACAACAGTGACTGTAGACTTGGAAACATCCAGAGTTATTATCTACACTGAGATTCCTGGCAGTTAGACCCATTCTTTAAACCATCAAATATTGTAATTTATGATAGTACTGTAAAATAGTTAATTTCCTAGGCAGAAACATATCTTAATATTATGAACATAAAGTTCTTACTGATGTAATATATTTGCCTTTTCTATGAATCAAGATGAAAGTGCATAATAGTTGTAATTATGTTGTATAAAAAGGAAAAGACCTAAAAGAACAATAGGTTCTTAAAGTGTTATCTACCCCTAATTTTAATTTCACCTGAACTAAGGAACAAGGCATTCTACACACAGTGGTGAGCAAGTGCTTGTTATATTTTTGACTGCATATTCTTCATACTTCTCCTTCTCAAACTAATTTGTGACATCCTGCAAAGCCCTATCTTTCCATAAAGTTGAGCACTGTGCTACCTGGGACATAGTTCAGTAGAAATGTAGGTCAATTTTTAACTGTCTTTCCTTGAAATGGAATGAGCTTGCATTTTACATGCAAAGGGCCACAGAGGAAAAAATAAATGGTGTCTAATAGTCTTTACAAGTGTGCTAGGCTTTTTAGCTTGAAAGCTGCCAATATGGAAATAATAGGACATGTAAAACAGAACAGAAATGATGAGATGAGTCTGAGAAGTGTGATGGGTCAGAGAAGCCACTGAAAGATGCTGATAAAGCCCTTTTCAGGTTAGGTGGATGGGGGAACACAGAAGGAGAGCACTGTGGAAAATTAAAAAGATTTCCCATAGCTGGGCTGAAAAGGGGATTACATAAATAAATAAGCTCCTCACAGTAAGCAATCTCCATAGCCCTGAGTGCCTGACCCACCACTTGGTCACTTCTTCCTTTTCCAGGCCCTCCTGATGGAGCAATTAGCTCCAGCTGAGCCCTGCATACCTGGGCTCCCTTGTAATCCTCAATGAGGGCAGACACCTGTGGTAGCTCAGGGACAAAGTATTAACCTTTTCCTTCCCACAGTCTGGGCGTTTTGTACTTCAAAAGTAGAAGTCAAAAAGCTAGGGAAGAGGAATTGGCTTTGTGCTAATGCTCCAAGGCTAGCCCATGGAAAAAAATTATATCAGAGATACAACTGCATGATCAGTATTTTGGATACCTAAGAACTTCAGCTACTAAAAAATTCTTGTTATTTCTAAATTACCAACCAAGACCGAAACATTTACAATGCAAAGCAAAAGAAAGGTCTTTGCCAAATGGACAAACTAAATTATTCAGCCAAGTTTGGGGGGAGATAGACCAATTGACATGGGGTCCAAATGTAACTATCACAGAGCTTAATTAAATCCTCTTTCATTTCCAGGACTGTAGTGAAATTTTGTTGTGAATTTGCAGCATGACAAAGTAGGACATAGAACTGGCCATTAGGTCTTTCTAGATGATCCAAATCCCTTCAGTTCATGAAAACACTCCATCCCCACCCCCAATTTCTCATCTTACACTTATTTAATTTAATCAAAATAAAATACTGAAGGCAAAATAACCATCAGTAACTTCTGCCTTGCAGAAAGTACTGCATTAGGAGGCTGGCTGAGCTGTGCTTCTGCAGGTCTGAAACCCTGGAGTGCCTCAGGTACCTGGGGGATTCACTGACAATGGGGAGAGGAGACAAAAAGGGCTCTTTGGGTTGCACAGCTGGGTGGGGAGCTCCCTGCCGTGGCTGGGGTGTGAAACCTCAGGGAGAGCTGAAATGTGCAGGCATCCATATGCAGGGATGCCTTCACTTGGAGGGCTTAGGAGAACAAGAAGGGCTGTTTCCCCTCTTCCTTGAGGGAAGTTAAACTAGGCTGTATGTGAGTGTGGCAGGCAAGGGCTTTGGCTGCTCAGCCCATGGGTTCCTCCCTGCCAGGGAGCGTTTCCAGTTCCGTGACTTCTGGTAACTGACTCAAGACCCCATCACAGGGTCTGGCTTTCAGAAAGTACAGAGGATACAATGCGCTGAAAATCAGGTCAGATAAAGATAACTCACAGTTAGATCTCCCAAATCACCAGCTCTTCCTGAAAGCTGAAATCCCAATCCCTTGGTTATACCTTCTGTCTCATTGTTCCTGTGGCACCTCTCAACACCTTCACCTGAGACAAAGCCTGGGCTCTAAAACCCACCCAGGCTCCATGAGGCACGTATAGGGAACCTTTGAGGATGAATCAAATGGAAGAAAGAACAATTGTTTCTTCCAAGACTTCAGGGTGTTTGGAATCTGTGCCCCTCTTATTCAGGATATATTTATTCATTCTTTTCAAAATGAAAGTCATATTCTTTTGATTTGTGGGAGGGGCTGCTGCAGCCAGGAACTGAAGCCTCCCTTTTATTGTTGCACAAGATCTAAAGGAATAATAACAATTAATAACTCCAAAGAACTGAAAGGAAGCTGTTTCATCTGAGCACTTAGGTGAGGCTAGGTGGATGAGTCTTTAGCTGCAGGGTCAGGTTTGGGTCAACTTTAGAGCTGGAATCAGGGCAGGTTTGCAGTGTTGCACCTGGTCTGCAGTGCTCTGGTGGAGGAGCACAGATAGTAAACGGAGCTCTTGCCTTGTTCCCCAACAGCACCTTGCTACAAAGCCATCTTCTCCAGGAAGAAAAAAGTTTTAATCCTGGGTACCCTGTTTTATCAGCTAAAAGTTAGACTCTTTTAATATGAGGTCCACGTTGAGAAACGAAAAATTGCAGCACTTGACATTTAAGTAAAGTGTCTGAGTGATGTGCAAGTACTTGTATCAAGGTGAAAACCTTTTCATACACAGGCCTAGCAGAAAAGAGCAGTCCATTTGTTTAAGTTTCCTATGTTCTGGTAGCTTTGACTAGAAGTGACACCTGAGGAACAGAAGTCAAATTTTGCTATCTTTAGGTTTACTCCCAAAGCTAAATCTGATCTTGAGGAACACCAAATATCAACAACCTTTGTTTCCTATAACTCTCATCACTATCACAGCCTTAGAGTGCTTACAGATCAACCATAACAAACTTTCAGATCAAAATACATTATGCTATCTTTTTAGGACAAAGCTGAGGATTTGTTGATGTGGATATTAAGTATTCTGCCCTAAAAAAATAAGCTTATGAAAATCAAGTCCAAGGTGTTTTTCAGAATACTTAGATTTTACCCTAAAACAACGAAATAATTTTTTTTGTTTAATTTTATTTTAGGTGTCCCAGAAAAAGCAACTGCTAACTCACTCATTGATTTAGCATCTAGCAATCTCCCTGTCAGTGCCCAAGTTCATGTAATACTCGCTTTGGGCTGCATTTTGCATTGTTTACTTCGTTGTCTGTGAATGGATTAAAAAGAGATTTGGATCCCCCTTATGTTGTTTCAAAGTACCCAATCTATACTGGAGCCCTCTTGTCCATTCCCAGATAAAAGAAAGATCTTGGCCTGAAAGATCTTCACTTTAAGCACACAGGAGGAGAAAAAGAGGCGTCCCTGTCTCCATTTTACAGCAGGGCCACAGAATTTCTAAGTGACTTTCCCAAACTTATATACCCCCATTTTTGTAGAGACCATAATGTATCTCCAAGAATTTACAGAAATCTACAGAAAGAGGTATGCTTTGGAGGACCCAGGGAATGCCTAAATCTATGTTTAAGCCTGGAAGTTAAAGTAAGTCCTTCAAACTTTTAAACTCATTCCAAATTTTCAGAGCTGCACAGCATGCAACTGAGAGAATGATTTGACCACAAAGATCAAGATGATGTAAGTATTGTTCAAGAAAAATAGAGTTGAAAAAGATTCTAAAAAAGTATCAGGGGCACTTTTAAAGTATTCCTTCAAAAATAAAAATCATAAAACTACCTCTGTTGACTCCTGCTGTTAATGTGCTTTTATTCAGGTGTTTGGAAACAATATTACTTTGCACAGTAGACAGCTACTGTCAAAGGCAGCTTTCTTATTTGTGATCATTTGTTATGTGCCATGTGTTTGAAAACTAATAGTGCGCATTCTTCAAGATGGCAGAGAAAACAGGCCCCTGACTGCACAAAGAGGTAGAATAATTCAAAATAGTTGATAACTTTGATGCTTTTGAAAATTTTAGAGGTAACTTTTAATTAAAGCTTGAAATAAACGTTTAACTTGTCTTGCCATATGAAGTTGCTTCACAGACATTTATCAGCACACATATATTTAGCAGCTGCCATTCAGTGTAACATCCATGTCTATCATTGTCTACTTGAAGCTCTTTTCATGCACTTCAAGTGTATTATGAAAGAGCAATTTCCTTATTAACAAGCAAACTCTGATTAAGTTACTTAAGCAATTGCCCCACCAAGACAGAAGACAGATTGTGCAAGGACCCTGGCTCAAAAGCACAGTTGAGAAGGACAAGTGAAATTGTTAGGCTAGAAAGGAAAAGCTGGTACTCAGAGCCTCTTCCAGTAGGAAAGGTTCCATCCCCCCTTTCTGTCATCCTGCAATGGATGCATACAGCTTCAGCCCAATGGTATCCCCAGAAATATACATGTGGATAAAGATAAAGCCTCTGAAAAGTATTTAACAACTGGGCTTATTCTTAAAATGCATGAAAAATTATGATAATAAATAAGCTGTCTAATTTTTTTTCATTCTAAATGGAGTTTCTAGCAGTAGAAAAAGTACTGTACACCATGGTCTCCAGCTCAGTTTAAGTTTCTCACAATTACATTTTGCATTTCTGTTTCTGTTACAATTGCTTTCCTGTTTCCACTTCTGGAAGAAATCCAATAGTTCATCATTAGCGTTATTCCATATATGCCATAGATGTTCTTAAAGGTCAATGTGTTTATAGGAGTACTTCCATTGAGGATTAATGATGACACTATTTTGACCCCTCTGACCCTGATGGGCAGGAATGTACTTTTCAAGCATCCAGAGCCCCTCTTCACAATTTGTATAATCCTACATCTCCCCTGCCCTCACAGGCTATTTGCTGTTAGTGGCCGCAATAGACAAGCAATAGTACCATTATAGGCTTCTCTAACAAAAGATTTTCATGATCATTTTCTAGTGGCTTGAAGATTGACAAGATCCCCTCCTGTTACCCAGATGCATTTTCCCCTCCTTCCTGGTGATTTCTTTTCTTGTTTCCAAGGAGGAAAGTGCCTCCCTGAGCAGCGACCTCTCTCTCTGCAGAGAGACCTGCTAGAAACAACAAACATTGCATGTTAAACCTCCTCCGAGAGGGCATTATGTACAAATGGAGTGCCAGCTCTTCTTTGATAAGGTGTACACCCGTGGCACAACTTAAGAATCAATTCAATTATAAAGACACAAAAATGCCTTTTGAAGAATGTTCCTGAGCGAGTCAGGGGCAGAGAGCACAGCATATATATGAGTCTGACTTTGCCAAAGTTATTTCAGGGGAAGAAGTTGCACAGAATCATTCCAGCAGCCTGATTACCTAACTGGGCACTCATCTGTGGGTGAAATCCTGAGTGTGGAAAACAAAGCTATCCCCCTGATTTATCACATCAGTTGTCCTTCAGTGCATTCAGAATTTCACTTGTCTGCAGGTTTTGCTTACTTCCTGTACAAAACCTGAGCCATCTGAATAGCGTGTTTATTTTTGAGAGATGCAGAATATTTGTACCTCTCACTGGTACGTGAGAGCACATCTGATGCTCAGAGAGTGAGGTGCCCCTTCTCTGCCCCAGCCAGCAGTCACTTTGGAAAATTTCAGCTGTGCCATCTTTGAGCCTCATTTGTAACTTGAGTGGATCATAGTACTGGCCCACACTAGAATATTTTCTGAGGGTTACAAGTATTTTGAGATCCCTTATAAAGAGTGGTGAAGATTAAAATAGTAACACAAATGTTGAAGCTTATTTTTTGCCTATGATTCATATGTAGAAAATATTTTTAAAATTTAAAAAAAATATTAAAAAAAAAAGAAGCATACCAGTGCTGACCTTTTCATGTATGGCACTAGACAAGGTAATTGTGGTCAGAGAGACATCTAGTGAGTTAGCTTGGAGAAGTATTTCTCACAAGTTTGAGTTTTGCCCGGTTCTCAGGGTGATAAGGAGAAAGTTCCCAAGGTGATAACATGGTCAAAAACAGGTTGGAATTCGTGAAAAACAAGTTGGAAAAACAAGAAGGAATTCACGACAAGGACGGACACCTGGTGTTTTCCACGGGACACATCCTGGGAGATGTTTTCCTGGATGTTTGTCCCAGTGGACCAATGAACTATGGTTCTGTTCCGTGCATCAGAACATGCTTTAAATATGGGCTCGGTTCAATAAAATTGGCTTCTTTTCCCAAAAGGAGTCCATGTGCTTTGCTGTTCCTTTTGTCTTTTCTCCTTTTATTTAGGTCTCATACCACAGGTAATGTGCTTTTGAAGTGTGCAATATATATTTTAACATTCTCTGGACACCTTAAAGGAACATCTAATTGACATGTTAGCATTTGCTTTTCATTTACTAAGAATAGACATTTCTCTGTATTGTCATTAGTGGAAGAGGAAGAACAAGAAAGCCACAAATAACATTATTTCAAATCCTTGGATCTCAGTCTCTTCTCTTGCTGCTGATGTCACCAGGTGGGGTTGCTGAGTGCCCTCAGGGTGAGGATATCTTGATTCATCCTCTGTTGGAGCTGAAGGGAGAATCAGCAGAGGATTCCACTGAAGACAGGATGAGTAAAGAAGATTTTGTTTAAATTTGAATTAGGCTTAAAAAGAGATTTTTATGATACACACAGGGAGGTCTGTACTCAGATTTGGGGTTCATGGTTTAGTTTTGTGTGTAAAGTTGTTTCCCTGAAAAAGCTTGAGAACTGTGGTTGTCACAGGATTTCCATTATACTAGTTCAATATTTTTTTGTACATAATTCAATAAAGAGTTGGGCTCACACCAAAAATCCATAACAAAAGTTAGATCTAATGAGGGGTATCCAACTTCTGCTGAAATTGAAAAACTTCAAGATTCCTGGTTGAGTCAAGGTCACCGTGTTTCTTCATTACTTTCCCTCATTTGAGCAATTGAACTTATTGAATGTGTCAAGAGACTCATTCTCAGTGAAAAGCTGAAAAGCTCAGCAATACTCTAAGATCTAGTAATTACATAAATAGAACGTACAGAGTGCTGAAGATGAGAACAAATTCAACTTTCCCTAAAACTGCATGTTTTTCGTTCTTGCTCTTTATATTTATATATATTATATAAATATATAATATCAGAAAATTAATAATTATAGTTATTATATTATTAAATGCATTGTTTATTATATAAGAGATTATGAATAGTATTATAATGGCATATATTGATATCAACATTATATAATATATGAAACATTTTCTGAGTACACTCTGTGACAGCATTCTTAAAACAAGTTACGTTTTGATAAAATGTTCCTGAACTACTGAGGTTAGCTGTATAGTTCTTATTTGTCTTTATGGACCCCAGGGTAAGTTTTTTATTTGAAAATTCTGTTCCCAAATTAAGCTAATGGTCCTTCAATTAAAAAAATGTAGATTGTTGACCTCTACCTCTAATGTTACATAGAGAGAAAAAGATCACAGCATATCAATGCCAGTCTGAAAGCAATCAAAACAATACTAGATTCATTTGCTCTCTCTTCTCTTGCAAAGATTGTTTTTATAAGAAGAGTTAAACTAAGGGCAAGGCAACAAAATTTGTCACTGTTTTTTTTTCCTTTTTCTTTACTTAGTTGATCTCCTCTATTTAAATGCAATTAGTATTATCCTAATGTAGTCTTTTTATACATATCCATAGCTTCTCATCTTACTGTTTGCTAATATGATCCTTTCAACCAAAAGGACATCAATACACTCAGCAAACTTATTAACCAGCTATTCTGTCTCACAGGGAGGCAACTGAGCTGCAAAGAAAGGCATGAGTCACTGGAAGCTGTGAGACACCAAGACTTTGATGCTGTAGGCAAAACAAGCTGCTTCATGACACAGTTTGTAAAATGTTTGCACGGGAGCAAAATTCTGCCAAAAAGCATTCAGGAGAGTTTACATAGTGCAGCATACAAACTGCAGAGCATCCCACAGTATGTGATATTTACAGACATTTAACAACTATGAGCTTTCCTTCAACAGCAATGGTGCCTCCCTGGTAGATTTTGTTCTTGGGTCTTTTTCTAACACATAGACTGCAATTGCCAAGGGAAACCTCAGTTTCTATTCCTTTTTCAGTGCTATGTTCAGAAGAAACATCTTCAGGTACCATAAAGAATAAATAGATCTCTCCAGTAAAACCATGTATTGCCCCTACTCTCTTGATCAGTTCCTAGGTGCCAGTTTTCAAAAAGTCTCAAAGGCAGAGGAAGGAGTCATGCTGGCTCCTGCTACATTAGCCCATTGGCAGCATTGTTCCCAGATGGGAAAGCAGACCTCTAAGTACTGGGAAAGCTTTCACCAACCTTGGCTGCCCCTGGGCTGAGGCACTTTAGAAGTCTAACTACATGCAGCCACACTGCACCAGTGTGGAAAGTTAAGGAGAATACAAGCAAAGTGCCACTGAAATCTTGGAAGGAGGCAGAAAATAATAAACACTCCAACTGAAATTTGGCCTGGACACATGCTATTTGGTCTAAGTGCATGTTTACATTTCTTTGAAATGTTCCTAAACACTCCCTCTGTCTGAAAAGAAAATTTCAAAACCATGATGAAAAAATCTGTTTCCTATCATGTGTATTGGTTTTAAAACCAGGCATAACATTGCAGCCAGCTCTTTTATCCAGTAAAGGTGCAACTGTCATATCAATTTAGAACTTCAGTCATGTTATTTTAAACCTGCATTAGTAAAACCTCTAACAAAACATGTCTCTGTTGTCCACATCTTGCATCTGGAGCAAGGTTATGCCTAAGTCTGATCTCTAAAACCAGTATGGAAATTATATCTGGTATGTTCTGCACTTTGTAACATGGTCCATGTGGACTTTTTCACGTAGTGATAACACAGCTCTATAGCCCACCTGGTAAAAACATTACACATTAAAAATGACAGTCAAAAAAGCTGGTGCGAATATATCAGAATTACATAGGAAAAGGTTGCAATGTAAGGCTAAATCCAAACATCTACATGTATAGGCACTATCTGGCACCCTACTTTTAGACAAAGCTATCTTACAGTGTCATTTTAAAGGCTCAGTGCTGGGTTTTCAAGCTGGGAAATAGCATAAGACCACTGTATTAAGGAGCTGAAATTTTGCTGACATTATCAAAGCTCTTACTAGTTGGTCTCCTACCACATGATAATAGTCTACAGATGCTGTGGAAAAGCACTATCAAAAGGCAATTCTTATATATAGAACCTCTCAAATCACAGCCAAACACGACTTCACACAAGTAATTCAGGAACTTATATTACATATGGCAAAAGTATTTATAAACGAGGATTAGAATACAGAGAGGTGTCCTGAGGAGACTGTGCTTACCTCTTTGTACCAAGTAAAAGGAGTAAAGCATCTTGCAGGGCTGGCAGGGCCACTGTTGATGCCTTGTGGATGCCCACAGTGCGTGGTGTAAGTGTGACAGCAGAGATGAGACTCTCTTCTCAGGATGAGCCAGCAGTAGCCCCAAACCTTACGGTTATTATCCTTCCCCATTTTATCCCAGGAGATGAGGGCACAAGGGTTCAGCCTTGAAAGCCTTGCTTGGAAAACTGGGAGCCAAGCTGATCTCATGGTGTTATGTTGGAAACAGCATCTTCTTACAGAAGAATACATTTCTTCCTAATTTTACTCTTTCTGCAAAGCAGAATTAAAGCTCTTGAGACTGAATTCCTGACTAAAACCAAACTGCATAAAGAGAATTTGCCCCCGCAAAACTGATGTGAGAAAATTTTATAATTGCACAGTACTGTCTTCCATAACACAGATTCCCATCCGCATTTCCTTCCCATCTGAAGAACTGATCATGCTGCTAAATGTTTGCAATAGTAGCTATAATCTACATATCCATTATATGTCATACACACAGAAAATATCCACTGAAGTACTTAAAAATAGTAAAAACACCTGACAGCTGTTGTAACCAGTAAAGAGATAAAGATACCTTATAATTTGCTAACAAATAAATTTAATATTTCCAGGTACAAAATATCAGAAAATGCCATAGAACGAATTTTTTTGTGTGTGTAGACCTTGTTTTTACAACTTTAAAACTTTAAGTAGCTGACATGGTGCCAACTTTTGGGGGTAAAGAAATCACCTGTCTTATTTCCAAGCTGACACAACATGTTTTAAGTAGATGAAGGCTCGATTTCATTACATGAGCAGTGTCTCTAGGTGCTCTTTGATGCATCCCTCCCGTGCTTAGTAATTTAGTAACAGGTTGGAAATGAGCAGAGGGGTAAAACGAGACTCTGTTGCCAGAGCAACTACTGCACACCTCTAATTTTTGAATCAACAGACAGCAGAAGTTGATACTTTACCACTGAGTATGAAGAAATACCTTCCAAAATGTTCTATGAAAACAAACTTGTTTTGTTTGAGGAGTGGCACTTCCAAGAAAACAATTTCCTAAAGATAGCCCAGATCTGCTATTATTGAGATAAAATGCTAATAAGAAATATTTAGTTTTATTTTGACTAAAAATTGCACTTCCTCAAGTGCAAAGCTCTAGGAAATAATTCTCTCAGCTCTTTTATTGCCCAAAAAAGAGAAGCCTTTTCTAATGGTGTAGACACTAAAATTTTGCTGTGTGTAACAGAGGAAAAATTAAGAACAACAACAAAAAAACTTGGTTTCATCATTCAAGCGAGTATGTAATATAGAAAAAAATCAGAACAAAATGAATGAGACAAGTAAGATTTCTGCCTTCTCAATATTACAAATACCAGGACAAGATAAGGCCAGACTGCCTCAAGACACTCACCTGACTTACTCTTTCCTGGATGACTGGAGACTTTGTGCCTGACAACATTTCCTTTGAGCAGTTTTGCTCTGGGAAAGTATTTTTTTATTGACCCAGGGGAAAACAAAATGCTTTGCCCTCAATTTTCTGGTATATCCTAACAAAGTGAGCACAGATATGGAATGAGCTGAGGCTGGATGGAATTGTGGCTTTGCTGTTTTGTGATTTCTGCTTGGACTTCCTTTTCCTTGACTGCCATATCCTCCTATCTCATGAAAGACTTAGAAGGTTCAGTTGGAATCGTGAAGCCACTGTAGTGGAAATGCAAAGCCATCAGAGCAGGGACATTGTGCTAAGACAGCCTCTACCAAAGAACTTCTCTCAGCACTGAGATGGAGCACACTTCAGTAATTGCATCCCATTGGATTTGCTCCACAGTACATTGGGATAAAGAATTTATTAACACAGGAAGCAGCATTTTAATAATCTTTTGCCTGATTTTAAGTGCTGCTATGCACTGACTTCTACCAAAATCCTTTCGTTTTACAGAAAGCACCATATTTTAAGGGGTCAGAAATCTTGCAATGTATTTAAACTCCATTTTTGCATATTTCATGTTCATTTAAAAGTGCATTACCATCAGTTCTGCTTCACAATCCAGTTACTCACAAGTAAAATAGAAGTTTCCTGACAATCTACTGAATTACATATTATTTTAAATGTGGACAAATTCTTTTTCTCTCACCTCTCATCTCCCCATCAGGTGTAACAATTCCCAGGACCTACATCAGCTTCCATCAAAGACTGCAAGAGTTTTGTCATTTGCCTACATGGCAATTGAAAGCTGTTTACTATGGGTATAAAATTCTGCCATCCTGAGCCAGAGGCTTTTTACTGCCACTGGGACTGCCTGTGCATGGAGTCATCTTTCCTCTTATCAGCCCTTTGGTCTAAGCTACTCTGCTTCCTTTATAATCTGTGGCTGTACAGAGAAAACCTCAGAAAGGGCAGTTCATCACAGCTATTTAGACATGTATCTTAGGATGGGATGCAGTTCCCTGGAGAGGTATCTGTTTCTCTTCATCAATTAAAAACAACCTCATTGCCTAGTGCAGACTCCACAGCCAGCTTTCAAATGATGGGGGTCAATGGGAAGAATCTCACTCAAAACCTGATGGAAAAGGAGTCAAGGCCCTGCAGGGTCAATGGGAGCAGACCCCAGTCCCCAGCAGAGCACCCAGAACATGGCAAGTGACAAGCAGATGAATGACCTCTCTTGGTGAAGAACTACATTGCTTTGTACAGCACTTTTCCAAAGGGTAAATCAGTTTTCCTCCCCCAAGGAAAATAATACGTCAATAGGTAGTTGACTAAGGGGAGCTGGAGAGAGTGGACAGCTTAATCTCTGGTGTTTCATCCAGGACACGCTTACAAGAGTCCCTGCAAACTTGCATCTCTCTGTACATGCATGGGATGCTTATAGTATAAAAGGCAGCACACAGGGACATTTACTGACAGCCTGAAGGAGCATACACCAGGCAGTGGGGACCTGCATGGTATGGATTCTCATCAGTGCCACAGATAGTCAAAGCAGACAAGTCATTTAAAAACTGACAGCTGATGTAATATTTTAAATATCAGAACATGGAAATATGACTCCATTCCCCTGCTCCCCTGCACTCTCCCAGTTTAAACCTGTACTGTACTGAACCAATTGCAGCTATTATGGCATAAGACTGGAGTCAGTACAGAAGAATCCAGCCTGTTAGATTTAAAGCATTTGTGAAGAAATTTCAATTATTACCAGTATCAGTCTGTGTGCTCTAAAAACCTGTACAAACCACAGAAAGGAAAACAAAGAACTACTCATATAGATGATCCTTTCTGAAAACTATATGTGTGAATGTGTCTGAGAATCTGCTTGCATAACTTTAATACATGGACTTAATATGTTAAGAATATATCTTCTTCAAATTCCTTAAATTCAAGAAGGTTTTGCTTTCAAGAATGGGATGCATTAATAGCAATGCAGGAAGGCAAATGCTTCTTTAAGCATTAAACTGTTCTCCAAAGAGGAATTAAACCAAGAGATTTACAGAGCATGTTTCCTAATGTATCAATGGAGCAAAAAGAAAAAAAAAACCCAGTATTTTCAAGTATTTCTACTAATGTATTTTTCTGATCAGAGCAGCCACACTTGCTACCTCACTACCCCCAAGAAGCAGATGAAATTGCACTGCGTGCAAATAGAGAAGCTGGACAAAAGGGACTCAACCATGGAAAATATGCAGTGAAACTTGTGGCTACAGCCACAAGCCTAAAACTGTTGAAGTATTTAAGATCAATGATAGTATTTAAAAATCTATCAAAGGCAGGTATAATCATTGGGCAGTGAGTTAGCAATGCTCAAAACTTTTATTTATCTAATTTGTCAAGAAGCATGTGCTAAAGCATGTATAAAGCCAGCTGCCTTCATAATTTGAGTTATGTAGGTAATTATGCTTTCTTATATATTTTATCTATGTAATCTAGTTGCTTATTTGTATTTCAATGCTACTTTTTTCAAGATTCCAACTACTAACAGCATCTCAATGATTGCATCACAATATCCTCTGACCTGCATGTGTGTTCAAGGGCTTAGTGTGGAGCTGTGTAAATACCCACTAACCTGCTCCCTGTTTGTCTTTATGGGAAACCAGATGCACAAGAGGATGCCTCACAGTCTTCCAGAAGTGCAAATGTGCATCCTGCCTAATCAGGCTTTGCCAAAGACATCACACCCCTTCACCAGTTTCTTGGAGAGCTTTGATATGTCAGTTGAACTATCTCAGTTGTTGTAAAGGCATCATTGACACTGACATTGTTATGTCCTCCCACAGCAGGGTTTTCTAGGCAATGCTCAGTGCATTTAGGCATTGAGGGAGGTAGTTATAACATCTCAGGTGAGTGGAAAACATCACACTCAAAGTCACAGTCATTATGAAACTCCTTCATTTCTATTTCTCAGACTCAGTGATACATAAAAGCTGTAATTAATTTGCAATTAAAAGATATTTCTTGCTCCCAGTTCAGTGTAGGCTTGGACAAAAAATTAATTTTTCTTTTGTAACTTTGTAAGCCACAAATCCATCAAGACCAAGAGAAAAGGAGATCCAGTCTGTCTCCTCTTGCACAGAGAAGATGGTTTATCCATCTGCATTCAGCCACACCTGGAGAGTCTCTCTGAAAGTAATGGCTGGCACAGATGTCACTGTGAGTCTAATTTGACCTGTAAAACCTTAAATTCTGGTGGTAATGTGCAGCAAGGAAAGAAGCCAGCTGGAGCTAGAAGCAGTGGCAATTAGAAATAAACATCTTCACACTGACAAATAAACACATTTGATGTGAGAAATCAGTGAGAGACAAACATTGAAGCCCCTGATGTTACCCTGACAGTCTTTTCAGGGGAGAATGATACTTTTTTTAAAAAAAACCTGCTCACAGATTTTCTTGCATGGGAATGATCCAAGTTCAAAACCAAATGGTTTGATATAACCCATCAACAGGCACAGCTGGAAGACAGAGATCAGGATGAACTGAGCAGCAGAGCCTGCATGACAGAGGGAAAAAAAGTGAAAGATTTCAGTTTTAGTCAGAATTGAGTTTGGCAAAAATTCTCTTTCAATTCTGTTCAATCATATGCTTGAGTAAGTTATTCACCCAGGCCAGTAACATCTGTTCAGGAAAGGGGCCAACTTGAAAATGTGTTTTTTCATCCCACAAAACAAAGCGTAATCTAAGCTATAAATATACATGTTTTTACTAGGCTGGATAAAGTATCTCATGAAGAAAAAAAAATTCTTTCGTTTAGGACTTTTTTGTTTCTAGAGACATTACTCCTCTGATCCTGGATCCTTTACATATTCAGGAGGCTCATTGCTTTTAGCAGGATCCTCAGGACTGCAGGGAGTTTTCTCACTCTTAGAGATGTTCTTGCCCCTTATGAAATCAGAACCTCCCAGGTCCACTCTCCACTGGCACATTTTTCACATTGTGCCTAGTAAGAGCTGTTTAGTCCTGACACATCACCACAGACAAAAAGCCACTCCAAAAGCCCCATTGTCATGTGAAATTAGTGAAAAACTTCAAAATAATTCCAAATAAATAGAAAATAAGACATTTTCCCCTTTGGATTTTTTTGCAATGCTTGATGAGGTCAGTATATTTTGATGAGATGCTTTCAAGCAGACGCACACACCCACACGCAAAATACTACAGTGCCTCTAAAAAAACCATTTAAAATTGATAGATGAGTGCTGGCTTTGAAGAACCTGACCATGTAGCGGCTTGATAGCACAGAAAGAAAGCAATCTGCAAGTGCAAGTCTGTTTCTTTTGGCAGCAGAAGGACTTGTTAATGGATTCATCATTTTCTGTTCAGTGTGAGCCTCAAACAAAAACATCTATTCATCTGAGTTTCCGGGTCTACACTTGCCAGCCATGGAGGCCCTGTGACTTTGTCCTCCAGAGCTCAGTTCTGACTCATGTTACCCAGGTTTGGAAATGAAGATCTCACAAGACATGGAAATCATAGGGTCAATCCTTGTCCTTCCTTCCGTGCCTCTGCCTGCACTGGTGCAGAACTTTGAGGTCCTTCTGACCCCACCATCAGTGTGGCCACTGACCATCTTTTCCTGGCTTACTCATCCTCTCACAAGTTCTTAGATGTCAGCTGACTGATGGCAACAGATCCTGAAGTTGATCAGCTGTGAAGAGCCACAGAAATGCATCCACCAGTTCAGAAGAAAACCACTCGAAAATTAATTGCAATGGGAAAGAGAGAACTGGAAGTGCATTGAAGGAGGAGACTTCCAGCAAGCAGGAAAGAGGGCACCAGAGAAAAAGGAAGAGGTAAAAGCCTTATTGAAAAGATATTTGGCTATAAGGGAAAGGCTTATTAGTGCAGAGGCTGTTAAATATGCTTGCACATTACTGTGCACACATGCAGGAAAAGGGAAAACACCAATACCAATAAACAGATCATGCACGTGGGACACTTCATCCACTTCAAGGCAAGAAGCACCTTTGCCTTCTGCCTTTTCAAAAACACCTGAAAATAAACAATGTGAAACTACAATAGCTCGTCTTTACTTTTTTGCAGGCACTCACATGGAGTCTGATGTGCTTCAGATGAGTATTTTCTTTTTAATACATTGGAATCAGCAAGATGAGAATCTTTCTGATAGAAGGATGGAATAAAGAGAAAGGGTCTTACTGGAAATAATTTCACCATTTACTAGCAAAATACTTCACTGTACAACAGCAATAGTCCATGGCAGGGGCTGAAATTACAGCATTACACTGAAATATGTCATTAGGGTTGGCTTGTTGCTGTCATTTTTTTCCTTTAAAAACTGACTCTCTACAGAACAATTTATAAGAGATTTCAGACACCCAAAATATTACTATAACTCTACAGAATCATATTTTAGATGTCTTGTTTCACTGATAGTTTCCACAAGGAATGCACAAAATGATCAAACCACATATAAGTAGCAGCAATTATTGGTACATTTGAGATGAGCACAGCACGAAGGATAAGTGTAAAGAAAGAATAAGACCCAAATACTAAGGGAGAAAAAAAAAAAGAAAAAATTGAGCAAAAAGTCCTGAAAAGCAGGAAAGGACTAGCTGTCTGCAGGAAGCTTGTATTCTTGTGTGAGTGCAAGTGACCCAGTGTTGGCTGGAATGTTATCTCTATGTGATCTACAGAATTTTTCTTTTAACTGTAGCAACTGAAGAAGAGTGAATTAAAGTCTTAAAGAGGAAAAATCAATAAAGAAAAAAAAGGAAAATATGACAGAAGAGCCTTTCAATGGCTATATAAAATGCTGCTCAAATGATCATGGAGAGAAACCCCAAATTTCCTTGCTTGCAACAGAAATACCTTGCAAAAAAACCAACAACCCAAACACAAAAATGAGGATCTTTTTGCTTTTGTTTTGAACTCTATTTGTCATTGAGTTTCTCTCTTGTATCACTAGGGCTGACACACTAGGTCACAGTAGGCTTTTCACTGATGCTTCTAGCCCCCAAAGTAAACTTCTGCCTGTTCTTCCTTTACGATCTTGAATTTTAATCCAATTTATCTGTTGGAATAGACAATATTTAGCTAGAAACTCCAGTGGAAAAGTCCAAAGGATAATACCTGGCTCCTTGCAGCCTTGTCAAGCCATAAAGGTCAGTGGAAAGGATTACTCCAACCACCCTTTCCAGCATTCAGTTTTATCTTTAATAGAGAAGTCCTGCTCTCTGTGCATCTGAGAGTCACCCTTTAATAAACCTTTGTAGGTTCCTTTGGTTTGAGCTGCACTGAACCCTGCTGTTCAAGCCCTTGCTATAAATCTGTAGCCCCTAAATAGAGCACCTCTCTTCTGAGAGACAAGGCTTTGTATACCTGCTGTCTGCAGCCAGCTGGAGAATTTCCCTTTCCCCTCCAGATTTGTCTTAACCATTTCCCCACCAGCTGCATGAAATGTGATTTATCTTTCATTACAACATGAAGATTAGGTTTTTTTGTTTCCGTAATCAGTAGCAATTTGCCATTTGTATTCTGCTGGGTAATCAAGATAATTTTGCAAACTTGAGGCATATGAAGAAAAACTAGAAAGCCTCAGGTTCTCCACAGCAGTTTCTACCACAGTAGTCAAAATAAACAGACCAGTATGTCCACGTGTTCCCAGCTTTCATCCCTGCTTGTAAGTTCAGGAGAGGCAAACCTTCCAAATAGTGATCATTTTTCAAGCCCTCAACTGAAAAATCAAAGATTATTGCAGTAGAGTATACAGCTATAAAAATAACTTTCCACTTCCTTTCGTCTGCCAAAACACCATGGAAGACCAAGAAGTCCAAGTCCAAGAGGACAACTAACTCTAGAAAAGGTAAATACATCCAAGAGCATCTGAGAATTGCTGCCAAAACAAGAGCATCCTTTCTTAAATTCTAGGGAACAACTTTTAACTATTTTTCAGGGTTGAAAATATAAGCTACCCAAAAACATAAGATCTGGAACTTCCTCTGTTTGTCATTGAGAGGAAACAAAAAAAAAGAAGAAAGTGTCTGAGAAGCTTTAACAGAAGAAAGGCTTTGTTTTTAAACAGAGGAAAAGAATAAATGATATTGCTTCTCAGCAAAAATCTACCACTCACCACTGTATCTGTTCATAAGGAACATTTTTATAAAATAAGCAGATTTACAACAAGGTCCATTCTGTATCAATGGAGTAGCTCCTGTCTGATAACACCAGAACAGCACCACAGATCCACAAATACCTGCCTGTGCCTATAGGGAATTACCATCACCCAGCCTCTGTGCTGGGATTTACATCACTTCTGTGCCCATTTCTAGCACAGATGAAGTGACTTCCCACTTACTGCCCAAGGTCATACATCTGGTAAATGATTCCAGAATGGAATATTGCTCTTGGTGCCACTTAATAACCCTTCAGAGTGTGATAATAGAAATTTGCCTGAACAAAAAGAGAAATGTATGAGCAAGAGGTAGAAATGAGAAAGTTGGTTTGAAAAAAAAGGCAGTGTTAAGTGTCTCATGTGGCTTTTCAAAACCAACTGTTTAAATCCACAAATACTGCTGTTCAAATTTCACCACTCAAAAAGCTCAAGGGTCAAAAGCAGGACAAATATGAATCACAGGTCCCTATGCTTTATCACATGCCTGCATTACTGGGTGTTGAAAAATAATGGGTGTTGGTTTGTTTCTTAATTCTTTCTCCTGCAAACTCTAGCACATCAGTATCATAAACTGAGTCAGTTTTCAATTTAAATTATGAAAGAAATAAATATTTATTTGTATGTTATAAATAGGAGTATTATTTAATAGTGCTATCCACATTCTTTTAAGGTTTGGCTTGGAAATAGAGATAAGTTCCCTAAATGCAGCCAGGGTTTACATCTAATGTACATTCACATCTCCCATTGTTAAATCTCATCTATTTTCCAAAACTGAGGTTAAGGTATCTGAGGGTCACTAAATAAGGGATAATTATTGTTAGGACTTGATTGTTCTTGGACCTCAACTGCAGGTGCAGTCATTTAATTTCATGAATTACCAAAGTAAATGCAAGCAGAAATACTTTTTTCATTAATCCAACAATTTTACTGACACGCAGCCTCTAAAGAAAAATAGTAAGATTTTATAGTGTTGTGAATAAAGAGAGGAAGTCTAAAAGATGTTCAGTGAAATAAATTGAAGCTGCCTTCATTAGTATTTGCCATGTCCTGCAGGTGAGAATGCTGCCAGCACCTGGTGTGGGAAGCAAAGGTCTAAAAGTAGAGAAGCAGACATTAGGAGGACAAACTGTGTCAACAAGTGCAGGGTGTTCCTTAGAGCTGGGTGCTGGGAATAGGACAACAGACAACTGATGGATGCACTGGGTAGGTGGAGGCAATGTCTCAACTACCCACTTGGTTTCAGACATTGGGAATATAAGTTCAGTGGGAAAAATAAGTGTCAATTAGAGTAATTACCATAATGGTTGATGGCAGATCTCAGCCCGGCAGAGTCTATCACACAACCAAGCTGAAGGCTTTGTGGGATTGCTAATAAGATCTTGCTCATCCAAATGCTCTGTTAAATACTTAAGGAACAAGCCCTTCCCAGGATAAAACCAAGTCAAATGACACATGTGGAGCATGTCTGGTACAAAGATTTCTCTGGTACTCCCACATCTGCCATGTGACAGCTAGCAAAGGAGCACAAGTTATTGCTGGTAGAGAACAGGTTTGCCATATATAATATCTGGACAAGTTAGGCAGGTTTTAACATGATCATTTCACATGTCGTGACAACTTAAGAGCAAAACAGTCACTACAGCAAGTGTTACATCAGATTTGAGGCAGCTGCTGGATACTGGCCATGGAAGAGCTGTCACATAGACAAACACAGCTACTACTGATCTAGTAGTCAGGGATAAGGCTGAGCTTGTATCAAGTCATAAATAAGTAAAAATTTCAAGCTATGTTTTCCTATAGTGAAAAATTAAAATTCTGTGTTTGAAAGCATATATACTGTATTTATCAGGTACAAAGGAGGTCAGAAGGCTTCTCAAGACACTTTGAGACCACTTCCCAGTGAAAATACTGCCTGGAATAAGCTTAAGAGGTTCAAAACAGAGATTGACACATTTACTAGTTTTCCATTTAAAATTGGGAATTTCTCACTAAAAAGCACCTTGAATCTTTTTTCTATGACAATTTTTTCTTTCTTGTTTTCACAGTGGAATGCAGCAGCTCTCCTTGGTGGTGCCCAGAGCAGCCCAGTAAATCCCTGTGAGCTGAGGGAGAGGTCTGTCACCCAGTCAGGAGTAAAGAAACTGAGAAACACCAGTTGCACAAGAGGGAGTGAGAGCAGTCCTGAAGTTCCAGCTCTGCCCTGGAATGTCAGAGCTGGTAGCTGGCCACTGGGAGCCACACAAATTTGCACTGGGTCTTGGTCTGGTTTGACAAGTATGTGATTGGTATAGGACTTCTCAATTTTTTAACAAATAAGAATGTTCTGCTCAAACCATATCCTATTAAATATTCCTTCCCATCTCTAAGAAGGGTCTATGAAACTTTGAAGAGATGTTGGGGTGGAGGCAGAATGGGAGGACGAGTGAGAAGATGTGAGGAGTGCTTCAGGGGAGGGGAAAGTTAGAAAAGTGAAAGCATGGGAAGGGAGGGAAAGAAAACAATTTGAGACGTGAGAAGGTAGTAGGGCAGTTACATTTGGGGAATTTGCCAGCACAGGTAGTGGTAGTCAGGGAGGGAAGGTTTTTCTCTTTTCTTACACAGTGCTTTGATTCCTGAGTGATCCATCTAGCATTTGAGGCCTGCAGCATGATGGCTTTGCATATGCTATATGCAGAGTGAAAGATACTGTCACAGGGAGTTTGCCAGAGCAAAACTGAATTTACAGTCCACAGCAGTTTCTGTAGTAAAGCCCAAACCAAGGGCCTCCTCTTAAGGGTTGAATTTAGCTGGGAGCTCAAGAGCAGGACCCACTTCACAATCCTAACACTGGCTCCCTATCCCCAGTCAGCATCCTCAGGGCATCTTTCCAGTGAATTACTCTTTCTAGATCGCATCACCCAGCCAGAAGCAGGAATACAACTTAAATTAAGAGAAGAGTGATGCCTTCTAGCAAGATATGCTGACTCAATAACAGTCTCCTTCTGTCCCCTGCCAGGGGAAATAACGCCAGCTGCAGAAGAAAGAACTAATAGAGATAAATGGCTGGAGTCACACGCAACCTTCTCAGTTGTCTTTTGAATGGTGAGACATGAACATAAGCATTGCACCCTCAATTGGCCGAGCTGGAGCTGGAGCCTGGCTCTGCCCTGAGTGCACAGAGAGCCCTGCAGGAGCAGATCAAGGTGGACACAGCCCTCTAAGTAGCCCAGCCAGTCAACATTAGTGAAGCCCTTGGTTTCTAAACACTGAGCTGCACCGAATTTGAATGCTCCACTGATGACTGAATTGGTTAGGAATACAACTGAACAGCAGGCTGAATACCCAGCGAGGTATTGTGGGTAATTAGAGATTAATTACAATCCCATAGTTTGTATCATGGTTCAGGGTCAGCATGGGGTCAGTGCACATGGCAAACTTAGAGAGCTGTGACTGGATGGATGACGCCAGCTCGGAGTGGCTCAGCAAAGTGAAGCGTATAGAAATGAGGAGCCAGCGAGGCTGGGGACTGCGCTCACAGCCAGGGCACTGGCGACAGCAGTGACACTGAGTTGTGGGGCCTGCAGGCACTGAGAAAATGTTAACAAGCACCAGAGAGAATACAGCTGCACTAACTATCCAACTGCAACCCTGACTTTTCCAATTAACCTTTTCCAGGCTTTCTAAGATTTGGGAAATCTGGGGCACTGTCCTGTTGTCAAAGAAAGCTCTTAAAGAAAGAAAAGTAGTGAGAAAAACTGACAAAAAGAATAAAAAAGGAAAAGGGTAAAGAACCTTTGCTATTTAATATGGCTATTAAATTTTTATTTAAGGCTAAATCCAGTAAAATGTTTTGTCAGGCTGCAATGAGCTTTTTGGTAGATGGCATTCATAGGAAGTGCAGAATATACGCTTGCAGTTCAAAGCCCATTTATCATTAAAGCAATTCCCCTCCCATTGCCAAGAACAATTTGTCATATTTTTATCAACAATCAAGATATGCAAATAGTCTAAGACAGCTGAAAAGGCAAATCCATAACCCCAATATGCAAAACAGACAAGTGATAATGTAGTAGGCTGAAGATACAGAACAGAAGTGTTTGGTGGAGAGAGGAATAAATCAATATAAAACTCCCAAGTGGTCATTTTTGGCAGTTAATTATTTGCAGGAAGTTTTTCTCTTTTAAATAAACCAATTTTTTTTTTAAAGATCATTAAACTAAAAAGCGAGCTTGTGGCATTCAGAGGAGGGTGAAGAGGAGACTGGTTCTTGCAGGGGCCAGCTGGTATGTAGAGGATATACCCGTCCTCTTGTGTGCCCCCAGCCGTATCCGCAGGTGGCTCCTGGTGCTGGGCCTTACTGAATGAGGATCTGTGTAAATTCCCAAACATATGAACATCAGTTCCTTTCTGTACAACAAGGGAGTATTTTCCCCTTCTGCCTGGATTTGATTTCCAGAGGCATCTGTGCATTTGCCCAATTCCTGCCCAGTGCTAGGAAGCATTTCAAATTATTCTTCTTAATTTCGAGGTTGGCAGTAATATTTATGCTATTTCGATAATAGATAAAAGCATTCTTCATTTTCTTTTTCAGATCTGGTTCTTTGGATATAAGATTCTCTAGAAGTGTAATCATTAAGTTCATGATTGCATTGACAAAATAATACTGGGGCTTTCTTTTGTAATTTGCATCCATACATATTAGAGCTTTTAATACAAAAGCAGGTCTCTAGAATTACCTCTGTTGGCAAATGAAAACATGGGAGAAATGAAGTGAATTGACCTCAGTAGTGCAAGAGGCAGAAGCAGAGATGAGATCATTATCAGTCTTGATTCCTAAACCAATATCCTTCCACCAAGCTCCAAGGACAACAATCCATAAGAAGCATAATAATTTTTACCTTCCAATAGCTCAGGATTACCTGAGGGTTCTTCATCAAATATCTAAATCAGAGAAACAGGCCTATAAAACTCTGACTCCTGAGTGAGGAAAGGTGGGAATGGCCAGAGCAGTTGACTGCAAGAGCACAAATGTAGAAGAAAAGAGAAGAGCAGTTTACCTGCCCAGAGGGTTGGGGAGCCTGAAGCTCCCAAAGGAGTGGGTGCCCAGTTGGAGGTAGCAGCACGGCTGTTGCAGAAGAAGAAATGCTGAAACAGAGTTCTTTGAGGACCAGAAGTGGCAGTGATAGCAGCCTGTCCAGCACCTTCCCACTTGCTTGAGTCAGCTATCCCCTGAGCATGCAGAGGTCTCACTTTTCAATGCAGTGTTTTCTGCATTCTGTACTCTGCACAAATGCTATACAGTTTACACAAAGGGATTTCACGTCATAAAATAAGTAGTATTTGAATTTCTCAGCTACCAGTCCACCCTTTCTGTTGTATCAGAAGAACATCACAGCTATTCTCTTAGTTATATTTATGAGGCTTTCTCTTACACTTTCCCTAATAACAGGTGATTTTGTGTTCTTTCATCTTAGGGTTACCAAGTCTCACAGAGCCATTATAGTGCAAAATCAAAGAGCTTCTGTATTTAACATTCTAAAAATGAATAAAAAGTATACAAAGTACAAATGTCTGTACAAATGTAAAAATGCCTGTTTTCCAGTAGTGTATAAATATGCTTGGACATGTAAACATCTTAGCCATGGCTCTGGGACTTGGGGGATTTCCTGGTACTAAGCACTTAGAGTACTTTAATGCTTAGTGGGAGTCCCTGATCTGCCTGTGCCAAAGGATTAAACCCAATACCACATTTCTGCTTACATACAGCACTGAGCTGGGATGGCAGTGAGAGGTGATGGGTTAAAGAGAGGCTGGAGGGACATCACCATCCTGTCCCTTCCATTATATACAAAATTAATTTATGGTTAAAGAGAACTTTATGGCTGAGATGGTGATGATCCCTCTCCGAAGATCACTGCAGGCTGTCCTTTTGTATTTCATTGCCATGTCACTGCATTCAAAGTTCAAACGAAGCAGTGTCAGTCAGAGACAGATGTGTGCCCACCTTGGGCAAACACAGACACAAATGGCACATAAAATTTGCATTTTCTATCTTACAAGACTTTACCAGATTAAAAATAAGGACTGATTGAGTCTATAAGTTCAAACCTCCTAGATTTGGAAAGAACAGATCCATACTAAAACCTAATAACTTTGCATTGTACCCAAATGCAAAAAGCTGTCTTATTTTCTTTAAAAAACACAGAATATGCATTTACCTGTAAACCTCTCAGCCCCACAAGACAGCAAGAAAATCTGACATATAACTGTTAGCAATTTTAATAGAAGCAATTTTTGTCTGAATAACAATTACTTCATATGAAATATGTTTACTGTTGTCTTCAATTTCCCTCTAATGTAGCCTGTGACCTACATTCCACCTGTGCAGGAATCCAGCCCTGATTAATTCTTTGTCTCTGGGAGCCACCCTGGGAAAGGTGTATTTTTGTATTTTTGGCCTGATCCCAGTGCACAGTTGGAGTTGAATTCCATGCTGGATTTAAACATATTCATTGTATACAAACATGAACAGCTTTGACGAATCCATTTCCTTGATTTCAGGGATGGTGAGCCAGTTTGTTCACAAAAAAAGGAACAATTCTTGCAAGTGCTTGCCTTTACCCAGAGAGTGATTCTCCAGGGGCACAAGAGAGTAAAGGTTGCAGAGCATCCACAGAGATCTGCCATTTCTTCTACAGCTCTTTGTTCTTTTCATGCAAACCTCTCCAGATATAACAGAGTAAGAAAAAATGGGCCAAAATATTTGTTACAGTGAAATAAATAAAAAAATACCACTGGTGCCAGGATTCCTCCCTGATTTTGAAGAAGAATTGAGAATATCCTCAAGGAAATATTTATCCTGCAGTAGAGGCTGACTATGAATTACGAGAATTTAAGCAACAGCAAGAGAATGGTGTCTTGGAACCAGACGTTTAATGCAGTTCAAGTGTGCAAAGCATGTTTGTAAAGTAATGGATAACTGCTTGTAATTTTCCAGTGATTTTCCATGATTTTCAATAGAGCTGTTCGTTTAAAAGTTCTGAAGGGATACAGCCTTTTTCAAGCTCCCTATCAGCTGATGATAGAGCTGCATTTTTCTTTAATTTCTCTCACAATACCACTGCTGGCCCTGCAGCCAAACTTGTGGCTGCAACATTTGTCACATCAGCACCTAAATGTAAAAGCCAACAGAACAACATGACAAAACTGGCCATATGTCGTAATTTCCCCAAATGATCGCTGATCTATGTCTCTATAGAAGCTTCCAAAGGCGGAGCAGGCTCCTGGTGAGCACAGAGGCATAAGCCTGCATTCAGACATGGAAATCTGCAGAGAGGAAAAAAAAAACCAGACTCAGACCAGACTGACTGTACAGCAGACACGGGAGAGCAAAAGCCAGGGAAGGAAGGCACCTCCTTTTCTAAGGGCCCAGATGCAAGCACAAGGAAAATCTTCAACAAAGGAATCAGAAGAACAATTTCATTAAAAGGCAAAGAAGATTACCTGTGCCACACCTTGGGAGTTGGAGACAGACAACCAAGCTGGCACAGCACTGCAGAGCACCCTGGCATTGGGTTCTGACAACTCAATCCATCTGGGTCTTACACAGAGAGAGCTACAGGAATTGTTTGCATGGGCTGTTCCTCCTCCACAGACCTCATAATAGACTCTTTTCTGCTGTTTTTACTGTTGTAAAGATTATTGTCCCAATGCAGTCTTCTCAGATTAAAACAGATACTGATTGTTTTGAAATGTGAACTTTTTGATGAAATTTGAAGTTTCCCAGACAATGGAAATTCTGATTACCAATAGGTTCTATAGGACACTAGCAAAGGGCAAATGTGCTAAAAGGAAGAGAAAGGTACAGATAAGGATTGAATAAAATAAATTGAGAAAACACACCAAAATGTATGTCTTGGACACCTTTCTTAAATAGAAACTCATCATACCAGGAAAAATTGTTTCAGTCGTGAAATAAAAAGTTGAAAGAATGTGTGGTTGGAAAATTCTCTGGCCCCTGTTTAGTGTCTTCTGCTAAAGCCGTGTTCTTGTTTTGAATTCCTACTCCCATGCACGGTGAACCAGTGTATTTTTATCATGTATACATGATTACATTGATATATTATTAAAACAAGCTAATCACTATAGTGGAAAAAGGTAATATAAAATAATTAATAAATAATTTGAAAGTAAGGAGCATATCCATATTTTACCATCCCTCATTCAACTACCACTAATAAACTTTATTAATCATCACTGTTGACCAGCCAGTGGCTAACCACTGTGTTACTTGAGACTTCCCAGACCATATTTCAGAAATTTAAGAAAGACAACTCATGTTTCATGGAAGTAATTAGACAAGCCCAGTGGCTAATTATCTGGGAACATTGCAAGAATGATTGACTGTCATTTACTTACTATGAGATGAGGTATATTTTTTCCAGAAATGTATCTTGGCATTGCATTTATACAAAAGATCAGGCAGACACATTCTCAGAGAGGTTAGAGCAGCAGTGATCAGCCAAGCAATCCCAAGAAGCATCTGAATCTATCAAACACTATTAACAACACTTACAATCCCATTTAGCAACCTTGCCATTCAAATTTCCTCACATCCTTGCACTTCCCAACCTTGCTTCCTGGTGTTTGCACCACTAATTTCAAAAGGGATAGGTTTGTAATACAGGAATGCTAAAAGAGGGAGGATCATCAATGACACGGTCTTCCAGGAGAAATCAAAGAGGAGAGATCTGATGGATTCTCTGTTCTCATTGGTGGGTTGGTGCCCTTTGGCATTGTCATGCCTTCTGGGATGTCATCTTAGCAGACAGAGACAGATTTGGGTTTAGACTAAAATTTGCCTTAACACATTTTGGAATTGCAACCACCTCTTCATTCATTCATATAATTTCATATAAGTGGCATCTTTGATGCAAAGTCAACAAGGTATTAAAAATTTGAAGGAGGTTTTAACCAACACTAAAACAATCTCATACTTTGCTTAATCAGGTGTGTGTTTATTACAAACTCCTGAAACTCATTTTGGCAATTTCACATCTAAACCAACTCTCTTTGGAATTTTTTTTTAATAATTTCAAAGCAAGTTGGTTAGAAGCACTGGAGAACAGCTTGCTGTCTGATATTATTTTCTATTTCATTTTTGCAGGTGGTATACCAGCACAGAAAAAAATTTCAGACCAAATCACTCTTCCATCTGCTTCTGTCTTTGGCAGGCATTTAAGCAGAACTTACTTATTTTAATCTTTCTATTTGACTGACATTTTCTGAGTGGGAGAATGACATACAGTACCAGTTCACAGTTCTTTAATGGCCAATTGAGAAATTAGAGAAAAGTCATGATCTCTGAAAGAATTCCTGCTCCAATAAGATTAATACTACAAACACTAATAACTTTCTTGTTATCATTTCTGTATGACAGAAGCATCAAGTGACATTACTTTACAGGCAAAAATCACTGACAGCTGCCATCCTTAATCCCAGTTCAGGCCTGCTCCAGGCAAATCTTACATTCTTATTATTGAGAATTTGATTGAATAAAGGCAAGGTCAGCCCTTTCAACATAGTCCCCAGACAACTAATTTTTCACTTATAATTTTATGTTTGTGTATGAACTACCTACATTATTAAAAGACGAAAAAGAAGAACAGACAGTTTTTATGGAACTCCATGGTTACAATACTGCTGTTTGTCAGGGGTAATTTTATTTACTGTTCTTATCAACACACTATTCAGCTGATGGACAAATTTCTAGTCCAAACAGAGAAGTTCAGAGGGAAAGAGGAGGTCACACAAACTTACAGACAAACCAGAAACCCATCAGTAGCAGGGAGCAATTCTCATGGTTGTGAATTTACACCCCAAAGGGATTATGAGTCAGTGTGCTTCAATGATGCTGATGAAGTTTGCTCTAAAAGCATAGGTGATAAACACCTTTTTGTAAGATTTTAATATAAATCAAGAGAGATTAGTGTATTTTACTTTTTCATGTACAGTTTTTGGGCAACTGCATGGACAGGGAAGTACAACTGTCATGGACATTACTATTCTATGCTGATTAAAAGGGCATTGTTAATGATAAAAAAATAGAAAAGGGATAATTTTCATTTTATTTTTTAAAGAAAGTTGCACACCTGTTTTTTCTAAACAACTACTTTAAAATAAATTGAACAAATTACTAAATTCACAAAATTTACATATTCAGTTACCAAGCTCTTCCTTGATGGTCAAATAAATCAGTTTTTTCTTCACCCTCTCATAACTGTCATGCCAGTGCAAGTACAAAATCTACTTATCTACTGGAAAATACTCATGCCAGTTTAGTAAGGCTGAGTGATTCATTTGCACTGTGGTATTCATGTACTATAGATAGGCTTCATAAAACCTTCAATGATTATAGTTAATAAAAGTGAGCTCCAGTGACAGCAAAATACACTGAGGGTACAATTAGAGACTAGGTATTGGATGAGTAATGAATATGAAGCTAATTAAAATTCTACTACTCACCAAAAAATGGCTGCTAAAGTGTGATTCAGTGCTCCTAATCATTCTTTAAAATATTATTACTGTACGTGTAAATAAATCCTTAGGCAGTTCATTACCTTCTTTATATAATGTGACAAATTTCAGTCTTTAGAAACTTATGGATGTTTTACCCTGTTTCTAAAGACCAGACATAATTTGGCAGAATGGACACTTAACAGAACTCTAAATACTTATTTCTGGATATTTGCTAATCATTTATTATTTTTACATATGTCAATGCAGCTGAATTAACTGGGCTTATGACTGGGCAACTAAATGTAAGCCAACAATTCATTGGGCAGACTTTGCCATCATTTTCTCTTTGAAAGATTTGATGGCTATTAAACCTGGACATATAGGTCACATCATGCTAGCTCTGAAAACTTTCCCAGACAGGTGAGAAAATCCAGAGGTGAAAGTACCTCTTTGAGTGGTGGACTCTGTCCAAAGCATCCTTAGTGAGCCTAGAAGGATGATGCACTCTACACACTTCCATCCCCTATCTCATACACAGGTACTGAAGGGGTAAATCAGCATTATGGTTAAGAGCTGTAGTGCCCTAGCAATACATTTTTCAGGCTTGGAGGGTCATGCTTTTGTTTTCCATTTCAAAATTAATTCTGTATACATTTCTCAACACAGTTTTCACTTCAGTGTTTTAGTGAGTATTCCTTCCACAATTAAAGGGGAATTAAATCAGGAAACAAATCAAGAAACTCAGATAGCAGTTAGCATCTGAATACTCTGACTTCTCAAACTGTTAGTTAGCCTTGGTATCCAACTCAGGGCAGAGCTGACTCACGGTGGCTGCTCCCACATAGATGTATCTTAGGAAACGAGAAGAACAAGCGTTACAAGATGAAACAAAGCAGCCTGCAGAAGTCTCCAGAAGTCTCCAGAAGTTAAGTGGAGTGACTGCATGTCAGGGCTCACTTCAGCAAAAACTAATTCAGGTTTGTGGCTCATACCCCAGGGTTGAACATTTCATCAGGCAGAAATGATGCCTTAGACCTCCATGCACTGCTACAGCCAGGGAAAGGAGTCACATCAGGCACAGCTCTGCATTTCTAATCCTCTCCTAACTTATAATTAGTGCTCTACCTTGGACAGACACAGGATTGCCTTGGAAAGCAGCAAACCATGCAAGAAGCATTACTCAAGCAAGTCCAGATGTTACCCATGGCACCTGGAGGGCATACAGGCATGACAGTTTTCACAAAATTGTTTCACAAACACACCAGAGTTACTGAAAATAAAGCACATTTCTAAATTATTATAATGCTCTCTTTTTTAATGGGAATGCATAGACAGAAAATGTGTCCCTTTGTTCCTAATGAGTGTGACCCAACAGCCTTTTGTGACCCATCCCAGTGATGTCTCTACAAAGGGAGTGGCCAGTTAACCATCATCTTCCTCCAATGGCAGCACAGTCTTGTCACCATTGATTGTAGTTGGTTGGTAGGAGGTCTGATATTGGACAGAAAATGAGACAAGAATCAGCGCTGAATAACCTATGGACATTGTTCTTTTCTTCCTATAGGCAACAGATATCAGAGACCAGACAGGGGCTATAGTCACAGTGACATCAGTTATATTTTTAATGTTTTTTAGATCACATGCTTTAGACTGTACATTACATTATACTACAATGGAAGCTCTTAAGGATGAGTAGTTTTAACAAATGAGGATCAATGCTTTTCTTCGAGGTGGGCAGATCAGATATATTTTTGTCACAGTCACTGTTAATGGCCACACAGTGTCTAAAGCAGATTCAAAGAAAAAGTAGGAAACAGAGTCTGGACCTCTCAATGGTCTGTACTGTTTTGGAAAGTTCAAGTAGCCAAAAAGCTTCAAAGATGTCAGCAAAGGACACCTCCTAAAGAAGTCAGTGTTAGCTTTCTTTGCAAGGGCAGTGTGCAAGATAGAAGAAAAAATCAGCCCATGACAGTTTGAATCTCAGAGAATTGGCTGAATAGATTTGCCTTTGCTTAGTCTCTAATTTATTCTCAGGTATGAAGGCCACCATGGATGGTCTGAAGTCAAAGGAGACCCAAATATCTGGACCCATCTCTCCCCTGTAACTTCTGAGTCTTCCAGGATCGTCTCCTAATGCAGAACTGGCAAATATTACACCACAGGTTCACCAGCAAATCTTATGGTGTCAAAAGTGAATCTCACCTCTGCAAAACTGCAAAGGCCAGATTCAGAGCAGGAATTAGGGTAGTGTAGATGAATGTAACTACCAAGAATTTTCTTTCCTTCTGTTTCTATCATTTAAGAAAGGGACAAAGAATAAAACCAAATGCTGGTCTTTTGCTAGACTGGTTATTTTTACATATTGCAATACGGTGCAGTGTTTGCTGAGAAAAATGTAAGTAGAGAACTTTAATTTCATAAGCAAGATTGGTTTAATTTTGCCAAACTAGCAAGGATTACATTTTTTGGCCCAGCCCTTAATTTCCTTCTGAATATACCATCTCACGATAATTTAAATTTGCTAAGAACTATTTGGTGAAAACCAAACACTTGAATTTCTGGTCACCTTGCCAGTTGCCCTGCCCTTTGCCAATAACAAAAGGTTTTAAGATAGAAACTGTACTATTTAACCTTCATTAATCATTCATACTGTTCAAACACATCATCCAGTAACTGAAGAGGGGTTAATGGTAGCTAACTTGAGGCTGTTGTCAAAAGTAGGTTTAACTTTCTATGAACTCACTGGACACAAAGAATGCAGCCTGCTCACTATTCTGAATGTCACCAGCTCACAGCAAACTGATGACTACTAATGGTAATTAAATACCTCTGCAGCTATTTGTACCAATAACAAAGAGTTACTGTCAGAACTTGAATGAGGTCCATCTGCCCATTTTTAAAGAATGTTAACATTCTGTAAGTGATAAAGCAGATGGCAACCCAAAAAGGGGAGACAAAATCAAACTTCTATTATAGTCCCTTTCTGGACCTGCTCTGGATTCCCTAATGTTTCTCCTCAAAGACAGAAGCTTAAGAATAAAACTTGCTTACAGGTCTTCTTTTCCACTGCAGATTACCCCACTATTTCCTTTTACCAGAGACTGTAAATCCTCAGTTCCAGTGAGCTGATGGGGAAGGGCCATTTTACCACTGCTCTGTCCACCCTCACTTCACCATGGACATGGAACTTGGTGTCAGCTGGACTTGAACAGAGGATGGAAACACAGTTACTTCTCTTGGTAGACTGCAAACTGTGCAGGGGTCAACTGTGAGTATTTGCAAAGACAGCACAAAGGTTCTTCCAAAGTAGTCCAGTACAGTTTCATTAAAGTGCTTAACTCATGACATTTGTGAGCAGGTATGGTAAAGAACTTTTCTTCTCTGCACTTTAATTATAATATTTATTTTTCTAAAATCTATTACCCTAGGATTTACACTCCATTCAGGAGAATTATTTATACTGAACCCTTCTGGGTTTGTCCAGTTAATTTCATTTGCAGATAGATTAAATGTTCAACAATTTAGTGACTCTATTTATTCAGGAGGCAGTCCCCACACAGCAGGGAAAGCTTTGATTGGGCCAGGCTTTACCCACTGCAGAATAAACACTTTACCCAAGTGACTCCTTGTTGGTAGCAGCTGGGGAGTAATAGAGAAAGTCAAAACTTCTGAAGTTATTTACTGTATTTGTTGACTCGCTGTCCATAGCAGGCAAATTTATGCTAATGAGAGAAAAGCACTTGTTTCATCTGCCACATCAACAGCCTACAGTGCCTCAGCAGTACCTCAATAACCAGGTTTCTCTCTATTGGGGAAATATTCTCACTCTCTGTAGCCATGTCCACATCTAGCACCAGGAGCACTGACTATGCCACCACTGCCACATCTCAAACATATTTGTGATGCCCAATCTGAAAAGACAGATTTTTATTTTCTCTGTAAGGTCACCTTATCACTTCTCGATCCAGTAGTGTAAAGTGCACACTTGTTACTACCATTTACAAATAGTGTACCTGACTCCCTAAGGTTTTTTTTCCTCTAGCAAATAATACTACTGGCTACAATTAAATTTTCGGCTTTCAGCCAGAATTAGAAACTGTGAAAACACTGGTTTTGATTGCAAGATTTTCCTATTTTCAAAGGAAGGAGCAGCACTGCTATCATTCCTTTCGATATTATTCACATTTCTTAAGCTTCTGTCTCATTATTAAATAATTACTCATACTTTTCATTGCTATGTTTGAGAAATGGTTATGAATTTTTTTTCCTGAATTAAAATGAATAAATTAGAATAATAAATGAAATTATGCTCTGGAGCAGAGAAAGCCAGGGACAATTTGGAGATAGAATTCTCATCTTTTCTAGCATCATTTTCAATGTCCCAACTCTTGTTCAGATAAAAATCCCAACTTTTCTTAGGTCTTAATTCAGGCAGGCTCTAAGCATGTGCCATGTAATAGTCCTGCTGTCCAGAGAGGTGAAGCTGTCGGAGGTCACAGGACTATCATGTGCCCATGGCCATCTAGTTTGCTGCCTTTCTTGCTAAAACAGGAACTGATATGATGTCTGAAATATTCTGCCTGTATTTGCATCTACTGCTGGTGCTAAATGATGCACTTGTGTGATGATTGAGGCTATTCCTGAGTCATGCTTGTACAACACCATAATCCTGTGCATGTGGTAAAAAGAGACAATTACAAGTTCAGGGGCACAGATATCCCTCTGTACCCATGGCTGCCTGTACAGATGTGTGCTTCCTTCCACCAAAATCTGCAGAACACACATCCAATCTGATGACATACTCAGACAGTTTTTGAAAGTCCATTTTGACTGCTAGAAGTACAGCAATCTCCCAAAACTGCTAGTGCAAGCACTTACTCAAAGTATTATCAATTTCATACTGTCTTGTATAATTTAATTTTTTTCCTTAGAGATAACAAAGTTTCTTTTACAAACAGATCAGAAATTCTATGATCACTCAGCGCAATTCCTTCGTTGTGTCAAATTTGTTTAAAAGCAGCTTCTGGGAACAGCACTTGAATCTCCATTGATTCTGGCAAATTTAGTATAGTACATCCCCATCACACCAGAAAACTGGCAGAAGTCATGTAGCTAACATTACACTGGTGTCAGACTTAGTATCCAGAAAAGCTGTTTTAATTTAAACTTGAAGTAAACTGATGCAATTTCCAAGTGTTGATTGCTCTGATGGAAAGAAGTGATGTTTAAGCTGAAGGGAAAATGGGCCTCTGACTTCACAGACCACTCATTTGACAGCACACTTTCTTCACTACCATTTGTGTTTGACTGTTGTGCTGCATATTTTTAATATGCAGGTGCAGAAGTATAGAAAATAATAAGATTTTTGGCAGTTCTAGTGAAGTGTTCAGCCATATAGTCACCCAGATTCTCAGGGAGGAAAGAAGCTGTGGCTTAACTGGGTGTCACTGACTTTCAAGGACTGACTTTATAGATTTCATCCTCAACTGTTTTTCAGAGAGCAGTCCCCTCTCCCTTGCTTTCTGTGGCAAAGGTGTTAGACAGGCTATAACAGACCAGAGCCTCCCAGCACTTCACAGCCCTCACTGTACTGCACACTGAGACTACCCAGGATTTCGGAGACATGAGCTGGTGAGCTCAGACCCCACTACTTCAAAAAAGACCCCCAGGCACTAGAACTAAGGGAGAATAGCACTTCACATGAACTGAAGCATAGCTGACTTTCCACACAAGGAAGAGCAAAATAATTTTTTTGAAAGTTAACTGAACTTTTTGAACATCACCAGCAGTTCATCTTTGAGATCACACTGAGTTCCCTGTGAAGATCTGGGCAGCTTCATATCCTGGCTGGCAGTATTGCAGTGAGTCATTACGAAGCAGATCCTGATCCAAAAGGGGAGTAAACCTCTCCTGTGCTGATGTAAGGAAATGTTGAGATGTCAAACATAGGTGCTACACGTCAGGCCTGTCTGAGCCTGCAGGCTCCAGAGTCAGATACACCATGACCTTCCTGAGCCCTCTGAGCAAACATCACAGACTGCTCACAGCCTTCCCTGTGTGGCCAAAAGCTGATGTGTGAAAGGGTGCTGAGGACACTTATCAAAATGAGAGGGGGAAGCAAAGCTCTGCAAATATCAGAGGACTCCTCTCTCCTCAAGTCTGCAACCTTTCCCTGAAGGGAGAATAAAAATCAGAATCCAGAAGACTAAAGCTGCAGGGTTCCTCTGTCACCTCTTCCCTGAGGAACAAATCATATCAAATTTACACATTGATTTAATTAATTAACCAACTCAAATATTGCATGGGTAGCTGTGAAGCTCTAACAAAGGCACGCATCAGGCAGACACAAGGCAGCCAAATGAAGCTACAGAACTTCTGTAGTGAATGATTTCTCCCCATGATTAGATTGATTAATGTGCTGGTAAGCATTTGTTTCATTAGGTACAAACTGCAACAAACTGTTGATATGCCTGCAGGATGTGTATTCACAGTGCTACTGAATGGGTTTTGAAGCTCATTTGTGAAGTTGTCAGGCTCAATACAGATAAACATTATGTTTGATATTGTTTTTGTGGGGAGAGATTTGCAAATTACATTGTTAATCCATCTCTGAAGGCAGGAAGCTTTTATTGTCTAAGAAAAGTGAACTTGTTAGATGACATGTTTTGAAGATAAAGTGCAAGTGCACAATATTTTTCTCCAGTGAGTGTTGGAACTTCTTCCTCTGAGAAAAATAAGTAAACGTTTCCCTAAAATAGCAAGAAGCAACTCATTTTGATCACACAGCTTACAAGAGCCCTGTACATGTTCACACTTCTTTCTGTCTCACTGTGCTCACTTGACTAGAGATTGACTTATTAAACCTAAGTATCTAACTTGATCCTGTAATAAAACACTTAAAATTTATGAGATAAGTTCATGTTCTTTTCTTTGCTCTTCTGTGCACATGTACAGAGCTACACAGTTCTAAGGAGCCCCCTGTCACCTTCCTTTCAGTTCAACTCTTCCGATATTAAAATACTGTTATTTTTCATCATTAATGTTTTTATTCTATTGATAGCATATTTGAGGCTGGATAGTGACTTCAGACAGTAATTTTGATTGTGTATGTGTCCTGTGTGCCTGGAATCACCTCCTTTTCTACTTGATCTGATTGAAGGTATTATCCATCTCTAAACTCCTTGTTTCTCTGATACCCTTAGACTAAGAGTACAACATAAATGTAGCTCTAAAGGTAATTTCACTTTCAAAACATGTACTAAGCTCTTAATAGTGTAATAGACCAACTCATGGATATCTCCCCATCGAAGAATATTATTTGAAGAACAACTTAAAAAACATTTGCAAGATAGTTCTGGACACAAAAATATGTTCCTTGTTTCTCACTGGTGAGATGAGATATGTGTGAGAACTACCAGCAAATTAAACTCTATGGTCCAACATCTCATCAAAGTCCCATCACACAGTACATGGACATGTTCTGTACACAGGTGCAACGTTGCACTGGTTCCACTACTGAGCTTATGCACTATCTTAATTTCTGAACATTGCCCTGACAGCAAAATGGCTTTTTTTTTTTTTTCTCAAAACATACATGCAATTAATACCAGTCATGCAGAAATCAATGCTGAAGAACACATAACACCATAGAGATTTATCAGCTGTGTTTGTAGGTCACACTCTCTTTGTAGAAAGAGCTGACCTTATACATAAAGCAAAATAATTGAGGGCATGCACATCACAGACAACAGCAATAAAGCTTTTCCTGCCTGTTTGTCCTCTGTGCCGTTATTTAGAGTATTTGCAAATAGCTATGAAATTCTAGCACCTTAAGTTACTCAATGAAGCTGCAGAGACATTAGTGGTAGAGTCACAGCACCATCACCTAACTTGAAGTCCATAATTCTGTCAGATAATCTCAGTTATCCCTTTAAAATCACAGGTTTCTCTGCAGAATAAAGCAAGGCACTGAAGTCCTGCTGCATAGGGTCAGCCAGAAACTTCTCTGCTCTGACTCTGAAGGAGATATAAAGTGACTAACTTAGCCAGCTGAGAGAGGTGCCTAAAGCTGAGGTATAAATACTTCCCCTAGGATGGGTATTTTTAGAAATGGGTTGCTGAAACTATTAATTCTAAAAATAAAAAAATACAGCTTTACAGTTCATATTGCTACTTGCTATGTAGTATATAAGATACTTCTGCTTTCACCCTCAGGTTTTACTGGAGGTTGCTTTGTTTTCCTGCGGATAAAAATTTTCTCTTTCTTAAGTCTGCCCCAAATTTTTCTGCAAATTAAGATGAAGAGCTCTTGGGCTGCAGAAAGATACATTGGGCAGAAGAAATTCAAAGGACCTTGACCAGTTTGCAAAGAAGGAAATTTACATCTTTTTACACCAGCCAGCACTGAAGAAAACCTTCTCAGAGAGAAACAAATCTTGAGTGATGCACACTAGAACAGAGACATCTGTGTAATGCACAGGTTCACTGACATGCACTGCAGCAGGGATGTGTCAGAGAAAATTCATAAGAAAAGAGTGCTTTTTCCTCTGCCTGTTTCCATTCAGGTCATGAGATTGTGGGGAGCAGGATGTGGAAGGGAGGAAATGCTGTTATTCCACATTACATACACAAAACTAAGGGAAAAGTCCACATCAAAGGCAGCACTACTTGGAGACAGAAGCTCTTGGCTCTAAGTATTGGATCACCCTTTCTCCTCTGGATTCTCCTGGACACCATCTGCCCTTGCACAGTCACGCTCAATAAATAGCACACACTAAAATAACCAGTACAAGGCAGGCATTACAGCCTCCTCTTTCTCTGAAGAGACAAGCACCCTGAAAACAGCAAAAAAAGAAAGTGTGTGTCAGACCTGCTTCTACAGTGGTTCAAATAGAATGGTAAAGCAGGGGAGCATTCCTACATGTAGTTTAAGGAGCCCAGGGCATTACTAGGCCTTCTAAACAGCACTCCTGGCAATTTCTCAAGCACAGTGAGCATGACCACTACACAGAGCTTTGTGCATAAGCTCACACCAAGAAAGAGTTGGTCGTGTTTCTGACATGACTGGTGCTTTGGAGGGATCCTTGAATACAGCTATGTCTCTTGCTGGTTAATGAGGGCTTTGAAAAATTGCTCATCTTGGCCAGCACAAAAACAAGCATTCATGGAATGGAAACCTTCCCCCTTTAACTGAAAAGCTCTATGTAAGCAAAAGGTTGCTTCGTGTTTGACACTGTTTAGCAAAGCGTGGCAATGAGTGAAGTCTCCTGCCCCTTTACAGAGCTTGGTATTTAGATGCATTCTCTTTTGTGCTAAAAATAACAAAGGCAGTATTTGGAAGAAATCAGAATAGATGAGCTGATACATTATTGATAGAAGTTTCAAGCAGCCTGCCACTCTGTTTTGTTATGTGGTTGAAGCTCAATTTTTAATGAAGCAACCTATGAAAATCTGATGGGGTGAAAAACATGACCTCTAAATGATACTGTACACAGAAGTTCCCATCAGTTCAGATAGCTGAACTGCCCTCTTTCACATCCCATCAGAGATTTACCTCAACTTGACCCTACAGTTTACAGGCAACAGAGACAATACCCTGACTCAGACAGGAAAGGTGGCATTAGAGGGATGCACAACTCTGAAAGAGGACTAAACAAACTGGCCTTTTCTCCTATTGTGTAGAGTTTCCATCATGTGCATACTGACTAATGCTCCATCCTATTAGAAACACACCTCCAATTTGTTGAGAACACGTTTACTAAAACATTGTTTATACAGAAAAATCCATGGGAATCACACCATTAAGTGCACCAGGAGCAGAACAGCATAACAAGGAGGTACACTGAATACCCAGAAAATACTAGCAGAAACAGGTTTAAAAACATATAAGCATAGGATTAACAGAAGCCAGTCCCGGAGCATTTGTTCTTTATGATGCAAGAAAGGAGAATTTATGCAACTGGGCTTTTTTTGGTAAGGGGTTAAGTCTTCTATCTAGAATAACTCTTTTGCTGTCATTTTGACTTAGGCCTTATTCTCTACAGTTGTGATAACATCCTCAAACTGCAATCAGAGAAACTGCTCTTCCATCTTCTAGACCCATTTTCTAAAATCTAGAAATAAAGCACATATAAATAATCCTCTTTCATTCAATTACCTCCTAATCTGATGACAAACCAATATGTGCTTCTGATTCCCAAAAAACTAATACTTCCACAATGAATACTGGCTAATTTATAGTTGCTGCTCTATATACAAAATGTAATCTACTGGCCTGGAGTAAAGTTACATTGATGATAAAAAGATGACATTCATGGGTTGTATTCAAGAGTTTACTACTCAGAATAAGGAAAGAATCAATGGAAAATACTTTCATAAAATTAATAAGATGTGATCATATATCAGGGAGATAGTATAAATGATTCAGCAACACAGCATGTAAAAAAAGAGAAGCTCAACACACTTCACAGAGAATACTAAGTCATGAATACAGAACTTTATATAGTAAAAGTTAAATTTTTCCCTGGCCTTCCTGAATTAACTTTGATGAAAGCAGTGGAATCACATCTGCAGATTCCAAGTGGGAGCTGGCTGTACAGGGCTCTCTATCTGCCCAGGTAAACTGTCCTTATTCAGTTAATGTTCTCAGAGATGTCGTGGATGGGTGCAAAATCACCAATCCGTCTTCAATGAGTTTTCTAGTTCTTGAATCAGCATTTTTTAATTCTTCAACATATGTTACTACATTTCTAAGTGATACTATAAGTTTCTATATTGTACCAATCTTCAGAGAAAATTCAGAAATACTATGGAGCATTCACTGGCACTTCATAAGTGAAACTGTTAAGGTACAATACAAACATACTATAACCCTCTCATATTATAACTCATGAACGTGAAAAGGTATTCCTAACATATTACTCAAAGAGCTTCGCTTGTTATCACTAATCACTTCACAACAGAGTATAATCACTTTCACAATGGAAGAACAAGGAAAAGGGGAAAAGAGCGAAAGAAAAGAAGTAGAACAATACTTGTCAAGAAAAACGTCAAAATTAGAACCTTGATCTCCTCTGAGTTACACTACCGAAAATCCACCAAGAGCAGAGAGACTTTTGCTAAGTGTTGCATTCAGAAATCACCTGGCTCTCCAAAGTGACCTACATTCAAGTCATGCTTAATCACAAGACCCCTCTTCTTGCCAGACATCTGAACTTAGCTCCAGCAGGATATCTTTTCTTTCTCCAATTTGTTCTAACTACTACACTTATGTGCCTCTTGGACTGAGATTCACAGACAACTCTTTTAAAATATTAAGCACCAAATTAAACCTCTTGTTTTGCTACCTAGCAGAGTGGAAGAATGACCTTGTGATTAAAAGGGCTGGACTAGGATTCAAAACTCTGGTTTAATTCCTCACTTCATGAGAGAATCTTTGTATGGCTTCATATAAATCACTTACTAAATCTCTTTCCGCTTCAATTTCTTGTCATAAAATAGGGATAAATGATTATATTATCCCTGTGGCCATGCCATGAAGATTTGCATAGCCTCTAGCTGCCCAGTGCAATGGTGTGTCAAAGACAGCAGCAGACTGCAACGATGACTTAGCAATTCCCTTCCTGCAAATTATCCCACATATCTTGCTAGAAAGCTTAGGCCTGCTACAAAATCAGTTAATATGATTCTCTTCAACCAGAATGAGAGCACATTTACAAAATGGGAGCTGAAGGAAGGCCCTCAAGCCTACTGGAGCAGGCAGAGCAAGATGTGCCATGCATACATGACAATTCACACTCTGCAGTCTGCCACTGCTATCACCACACGTAGTGACTGCACCCTACTACAAATATTTTGCTTGTAGCAAGGGATCCCACTGTTTGATATGACCTATCATTAGAATGTTACAGCAGCACAAGCTGGCTCAAGCTTGAAATAAATCTAACCAGAAATGGCCCCAAAGGGATAATCTGTATTCTGCACACAGCTTGCTGCAAACCCTGGGCTGCTCCTGCTGCCTGTGCCTGGCACAGGGCTGGTGTCCCAGGACACTGTGGGGTGCCATGGACAACTAAACATGAGCAAGGGTGAACAATGCTGCTCCACAAACCTGGGGACTGGGATTCCCTCCCCCTCCCCTGATGCTTTTAGGGGGTTAACTTTCTCACAATCAGATATTGGGACAATCTAGAGTTTCAGGCCCACAGCCCGTCCAGCAGCTTGAAGCGAGGGAGTTAAGCATGATGCCCCTGATAATTTGTGTGTTTCTCATGCAGTTCTGTTTACCTCAGAGAATAGCTCAGATTCATGTGGTGGCTCATCTGTTTGTTTCCCAGGAGTGTCCTCCTCATCAGGTACAAATGACTTGTTGTTTCCCGTCCTGTCTGCCTCCTTGGTGACGGATAGATGAGCCCCGTTCCCTGAGCTCTGGGACTCTAATGTGATCTGGGTCGTGCTTGTGGCGGCACGGGGGGAGAGCAGAGCAGGCCAGGGGCAGTTAACACTGTGAGAGCTAAAATCTCTTTGTAGCTGGGCATGTTCGTGTGCATTTCCAGCCTACCTGCAACCCGCTGCCAGCTGCTTCCCCAGCTCAGGGGAACAATGGCTCCAGGAGCAACGCTGGCAGGAAAGCAGATCTAAAAATAGATCTTTGGAGGGCTAGAATCAGAGGGGCAACATTTTGAGAAAGTGTATCTTTACTGGGTTTACTAGCAGGTATATTTTATGCAAAGTCACCGTGTTTATTGCCTTGGACTCTTTGAACACTCCTCAGGCCCAGTTCTACCCTCGCTTAGAGGCAAATGGAAAGCCACCAATCCGTTCCTTTTACTTATTTACCTTTAGAGTTATGCAACTTGTAGCCCAAGTCACAATCCAATGTTTTGCTGGCTGCTTGCCTGATGACAGAAGATGCAATTGTAGCCTACACTCTTTTCGTTTTTTCTTTAGAAGCTCATTTTTATAAGCAGTCTTAATTTGGCAGTTACACTTCAGCAGAGATCACATGCACATTTTTTCTTTTGATTCACATAGTTTCAGATGCCCTGCACTCCATTCAAATTCAGCTCCATGCACAGTGAAGCCAAGTTTCACCAGCACTATGACTGAAATCATACATTTCTGGGAACATCACAGTTACAACAGAAAACCTTAAACTGACCCCATTTCTGTCAAATCTGGCTAGAGATTCATCAAAAAAGTTCACGAAGTCCTTAACAAAACTAAGTAAAAACTCAGTCTCAGCTCTTAATGATATCCACATGAGTTGTGTTGCTGACAGCAGAGGCAGCAGGATTGGGATCCCTGTTAATTAACCTCCACATTTTACACTGTGCACAGAAAATATTTCACACAATTACACTTGTCTCAATCAACTGGTTCAATTAATAAAAACAGGTCTGGGAACATGCTCCCACTGGATTTGGGGCAGAATCTTTGGTTTGCTTGCATTCTCTACATTCTCTGATAGGAAATCCTGTTGATTTCATTTTCATCTTTCTCTCTCTCTCAATTTGAAAATAGAATCTATGATTTTCCATCATTTCCACTTAGATAGAAATATGTTGTGAAAGGTAATTTTATTGCTGAAAAATAATCTTCCTAATGTCAGCCATTATTTCACTCTCAGTGTGACAACTAGGGTAAGTGTTGGAAATCACTGTATGTTTCAGCTAAAGTATCTTGACAACACAAACGAAGAAGAAAAAGGTAGTCTTTTTGTTAATGAAAACTGCACTGTTATTTTGGTCTATAATGGAGAGATTCATGTAAATGATTGCCTGTCGTTTATACTAAAGTAAAATAGCAAAAAAATAAAGCAGCAAGCAGGAATAGTGATTTCTTTCCTTCCTCCTTGAATTTGCTCTTATATTTACTATAATCAGCCCTTTCACAACAATTTGCCTCTGATATAATGTTCATGGTTTTCTTACTAAAATAAATTGAAATCCATCACCAGATTGAGGCTACCAGCTTTGCAAAAACTAGGGAAACTGTAGCCATGCACTTTTACAAGTAAACATTATCCTATCTATAGATCTATAAGCATGTGGTACATAATATTATACAGTAAAAACTATCCCAACCCTCTGCAATTAACACAACCACCTGTATGTCAAGTCAGAGTGGAGGATTCCTTCCTTTGGGGATTGAGGGACAGATGATATCTCCTACTGCTCTCATCCCTCAGGGCTCTTCTGCAATGTTACATTTCTCCCTTTTCTTCACTGCACCTGCAGACAAAAGAGCTGTCCTCCTATGTCAGGAGTGCAAAATTAAAGTTCAGAGACATGAAGAATAATGTCAATAAAGTTGCATTAATTTATATTTTTTTGCCCAACTTGAATGTTGAATAAAGGAGAGAATTTAAAATTTTTCATAGTTTGCTCCTCTTTCGTACCTAGTGAATGAGAGCATTGTTATTAACTCCATAAACAAGCTTTCAATTAGCTTTAGCAATCAGGTCTGCAAAGTCCAAGTGGCAGAGAGAGCTGCAAGAGATCTGAAACCACAGTGGGCAAAGTAAAACCCAGCAGCATCTTCAGTAAAGATGCTTCAGTATCTCAGAGCTCTGATGACTTCCTGTGTCAATTATTGTTCTCAGCAATTTATTCACCTCTTAAAAACTCTCCCCTTGAAATTCTAGGTCATCAGATCTGCCCTTTGCAATCATATTACAATCTCTTAAATTTATGCTTTGCATTCAACAGAGAATTTCTGATTAAGTTTTTCAGCTTGATTTTTCAACTATCCAGAAACTCCAGTTAGTGCTTAAAGCAGATGGAATATGTGAAGCATTTGCTTCTTGGATTTACAGATTGAGATGATGCATATTGGTATTGCATTTGGGCATAACTTACTCACACAAGGAGTCTTTTCTAATGGAAATAGCTTCATTTAAGGGGGAGTGAGCAAAGAATTTGCCAAATTGGATGAGAATTCCCTGAATCTATTGCTGGTGCAGATCTAACCTTCTTTTCACTGCCTGATGAAGAAAAACAAGTAAAAACAAATTAATAAACACTTCTAGAATTTTAAGAGGGACACAAATTGACAGACAGCAGTGACTCACTGCAGCACAGTTCTGTAGGACAGCAAGAAGTCCCCAGGCTCCTGATTTCAGGAAAGTGATCCTGAACTTCCTGTTGGGGAAAAGATGGAGCAAAACTACTCTGGCTTGGCTTCCTACCTGACAATACTGCCATATACATATACTTATATATATATATATATATACACACACATATAAAAGTTGCCTATGAAAAGCACAGTCTAGGACAATGAAAATACAGGAATTCTATATGAAGAGTTTGGACCAATTCTGTAGCAGCTTGTTAATGAAAGAAAACTGTCTCACTTTGCTGAAAGACACCATTTTTCTGCTGGGGCAGTGAAAGACACTGAGAAGGTTCACCTGGTGAGGGAGAGAAAATAAGATTTGTGCTGTGATTCTTAAGTTGCTTCTAGGGTTTTCCTTCTTACATGCAAAACAAAAGCAAACAATTTGAAAAAACTTGTGCAGCAATTTGGAAGCATTTCCCATGTCAAACAGCACCACAGGGAGAGAGTCCCTCGTGCCCTACAAAGAGGTTTTCCCATCAAGTTTCATTGCAGCAGTGTTAGGCAATAGACAGGGACCTTGTCAGCCTTTACTTTCTCTGTAGACTTTTACCTGTCAAAGTCTTGAGAAATAAATTCATTTTTCTATGCTAATATTTAAAAGCAAAGACACCCCCTTCCTTCAAACGACTGCCCTTCCCAACGGAAGAAAGACAAAAAGCCTGGCAGTACCGAATGCTGCTCCTCTTGCACAGAAATGAAGAGGTCTTCCATAAGCTGTCAGTCTGCTGATGACCAGGAGAGTCCTGAAAGTAAAAGTTGGAATCTTTACCTCTGCCCAAACATGTACATGGTTTCTGAGCTCAGGAGTGGTCTAGCAGGGAATTTCCCAAAGTAAGAAGTTATAGCAGAGACAGGTAAAGATCCACAGTTTGCCTCGGGCTGTTTTCCAGCACCAACAGATTGCATCTGTAGGGGCACGTATCTGCATTGGGGGAGCCTTCACAGCAAGAATGTAACGAGCCACAGGAAACCTCCTCTGAAATGGGACATTCACAGGGGCCTGAGCCATCCCACCATGAGCTCACACAGGTCCCCAAAACCTCCACAGCCTGCCTGAGCTCCCTGCCAGGAATGTAGACCTGCTGGGCACTAACTGCTTGCACACACACACATATGCCCACCTGGACTCTCAACGCAGGGAAACACAACTCACATTGATTCTCTGAAATTTAACCCAAGCACCGCAGCAGGAAGGAAATGAAATTTGTTATTTCCAGTCCTCCAGACCTCCTGCCCCTCTTCTGATGTAGGCAGCATCCCTGTTCTCATGGCAGATGGGCTCCTTTACTTCCTCCTCTGTGAGCACCTTGTAAACCAAGTGCTCTCCTCCTAGAAACAAACACCCATGCTCTGTCCTCTTTGCCACTGTGGGTGTCACAGAACTGTAGAACAGTTTAGGTTGGAAGGGACCTCAATGATCATCTAATTTCAACCACATGCAGGGAGATAGTTATTTTTACTGCACTATTTGAAGAAAAAGTGATTTTTTTCTTCTGAAGCAAAAAAACATCTCTCTAGAGGCCGACAGAAGCTGAGGCCTGATCTCGATGCACTGTTACCTGTGACTAATGTTAACTAGTGCAAACAACCTCACTTACACTGCTAGTGAAACATGCAAAACAAGGATCAATGATTTTTCACACCAAATTATGGCAGAAATTTAAATATGAATTTGCTCTTACTTTCTATTAATAGCAAGCAACATGTTTAGTGACCCAGTCATTCTTGGGAACTGATTTTAAACCTCACACTCAGGCACTTTTGTGTGGCAAATGTTAAACCAGCATGGGAAAGGGTATATTTTCTGATATATTTTCTGCAGGAAGGTCTTTAAGTACTTAAGCCAGAAGTAGAAAAAGCTTTCAAAAAAATATTCACTTTTGGGATTAAGTGGTATTTCTTGAGGTTCACATTTTAGTCAGGACTATAGTACCAGCAATCAGCAATCTGTTGTAAATTGGACAGACCTAGAAATATAAGGGCAAGTCTTAGCTTTCATATAAGATTAGATAAGGAAGAAGGAAAAAGAAAGCAAAGGCCTCAGTATCTTTGAAATTCCATGGGTATTATGCACCCAACATCATACTCTGAAATGTCTTAAATTTTTTTTCAGCTTCTTGGGATTTTTTTAGTATGTTTTGAGAAACAACAGCCTTATTTACAAATCCTACCAGAGATTGTGCTTGCTTCATATTAGGAGTGCAGCAAAACCTTCAGCACCACTCCACCTGCCTGAGACAAAATCTAGTTCTGCTCAAGACCTTTGCACTCAGGAGAGGCTCCTCCAGAGCACAGGAGGCAGCAGGGCACACTGGACTTTACAGATCCCAGACTCTGACACCCCTGTCAACTCCAGGCATCCTGCTGGTTATGGCAATGCTGCATTTCTCAGCAGCCACTCTACCAGCACTCATGAGGAATAAAACAAAATATATCCTAAATATGATGGCCCAAAAGCATAAAAGAGTTTGGGAACCCTTTTTCGGGACAAAAAAAGGAAGGTTTAGGGACAAAGGATTACTGTTCACTACTTGTTTGTATAAAATCTAATCTCATGCAGTTAATAGTCATCCATATACAATGGAATGCAGTTGTAGGGAGCAACTTATTTTCTCATGCAGCATGTTCATTTGTGGGTGGATAATGGGAATAGCAATGGGTTGGCTGGGCCTGGTAATAGAATGCTTTGCAGGTATGGCAAAAAACCTAAACCACAGCAATTATCAAGTTGAGTTTGCTGTTCCTCAGAATAAAATCTCTATTGACTATTCAGGAGGGTATTTGTCCAGCACCCTGCAAACAGGGCAGTGATTTGGGATGGGGACACCTTTATGTTACTGCAGACTTATTCTTCAAAAAAGTTGTAATTTGGTCGTGGATGACCAGGAAAATGAGCCAATTTTCTCATGGTCATACAGAGGCTTGCCTGGTTGGGAAAATTTCTGGTCTTTTCAGAATCTTGAAAATGCTTACTACAACTTTATTTTTTTTAAAGAAATGGGAGGTGGGTTTTACCCATATTTTTAGAATCAGGACAGAATTCAGAACTTTATTTGTAGCAAAAGCGAAGCTAAAAGGCTTGAAGGAAGGAATTTTGACATTCTTTTTAGAAGATAATTTATGAAGAAGAAAACCCTACTTTTCAAATCTATGCTTAAACATAAAAAAGAACTATTGCCTAAAAGTAGCCATTTTCCTACTTTCTCATGCTAATGCCTTGTTTATAACTGACACCTTTGCTGCCTACCACTATATCAATTTCACTTCCCCAGAGAAAGAAAAACCAGATCCTGTGACTAGTGTACTGGATTGATAATCTAGCCTAATGCTGACAGATAAATGCACTAATTTTCTTCTGTGGTTGGCTCCACATTGCAGAGTAAATCTGCTTCTAACAACTGTCTCAATAGGCTCTGTAACCTGTCCAAGAGATGATGTCAAGTGCTACAAGGGCCTAGGGCTAGTATGGCAGGTAAGAGTTACCACTGGGATAAAGTTACAGGTGAGGTTTTGAATGAGAGGGTTATTTTAAACGAAAGCCTGGCTGGAAATACAGATTGCTTTTTAAAATGTCAAAAGAGTAAAGGAATAAAGAGCAACTTTTATAATTTTGAGAGGGTCGACATCTTTTGTATGAAAATCAGCATGTTCTTAGCTAAGGTATTGCAATATCCAGGAAACACAAGGAGTCATTTCTCTGGGTAATAGTACTGGGGAAAATGGTGTGCTTTGCCCTGTGTTTGCTGGACTTGGTGGTAGCACAGAGTCTGTGGAGCACTGGGACTGTTCATAGCTCAGGAGCAGAATTCAAGCCTGAGCAGCATTCCCTAAGCACAGGAGGGTGCTGGAGGGTACTGGTGCCTGCTCCCACCTCCTGGGTTTCCAAAAGCCTCTGTGCAGGCAGGTACCAGGGCTGACTCCAGGCTGTGCACTCAGGCAACGATGACTGTGTTGAAGGCTCACTGGACATACAAACTACAGACGTTGGAAGGAGACAGGACTTGTTATTTCAAGGTTTAATTCCAATGAGGGGGGAAAAATGCAAAACAGTAAACTATTTTTTTTTTTTTATCATTTCATGTCAAATATTTGGGACATTTCTAAGAATTTCAGCAGTAATGACAGAGCCAGGAGGGTCTCAGTGTTGCTTTGGTCTTACTGGTTTTCTTGTTGAATTCCAGGATCACTATGCTGGTTGCTACCAATTTATAGCACTTTGATGTTCATTTATCATTTTGACCAAAAGAGTAACTTTGGTGGGCATTTATTGATTCCCTCTTTGGAAAAGATCACAAGAAATAGCTTTTTAAATAAAAAGGGTCTTTGGGTTATATGGATAACCCTGGCACTGAGGGATATGTCTCTTAGTCTGCTCTCATGTCTAATATGTTCAGTCAGCTCCCACTCCCCTAACCTGAAACAAAAATAAAACCTCATTTTAATCACATCTTTTTCTCCTGATTTTCACTCTCCACCTCCTGACCTTTCCATGTGAAGAGGATCACGCAGAACATTTCAGCTTTTCTTAGGCTAACTTTTGCTCACTTTGAATAGCACTTATATAGGTCAATAGCATCACTTCCCCTTTCGCCCCCCTCCCCATCACAGAAGAAATACAGGATCTAACCTCTTTAATGCATCAGTTAACAGGATGACTGTTTGTTTGTTTATGGCACAGGAAGTTTGATATTTAAATGAAACTAAATATTCAAGAGAGAAACTAACTTTATAGAGTCTGCTCTTCTCTCTTTTTTTTTTCATATTTGTACCAAGCACATCTGGCTCTGAATAAGGCTCCTTAGTGCTATTTCAATATGACTAACAGTAACAGCAGGAGTACCCAGACCACAAACTCCAGCATTAACAATGGTGAATCTATTCTCATTACAGAATATATGAAAAAAATGCTATATTAATAGTGTGTATACTATGGCATGCACAAAATCCCCTGTACATTGTAGGAAAACTACAGTTCACTGATTTCCTTGCTACAGAAAAATGCCAAAAATCAGCCAATCCCTGAATGAAGCAGGTCACTGATTTGGTCATATTCCAATATGTTATTGTTATAGTCACAAAGAGATGATAAAATGCATGTAGGAAGGCATAGAGAGAAACTGTTCTTTGACAGCAACAAAGGTATAGATATTTTGTGCATTTTCTGAAATTTTCTACAATTAGCATAGATTTCTTTTCTACTTTTNCCCCCCGAACATTTCTGAATGCCCTGGTTTCCTGAGCAGAGGAAGCTAAAAGTTTCGGTAACATTTCAGGCTGTCTGTTTATCTTTTAATTGTGTATGACTATTCAGTGAACCCAATCCTGCTCCTGTGGAAGTCTAATGAGAACTTGGGTACTAAATTCCCTGGGAACTGGATGAAGCCTCCAACTACTGACTTTGTAAGGCTTCAGCCATGCAAAACTCTGCTGGCACAAGTAACGCAGAAGAGCAAAAATAAAAATTCTGCTTCTTTGAAATGTTTAACCACAGCTCATTTGTTAATACAGTAGTTGAAAGGTGAAAAAACTCCCACTGATTCTAAAAAGTATGGAAAAATGTATTATGTTTTGGACTGAGACGCCTTCGCTAGATGTTAGCTTTGGAAATATTTAGACATAAATCAATTTCGTCCCAAAATAGAGTCCAAAAGAAAGAATCGTCAGGAAGTGGAACAAAGTCCTGCATTGTGCTCCATGGAATACTTGTCGGGATGTGGCACTAGAGGGCACTACCACATCGTCCCCAAAGGCACCAGGACAAAGGACACGGGTGCCCGGCTCTTAACTTGCACACTCCGCTTTATGGCTTGAGAAACAAATTTTAATCACATCGCAGAAATTATTAATTTTTTAATAGTGGTGGGACTTCAATAAAACGCAATATTATTGAGCATTTAGTGCATGGAGCCTTCGTGCCATAAAGTTCTGACACTTTGGGCGGCAGAGCTCATTAAAAATGGTCTGCACTGAGTTAGCAGTTCTCATCAAAACAATTCAAGGAGGCTGTATTTGGGAATTACGCTGCTGAATTAGCACAACAAATAAGGAATAATATGGGGCATAAGGCAAAGGAAACTTACACTTGGGCTGCTTCCTTTCTTTATATTCAGTGCTGCTTACAGGCACCCTGCTCAAATGAGTTTGGGGGAAGAGCTGAAACTGGGAATCATGGGGGAAATAAGGAGAGAGGTAGAAGGGAACTCTGCTTTTCTCTCTAATAAATGCTACTTGCAACAACTTGCAATAATTGCCTAACTGCATTTATTAAAATAAATGTGCCTCACTGAAGGGAAGGGTCAAAAACACTTGAACATTCCACGTTTAGGCATTTTTTAAATTTATTTTTTTAGTGTTTTCTTTGATGGGTATGCAATGCTTGTTTCACTCAGTGTTAGAGGATAAATACAAATGAAGGTTTTCTTTCAATGGTTCTGGCTGAGAGAGAGCACAGAGGTCGCTTTCAAGGTGACTCGATTTTTGTTTGATAATGGTGAGTCCCCTGTTACTCAAGAAACTACTTTGTAGTCCATTGCTATGCACCTGAAAATTTCCCACTGACTTCCAGGGGAAATTTGGCTGCTCAGGAATGTGGGATTGGGCTCTGGAATGGCAGTCAAATACAGAGAACTTATCAATGCACAAAAATTTAACCCTTCGATGGAACCAGTCACAAGCTTAAAGCTGTACATGCATATATTACCTTGCTTCATATAGAAGACAGCCAGCAATATATTCACTATAGTAGTAGATTATAAGGAAAAAAAATCCAGTGAGAAGGTTTGGGGTTTTTTTTTTTAAACATTTGGTTCATCCAAACATCTAGCTTCTTAAGGCTTCATCTGATCTAAATCCGATTTCTGAAAGCTCTTGAAACTTGGCATCTAGTTCAGGGCACAATCCAACTCTCTTTAACCAGATAAGAATTCAGCCATTTATAATTGTAGTTAGAGGCAAGTCCGTGGTTATAAAAAGACCCACTAAAGTTCCTGCACTGTGCGTGGAACTCTGCAAGTGAGCACTTCATTTGTGAAATGCTATTTCTAAATTTAATTTTTAAATCAGTTTATTGGAAGTATTAAATCTGACCTGCTTTATGGCACCCATCAGGTGGAATGGTTGCCTACTAAAATGGTCTCGTTTAAATGGGGCTGGGAAGAAAGCAGAGATGTTTCTGACTTGGAGGCCTCCGGTGTCAGATCCCAATGGGCATCACCAGAAGTTACTTGCAAGCTGTAGACAGAAAGGCACCAAAGCAGGGTGAGTGGGTTGCCTGTGAGGCCAGAATGTCTGAATTCTATCAAGTGCTGCTGAGGAAAACAGCTTGAAGGTCACATGTGATAATTGGGAAGAGAATCCAGCAGCCGAGAGGGGATCCTGTGGCTCATGGGATGAGCACCAAGCTCCAGATTATCTTAATATGTTTCTTCATTAAAGGAGCAATAAGAGACCCTTTGGCTATGAAGACAGTGCAGCTGGGGTAATATTAAATAAAGAAGCCAAGTCCTAAGGTTTTGACAATTGTGTGTTTCCCTATTATGAGTTATGGAAACCTTGTTCTGTGCAGACAAGCCTGAGAAGGGATGAGTGAGCAGAATGCAATGTCTTTCCTAATATAAAAAGATTATTTTTCATTTTGGCAGATTTAGGAATGTAAAATGTTCACTCTGTAGCTAGTTAAAGGCTTACCATAATTGCTCTCCTACTGCTATTGCGACAGGATTTTCTGTCTTGTCCGACTGGTGGATGTTGCTTGGTTTCCAGACTCTGTTTGCAGGGGATTCTGGAGAAGGAAAGGGAGATCTGAGGACAGACCTCCATAGCTGGTGCCACAGACATTCTGCACTGTTCAACTGTTCATAACTCACTTAATCCAGGCTGAGAACACGCCTTAGAAACACACAGAAGCCAAAACATGAAAGGGAACCTTTGCCTACTCCCTTTCCAGGGAAGCAGCTATTTGGGCAGCACAAAAGTATGAGACAGGGAAAAACCTAGCCAGGCTAAAGTCAGCAGCAAAACATGCCAGAAGATTTGGAGTTTTACCCCAGACAACACCAGATGAACATTAAGAATTGAGTAAATTCCCTTTGCCTGAGCCTGCATCTCCAAACAGAGGCCTCAAGCCCAGTGGCTGAGCATTCAGCTGGGACCAATATGTTTCTGGAATAAGAAATTCTTATTCTGGAATAAGAAACCCAACAACTATTTATTATGTCCTAGTGAGATACTCTGCAATCCAAGGTCAAAACTCCAGCTTCAAGCAACCCAAGTATTATGCACAGAAAGACAGATGTAGGCACCAATTTAGTTACTAATTCATGTCAATATAAGATCAACCCCAAAAAGCAGAATCCAAGCACTCCCAAAATTTGGACAAGAATTCTAGTTCGGGCTTGCAAGCAGGTCTGCATGTTCAAATGGGTAGTCAAAGACAACCAGGCTTCTTTTGTCAGAGAACCACTTTCTCAACTCTGCCAGCAGTGCTTCAGACTGTCTGACATTTTGTGTGGTATCTATTTTTTTTTTTAACACAGAATTAAAAGGAAAAGAAAAAAATCCTTAACCCAATATCTTTAGAGCTTTTGTTTTGGTTTTTCAAGTTTTCTGTTTCTGAAAAGAGCACCAAGTAATCTGTTGACAAGAGAAGGAAAAATATAGTTAAGTAAGGAAAAACATGCTGCTACAGTAAAACTGTGTCAGATTCTATTAATTCAGTTTTTCATTGTCTGATATTTCCAGGCACAGTGGGCTTTTTGGTAGACCTCTGAGCTCTGTTTTCTAACAGAGGCGTAGCACAGGGCCTGTCAGGAAGAGGCAGTGCTCTCATTGTTATACACCTCAAAGAGACAATATAATCCTCATGCCTTCAGAAGGGCCAGGACTGAACCCCAAAACAACAGCCCTGTCTTCCTTTAGAAGGGTGAGCAAAGCTCAGTCAAAGCCTTGTTAGTGCATGCCTATGAATTATTCCCTCATCAAGTGGCCGATCACACTACATTAATATCGTGGGCACATTCTGCTTTGTTAGCAAACCTGAATTCCACTGCGGCACTAATGAAGGACCAGTCCTCATGTAAGACATGATATCTTCAGGATGTGTCTATTCTGCTATGAAATTATTTTCTTTTGTGAAGAGTATTATGAAATTACTAACTGGAAAATATTTAAACACAACACAAGGGGGGAAATGTCTCTTTTGGGGAAGATGCATAAATACACAGTAATGTAATTCCAATAAAAGTAAATGTATTAAGTCAATATTAAGCATCTGTTCTTAGTGTGTGAACGAAGGAAAGACCTCAGCCTTTTACATGGCACTCCTACAGAAGTTCATTCTTTATTTGTAGAGATTGAAGCAAGAAGAGGCTTTGGCAGATCCTTGTTCTACCCAGAGTGTTTTGCCAAGTCCACCCAAGTGGCATCATGGTTTCCCTGTTGGATTAAGTGAAATTGGATCCTTACCAGCCCAATACTGAATTTCATAGGTAGCAAAACCAAGAATAACAACAGATTCCTTGGTATTAATTTGAAAGTCTGCCATGAGGCTGAGGCCAGCCTGGGACTGATCAGGCAGAACAGGGGATTGCTGCACACAGCAATGCTGCACTTCAAGGAAACCCATTTTGCCTAGTCTCTCCTCCCTCTACTTGCATCACAACTGAGCAGAAAAATCTAAAATATGCAGGAAAAGAAATCAAGTTATAGCCAGATGTGTTGCACTGAATTAAACATGGTAAACCACAAAACACATTTCCTGAATTTACCTTCTATTTCAGCCTCATTAATATCCATCTACCTGGAGGAATGTATCTCTGAGATTGCACGTCCCTCAATAACATCAGAAACAGTGGAATAAAATATAAAGACTGTGTACAGTGAAAAAAAGCTGAATTTAATTTGTATCCTTATCTCAGAAAAACCACTACCTTTGTTTTGAATTTCAGAGCAAAAAGAATTCCACTCTGAATGCCACAAATTTAAAAGTTATAACTGGTACCAATTACCACATTTAGTTCTAATCCCCTTTGTGTGACTACTTAGCACAAAACAACCAAATTCATCCAAAACAAAATTGATTCCAAAATTGATCCAAAACATTCTGAAATCATCAGAATTTTTCCATAAATTTCAAATTTTAGTCTGGTCTGTTAAACAAGTCATTAATAAATTTTAAAATTGGAAGGTCGATTAATGTGCAGTTAAAGATTTGATGACCTGTACACAAAACCCAGGATTTTCTAAAGTCTTCAGTTCTGTCCAAGCTCTTCTCTCATTTAGGTCAGCAAAAGTATTAACATTAAGTGTTTTTAAAAATTCCTCTATCCTGCTTAAATTTAGACACATTAATCTAGTACCAAAAGAAGACTATCCATCTCATACAGGGCCTGCTCATTTCCAATTTACACAGGAGTAATGTCATATGCTTACCAGTCTTCGTGGGATTCCTCAGTGTCCACTTCCATAATATCAAGAATAATTTATAGAAAACCCATATCAAGATGTGTTATTCTTCACAGGATACTTGCATATATGCTTCCTCACTGATTCTATAATATTCTTTGCTTGGGTGCTTTGGGTTCATTATACGCTAAGCTACTTCTTTTTCGTTTATTATTTCACCATTATGCAAACTAAAACTCAATTTTAAATAAGCTTGTGTATTCCACTTCACCTGTGCTGACAGACAAAATGTCACATACTGCTTCTTTTTTGTTAAGAAGTTACTATTCTCTCTCAGTTGCATAATCGTAACACAAAGTAGAGAGTATTTGAGGGTTTGTTTAAAATTATTCAGTTTCATTATACTGCTACAAGTGGTGCTGACAGCAAAACCACTTGCTTGCCTAAAATAAAATGAAACATAAGGTATTTCTTTTCTTGCATATAGAAAGTTGTGCAGGCTACTTTATTGCATTTGTTTACAGATGTAATCTCACTACCTCAAATTTCACTCAATTTCTACCAACTAAACACCAAGCTTCCAGAAGTACTGCATACAATATTTTTAATTTTCATGTTATAGCAGACTGTTCTCTCTCCTGTTCATTACTGATTTTATGATGGGTAAATTCTGCCTCCAAGAAAAATTTGTCTTCCTTCTCCTTAGTAATAATCTACAGGAATTCAACAAGCAGAATAAAGTAGATGATGGAAATAACCAGAAAAAAATGCATCCAAAATTTTACAGTTATTATTAAAGAGAAAAGGCGCTCAACTATTTATCATTTAGAAAGAATGTTTACTTCAGCAGTTGCCCTACTCAGCAATATTGAAATAAAACAAAAGAAACCTTAGCCCTGTGCTCTTCCTGAGGTTGCTAATCTTGCTTCTGCCACCACACCAGTCAAATAGGAAGAAATCAACATGCTGCAATGAAGGGGACAGTATGTAAGTAATTTTTGAGATGTCATGCATGCAGGTCCAGCTGCTCAGCCATTGTGGTTGTTAGCATTTGGCCTTTTGCCATCAGTTGACAGCCAAGAAGAAAATAAACCATAAGGGTTAAATCACATCTACTTATAGCCCAAATTGCTGGCCCAAGGCACACTGCAATGGTGGCCAAGAAAAGCAGGAGCAAAGGAAATTAGCCTTTGCCTTAACACCCGCAGCTGGAACAGGCCAAGCCAATCATGGGTAGCTCCTCTTAACCGTGTGTCCAGTACATTTCTCATGAAACCCAGACTACTTCTTCTGCAGTGTCACATTCTTGTCATGTATTTGATCTATGGTAAGGTTTAAATTTTATTTAAAATATGTTAAAGAGGTAAATACAGTCAGTCAATTCAACAGCTCTCCCTTGGTGAAAACCTACTCTCTATGTCTCAAAAGTTGGCTTTTGCAAAGTGAGCACACTTTTGACAACAATAAAAATTGGGTTAATGATAGCACACCCATATATATCTATTACTTCCTGCATAGGCATTGGGTTTACTTAATTATTTGCTAAGAAGTTTTGTTGCTTTTTAATGTGTCACTTGAAAATCTGAACAAAATATTTCAAGGGACAAAGATTACCTGGAGAATTTTTCAGCTCCAGACTGGATGGCTTTTGTGCCACAAAAACCTCTGTGGCAACATTAGTAGAGGTGGGAGACTATAGCCACCCCCCTACTGATTTCCTATGCTGTACATAGAAAACTCTCAGAACTAATAAAAACTGAGGGGTGTTATTTTCTATCAGAAAGCATCTGATCAGAAAAATCAAAGATCTTATCCTGTGCACACTGTTTCATGCAGTACCTGAACTAGCACTCTGCTGCCTCTCCTGCAGAATCAAAACAGCACCCAAAGCACTGCTGTGATTTTTTTTCTCTCCTATTTTGCATAGGTGTGAAGCAAAACTGCAGTACTGTTCCATTCAGGACTAGAGGACAATGTTTCTTGATCAGGCTCCTCTACTTTCCCAGATACTTGATTATATAAGACTATTAAATAGGTAAAGAACATTCAGTTTACAATCACAGTCGCAGGTTACAATAGGAGGAGTAGTAATACAGACATCTGATATCAAGGAAGGTACACATGGGTAACAAGAAGATGTGTTCTTGTGCTTACATGTCCTGTTCATCACTTATTGAAGAACACTCACAGATCACATTGGCTTCTTGTTAACACCAAGAACCAGTGAGTTCTCTGAGCCTCACTCCTTCCTCTCCTTCTGCCACACAGCCATGCACAGATGCAAATTGAGAGTTGATTTTTAGAGCTGAGCATCAAGTGTCTGCTCTGTGGCTAATGAATGGGTCTGAGTTAATGCTGCAGTAATCGGAAATCCCATAAATGAGGAAAGTGACTGCTTTCTCTGCACAGCCAGCTCTGCCCTCACAACTGAAGTGCTGGCCATGGGATGGAAGAGAGGCTGTTTTCTTCTTGGCCCTGCTTGAGGAGATCTATTACGTCCAGCAAACTACAGTCATTCAGATGACACCCTCCTTGCAGAAAGAGAGTCCAAATAACTCCAGGAACCAATGAAACCAGAAAAGCTTCAGAGTGGGCAGTTAAAAACAGTGCAGTGACTTTGCCTTAGTAACAGCCAACTATGTCAAGGAGTGGTGAAGGATCAAGAGATTCTGTAGGACCAGAAAGGCTTAAGAGGTGGCATCGGTTGAAAGAACACAAATGGGACTGCTAAACCGATCAATTTGTTGGAAATATATTCATTTCTTGTTCAAAAGTACACACCACACTAAATATGAAGCACTCTTATGGTAACTGAAAAATACTGTCCCTTTACTTTCACTATTAAAATTCCTAAAACCTTGTAGTCCCAAATAATTCAGACCATAGAGTATAAGTAAATCTCAACTGACAGATTAGGAATGCTTTCATGGCCATAAAGATGTGACAGATAGTGGTGAATTAAAGGCAACAATATTCAGACTCTTGGAAAACCCATTTTCTAAGTATCCATGGGGTCCAGAATCACTGGGACATAAGAGATTAATATGTACAAGAAACAGAGCCGCATTTAATCCTCACGTCTGTGACAGGTGGAGATTGTGAGAGGAATGCTCTTATAAATAAAAGGGACCATGTTGTTAAGCTTCTCTCCTCACTCCAGGCCAGGTAAATCTCTCAAGAGAAATATGTTTCTGAAAGTGCTGGAGATTATATAAAGAACCAGAGAAAATGCAAAAGCTACACTGACCCAAAAAGACACAGAGGCAGCAAACAGCACTAATGTTTCTGTGGATGCAAAGCCCAAGGCAACTTGTCCTCTCTCATTATAACTGAGTGGGATCGGTTCATATAAACTCTGGATGTTCATGTACAAAGAGGTTATTGCACGACCTCTGATTCATGGTAACTGTCTGTGCATGTGCTCTAAGCTGGTGGCTCAGGTAACTAGAATTAGCTAATTCCTCTCTTTCACTCCAAGAAGAGGGCTAAGCCAACATGAATTACTTCACATTCTTCAAGAGCTAAAAGCATGTATGGAAGATTGCAGAGATCAGTTGATGTGCAGGAAATTATTGCCACATATAAACCTTCACTTGTGTTTATGTTTTGGGTTCTTTATTACTGACTGGGGGACACTTCTTTTATCTGCATCTTTACACATGTTCAAAAGGAGTCCTTGACACACATACTGGAAAGGAATAATCATGGCAGGTCGATGCTAGAACTCTTTTTTATAGCTATAGCACATACACTAAGCAAGATACCTTGCCTTTTAAGCAAAGGTGAGTGACTATATACTCAGTTTCTGCTGTCACTGGGGATGCTCATCATCTGGGCTTCTCCCTGATTATGCTCAGCTCTGCTTCACTTCTGGAGTTCACATTCTGAATTCACTGCGCTGATCAAACTTCACCTAACTGTGCCAGACCACCTCTCCACTTCCTATCAGTTTCTCCTATTCCTCCAAGTAAGACACTTCACTGCTGCCTCAAATCAGGCTGATATCCAGTGCCATTTACATAGGACATTACTGGCAACCACCTGCCAGTGTGAGTATTTTTGGCTGGTATCTGACAGGCATTGCATTTGGGGGATTATGTTGTGCTCCAGCTTGAGACATAGATCCTACCTCAGGACCCCGTCACCACTGAAAGTTTCATTAGCTCTGAATCATCAGAATTATATTTCTCCATGAAGCAATTTCTAAAAACAGAAGCTCAAAATTTAAGAATATGCTTCCCAGGCTGACATTATCATTCAAATATCATTCCTTGTGATATTTTTCATTTATGAATCTAAATGTACTATATAAAGATGGGGAAACAGATGAAAAAGAAGGAACCTGTTTCACCAGCATTGCACAGAAGGAAAGAAGAAAATCCAGAAACAGAAAGCTCAAACCTTGCACTTTTACATTCAGAGTTACTCTGACAGGTCCTGCCTACGTACCAACAAAATTAATATCTAAAATTATTTTCAACTCAGCTGCATGTGGCCCTAAGTGAATAAATTGATAATAGTGAAGCTTAAAGACACAAATGCATTCACTCTTTTTCCTACCAAAAATAGTCTATGAGTTGCAATTTGTTCCTTCCAAATATCTATGCCTAAAGAAATGTTCAAATGATTCTCTTCTAACATCTATGTAATATAAAGAAAGATTTTCATCATGTCATCATTTAAAACTAAACCTAGAAAGAAAGAACCCAAGGGATTCACTGAACTTCCAGCTCTTTATAATTTGTGAGCAACTGCACACAATTATATTACAAAGCCTAAATATAATACAAAATGTAGCTTGATGATAACTTAAACCAAACTTGACTGTTGGTGAGCTATTGTGATAAAAAATTAACATGTTTGGGGAAGTCTGATTTGCATTACACAGTGCCTGTAATCAAATTACCTCTAAATGTTATGCCATGTCACACTGTTTGAGATGTTGCTGTCAAAAATGCATACATACGCTTTGCAGTTTGACTCAACCTGGCTTCCTTTTAAGCGATCATGTATGCCTCTGAGCCACTTCAGCCAAATGGTGGTAAAATACAGAGGCTGGCAATTCAATTTCATTAAACCTTTCAAGAAGGCAAGCACAGATAAGCTTTGCTTGTTCGTGTCAATGATAATATTCAGCGCAGCCTAAATCTAATTCAATAGGTTCTCTCTCGCTCTCTTGTCACATTGTCATTTCCGAACCCAGTCCCCCGCCACCCCCTCCCCGCTCCAGTTGCTGCAAAACTTTGTGAAGTGCTTAACCCACAGCCATGGGCACCTTCCCAGTGGATGTGCTGCGGGTCAAGCCCAGCCCTGGGGTCTGTGCACGGGGCTGGGCAGTTCAGGTGGCGGCTGCCGGACACCGTGTCCGCTGACCTCATTGCAGCCACAGATGTTTGTTTACAGCACTTTGGGCGATCTGCAGAAAGCAGAGCAGCAAAGTAGGCCAGCTTGTGGGAAGGCTGTTACCCACAATTCATGGAAAAATGCCGGATAGTTCCCACTAGGTTGTGGTCGGCTAGGAAACGGCAAGTTATTAATCTTGTGTCAGAGGGCCAGCTGCAAGCCTGGCAGTTACCATATTTCACCACCAACTCTGTGTCTGGACAGCCATTGTCTATATTTTATGAAAAACTCCACAAATCAGCTGCTATTTTCCCCCTTCTACGTGCAGAAACGGCGCTTGGGGGCTGAGGTGGCTCTGGTGCATCATCCACACGGCGGTCAGGTTTGCTAATTCAGAGCGACTGCTTAGTTTCCAACTTTAATGATATTCCCTCAGCATATCACTATGGTTGCCTGGCGACCGGATTTCAGCTAGGCCTCTCATTTGATTCCCACACATCAGACCCTGAAAAGCACTTTTTTTCCTCCCTCCGCTTTTGATTCCGGCTCCTCTGAAACCCTTCCCCCTGCGGTGTCGGTATGGGTGGGCAGCGCGGTGGCAGAACAAGGCCAGGGGTGACGGGAGGCCTGGAGGCTCCTGGTCACACATCAAGGCCTGGAAACAAAGCCGCCAGGAGCCCTTCCTGACAAACACAAATTCCCTTCAGAAAAAGCAAATTTGGTCTTCCCTTCGTAGCGTGGGTGTCATTTTAAGACTTTCTTTAGACACTTTACTAAATCTGACGCTTTCCATTGTTTTTTGGGCCGTTTCTCACAAAAGGTTTCCTATTATCAACAAGTTGCTATTGGAGTAAGCAAACAGCTTGTGAAGGCCTGAAATAATCTAATAAGCAACGGGCTTGTGTACTTTATGTACCCACACCTTTATGGGTTACAAAGTTTGTTTGGATAAATAATTTTCCACTTTTTGCTCAGTTTCTATTAAAGTATCCTTTTTTAATTAATGGTTTTGTTTAGCTCTGCACCCTTCCCCCAGCATATGTACAAACACCTTCTCCACAGTATAGTATAGTCATTTTTCATAAACTGCTCTGGATCAAACAAAAGAATTTTTAAACCATTTTGTTTCTTGGTGCAATTAAGGTCTGATCGATAAGACAGATACAAGAGATGCACTGACTTTCTTATTCTTCTCTTGGCTATGGCTGAAAGTCTTCACAAAGTTAAAGAATTGACTACACTGGAAACCAGATCAGCTTACACCAGCTGAAGATTTAGTCCTGAATTTTTAATGTGCGGTGGCAAAAAAAAATTATGTTAGCTATAATGAATGTTTGCTAAACAATTTTACAAGCAAAACACAGGATTATTTCAGTATTAAAAAATATCAATAATATTAGTTATACCAGATGGGTAATCACCACATATATAATAATAAAATAAATAATTTTCAAATTATTTCTTGAGGAAAATGCAGTTGGCTGGATAATTTACTAAAGGTTCAATATGAGCACTACAGAAGTAGCTTAAATACAACGTTCTGCTTCTTGTTAGCATGGCTTGCAGATCATTTCCTGTAAGGCCTGCTGATGGATATAAAAATTATTAGTTATTTGTCATAAACCACTATTCAAATGTCTCTTAGTGATGAGCACAGTCACACCCAAATTAATGGCAAAGCATCAACAGCAGGAGTAGGTCAAACCTTATTAGCCTATATGGACCTGAACTGCCTCATCTTTTGTACTGATTGCAGTCTTATGTTTAGAGATCCCCAAGAATCCCCAACTCCTCAAGTTATTTGGTTACAGGAGAACCTTAGCTCATTATTTTTTTAAGAATTTCATAGCCCTTAGGTTTGAAGAAAATGTGATACTTTTTTTTGCTAAAAAAACCCCAAACCAAACCAAAACCCCATCAAAACAAACAAACAAACCATCAAAAAAACCCACAAAACCAACCAAGACAGTGAGAGTTCCTTATGTTTAGAAGTTTTCATTTTGAGTTTTCCTGATTTTTCATGAGGCTTAGACATTGCTGGGAGGGACACAAAGTTTCTCCATATATTATCTAGCAGTCCTGACTATCCACGATGGGAGACATTCAGGTTTAATCTGTCTTAATCACATCCCAGGATAAGAGTCTGTTGGGCATGGACTGTCCACACAATGACCAACTCAGACTACAGATCTCAGGCTGAAGTCTGATTTGAATATTGCACGATGATAATATGGAATCATGTTAGTTTTCAAAGCAAGAATGATGCAGTGGGATTTCAGAGCATACCCACAACTGGTCCCCCACTTGTCAGTCATGTGATATCACAACAATGTGGGGAAGACTTTTGAAAGGTTCCTTTACATTCTATCCTGGGCTTCCCAATCCTCATGGAATAGAGCTGTCTCCTAGAGTCCAGCCTGTGCCCTAATAACACTAGGGTTACCTGGCACATCACATGTTCTGCACCCCCTGTTACATTAATTTTCTATGCATCATTTATTGCTGTTTCCATCCTCATTTTAGACTCAGCTGAGGAGAAGTTCAGGTCCAGAAATGGGACTTGCAATTGGAAGTAGTCACACATCAGAAAATCTCTTGAGAACAAGGGTCACCAGCGAGGAAACGTGGTATATACATTTCTAGACCTCCAAAGCCACACAGAAAAGTTTTAAAAGCTAATAATATATTTGCATTCCATGTGTCAAATTAATCTTCCAAGGAGTTGTAGATGTGTGATACAAGGAGGTAATTTCCTGGCAGACAGTGCTGCTCATCAGAATTATCATCACTAAATGCTAACACATGCAGGACAGAAAGTTCTAGTGCATGAGTAAATTGTTTACTTATCTACACTGAGAGAAATTGTGCTCAGTTACATCAATAACAGCAGTATCAGGGAAGTGTCCTCATTTTCCCACGAGTGGGAAGGAGAATTCTGACACTGTATACCATTTCATGGGAAGAGAAACTAAAAGAAGTCAGCATACTGGAACACTTCAAAATACATTTATACTGTTGTAGCTCTAATTAAATGTACTTCAAATGCACCTTGTGAAATGTATGCTCACATGAACATAGAAAGGATTTAGATGTGTAGTCCATGTTACTATGTGCAAATTTCTTTGTTGAAAGAACAGATGTTTGATTTTGTGTTAGAGCTAAAAGTAGGACTTCTAACCTTTGCTCTCTCTTCCCCCTAATCTAGAGCAGGTTTCAGATCTGTATTCTTTACTCAGCAATAACTAAGTGCTCACAAGTTAAGAGATTTAAACTCTCTTTTTTCTTATCAATCATTTGCAATAGCTGTTAGCATTGAAGTTCCACTTCCCACTGCAATGTTTCTCACTTACATATTAAGTTGTTAAGGACATTATTTTGTACAGTATGCTCCCAACATGTTAAAAAAAAGCATTTTTAGATTAGTGTTCAAGCTTCATTTTTCTTTTTGCTGAAAGTTTTAATTAATACATTAAACACGTTGTAGCTGTACAGATGGGTAAAGGAGATACCTATTTATACATTCTATTGATTCAGTTATTCCAATTTTTAGTAGCATTATGCTATACATGCAACAAGAACATGCTGCCTTTTGAGAAATGCTTCCATACTGTTTAATCTAAATTGAAATACGCGCACAAAAAATCCCATCTGCAATAATGGGATGTATACACCACAATAAATTACCCTCCCCCATCCGCTGGAAGTATTTCCCAGGATGAAAGGTAAATGCTCAGGATTACTTTGCTGCTGGAAGGCAGCCTGGTGGTGTAGTCTGTAAATAAGATTGCTCTCTAGTTATCTCACAACTTTCTAGCTCTGGGCAAAACACCCTAAGAAGGTAGATTTGCCAGATAAGAACCTCATCTGAAAGCTTTATTCTCTCGTATTGCAAAAAACTAAGGCATCAGCATTAAATTAATTTTTTTGTTGTTCTTCTGTGGTAACACATTATCGCTCTGGGTTTTCACTGCAGGTCAGAAGTTTGGTATGGAAAGCTTATTGGGGACTATGATAATAGACTCTGGAATTTTCTTACCTGTTATTTAATTGTATGGCTTCCAGTGAACACTAGGGACTGGATTTGATAACCTGGGAAAGGTCTTCTACTTTCCGTGATTCTAAATGAAAGGCAGTGAACATGGCTAAAGAGGGTAAGAGATTGCATGAGTACACAGAATTATTTTCATTGGCTACCTGTAGAATCTTTTAGTTGCTTAAAAGGACTCATAACTATTTAAAAAAAACCCCCACAATTAAGACTTTTGACAAAATTGGAATCAGAATTTTAATACAAAAATGGATATTCTCAGCTCCAGATTTGCTCCCTCAAAAAGAAAAAAGAAAAGAAGTTCTGGGCATACTATCTATATATAAGTATGTGTTTCTATTCAGGTATATTTAGAGTCCCAGATTTTAGAAAGATACTTTTGTGTTGATTGAGCAACAGAAATAAAACTGATCAAATATGGAAGGTGCACAGCATGCCCAGAAGCAGGCAGTCAGAGGGAAGGTCTGGAGAAATAGCACATCATATTTCTTGCATCAGAATTCTTGTGTTCTAGAAAGCAAGGTAGGTTAAGAAACTCTTTGCCTAAAACATGACTTTTATTTTGATGTGATTCGTTATAGGTCGCAGAAAGTTTGGCCCATTTTCCACTGATTTGAGATCCAACCAATAATGAATCAGAAGCAGAACCAAGAATAGAACTAAGGAGTTCTGAATCACAAGCCACCTCTTTCTCAAAACACCCACTCCCTCCCAATCAGACAGACGTCCCTTGTTTCTAAATAAATGCATTTGGTTACAAAATGGATTTATTTATTTTTAGCAAAAATTGCTCATAGTGACAAAATTTTCCATCCTGTTAATGACAAAATACATTCTGTTGCATAAGATTTGCACTCGTGCATAAAATTGCATCTCTTGCCATAATTAATGTATAGATTGAAAATGTATAGATCTAAAGTTGCTGATGTGTCACTGAACACCCCCATTTCTCTTCTCCACTTTTCTTTCACACTTTTAGAACATGACAATACCTAAATACTACAGAAAGTCACACACACACAGAAATGCATTTTTATTACTTCAAAATGCAAAAACCTGTTGCCCCACATGAACCCAGTGCAACTTTGCCACCCTCCCATGGTAGAACCAGCTGTGATAGTCAGCTACACCCCTGAGCTAACAGAGCTTTGCATTTTGGTTCAGGCCATTGGGGGACTTGAATATCTAGAGCACGGTGCTCCTTGGCATCAGCTTTGCTGCTGCCAAACTTCAGCAAAGCATATGCCTCATGCAAGCAAACGAAGAAATAATCCCAAAATGGTTCCTATTCCTCACACTACCACAGATATCTCAGGTCAGAACTCTTTCATCTGAATGTATTGTTGAATTAAGATCTGCGAATGGTGCACAGAACTAAAATGAAGATAAAATTATCTCACTGTGATTTAATTATCTCAATTATCTGAGTGGCATCATTTTTCTACAATGCAGAACCACCTTTGATTAACAAACTACAGTCAATAAAATAAATAGCAAGTCAAATCACTGCAAAAAAAATTGAAAATAACCCAATTCCAGGAGTAAAAAACACTTTAATTTCCTCCTCCACTCCTCCTTTTTCACTTGCCTCCGTAGAGTAAAAAGGAAAATATTTTATCTTCGCAAAAACCTAAAGTTCTAACGTAAATAATACATGATTATTTAAAGAGCAACTTTATTGTAAAAGAAATCCCTTGGAAAAAGCATCCTTTCCTAGCTGGCAGTTGCAAGAGTTTGGAGTGTCTGGGAAAATTTTGAATGAACCTCCAGACATGCAGAGAGCCTCCTCACTGCCTCTGCTCTTTCTGAAATGTTTCCAAAAGAAAATAATCTCTGTACTTAACAGACAATCTCAAAATATGTTGTCACTGACAAAAGACTCCCACACACA